>CM046851.1:11408584-11583584 GCA_025618425.1 Heliocidaris tuberculata
TTTTCCTTTCCCTTCCTGGAAGCAGAACCAGACGCAGCAGCAGCAGGCTCCGCATCCTCCCCCTCTTCTTCCCCCTCTTCCTGGTCCTCCTCTGGTCAGTCATCCTGTGTTAGCTCAGGCTTAGCAGGTCAAGGGTTGGGGTTGGTGGCCTGCACTTCCAATTCCTCTGCTTCACTCTGTTCGGGGTATCCAGCAAGAGAGGAGGGCTCGGGGATTTCTCCTTCTCCTCCCCTGAGTTGGCTTTCTCCTTGGTCTTGACAATTTCATTGTTGTGTAGAACTTTGTGTACCTAGCTGTTCAAAGTCGTAGCGAAGTCTGAACAGACCGACGCGCACAGATGTAATTACATGCGTGACAGTATGTTGACCGTATTGGGCCGTAGTGAACCGAAGTACTACCGTACTAGACCGTTGTAGATTGTAGCAAGACCGAAGCTCGACCGTCATGGACAGTAACAAACTGTATCACGATTGTCATGGACCGTCTCAAACATATAAATAACCCCTACGGTTGGACTCGGCCAAAAACTATCCATATAATAGACCGTAGTAGTGACCGTCACACGAACGTACGAGACCGTCACGAACCGTATTTGGCTGAGTCTGACCGTACTAACATCAAGTAAGACGGTCGCCACCACGATTTGGTACTCTCCATAATGGTCCATGACGGTCTTATAACGGCTGTTGTAAGGTCGTTATATGGCTTGCTACGGTTATTTTGGATCAGTCGGTCAGAAGGAAAGTTTTGAACATGAACTAACACAGGTTGATCCTGACCTAGAGGAGGATCGAGGACCAGGAAGAGGAGGAGGAAGGGGGACGATCGCTCAAAGTTGTGATGTATTCACAACTATGAATTTATGGCCGAAGTTATTATTAAAAAAAAACCAATCTATTATATACATTCACCTATATATATATATATCCACTAAATCAAAGATGTGTATAATGCTGATATTTTAGATGATGCTTTTATCATATTTATACAGATATTTCATGTTTATTAGCTCATTAGAACATATATTATTGCTCAAGGTTGTGTGATATATTCGGGTTTATGAATTTACAGCCGGAGTTATCTTTTTGAATATCATACAGGTATTCGTGTAAATACAATAAACATATACATTGATATCATGTGATAGCATTCAAATTCGCATGAAAAGTTACAAAAGATTACACAGTAGGACAATGTAAACTTAATGCTTTTGGTTTTCGATTATTGTTATTTATATATCTATATAGAAAAATACTTAAAATACAAGGGTACTACCCTGATGTAATTACAAGTCTACATAATGTACATTTTTTTCCTTTCTACTTTTCAAATATTTGTATTTGTATTCAGGGGCGGCGCCAGGGTATTTTGATAGGAGGGGCAAGTCGACCTAAAGATGACGTCATATTTTTCTCCATTAAATAACAGGGGTAATATAGAGTTATATGTTTAAGACCTCTCTTTTTAATACTCCTCTTTCTTCTTTCTTCCCCTTTCTTCCCTTTTCTTCCTGCTTTTCTTCTTTTTTCTTTTTTTCCCCCTTTTTTCACTACTTGAAAAATCATAGGGGGGGGGGCGGTCGCCCCCTCTGCCCCCCCTGTAGCGCCGCCCCTGTTTGTATTTTGTATTCAGTGTCTCTTGATTGTTTTGTACAGTGCGAGTGGATCAAAAAGTTATGTCATTGGTGTTATTTACAGACCTCCCAGTCAATCATTGAAAGATTTTAATGATATTTTTAATACAGTTACCTCTAAACAGGATTTCTAATGAGAAAAAAGAGTGTATTGTCATGGGTGACTTTAATTTTGACTTGATGCACATAGATTCTACCTCTCACACATATGACTTTTTCAATACCTTTGTTACTTGTTCATATACTCCGCAAATAAATATACCCACAAGGATAACCAGTCACTCCGCAACCATATTGGATAATATATTTTATAATCATTCTGAAAAAGTCTTAAAATCTGGTGTTGTTACAACAGATATTAGTGACCATTTAACTCCCTTCATAGTGATTAAATCCAATTTATTTCCTAATAGCTCCAATGTACATTATACCAGGAGAGAATTTGATGATGAAAAAAATGAAAGACTTTTGTATAAATTTACAATATATTGATTGGGAATTCTTAGATTACATAGATAGTGTTCATGAAAGATACGACAAATTTTTGGAATTATATACCCAATTATACGATGAGAGTTTCCCAATTATTAATGTGAGAATAAAAGGGAATGTTACAGATAAACCCTGGCTCTCATATGAATTAAAAAAGATGTGCAAACGTAGATATATTTTGTATAAGAAATTCTTAAAGAATCCTAGTTCTTATACAGAAAATGTTTATAAAAGATATAGAAATGTTGTCCATAATTTTATCCTTCAGAAGAACCGTGAATTCTATGACCGTAAATTTCATAATGTAAAATACAATGCTAAAGCAACACGGAAAATAATAACATTTTAACATAAAATAACAATAGAACAGATGATTACAAAATTGAAAATAATGGTGAGGTAACTGAAAATAAGCATGAAATTGTCAATATCTTTAATACGTTTTTTAGTACCACTGGGTCTCAAATTCATGAAGCTGCTAGTAACCGTTCAGGAAAAGAAGATTTTAAGAAGTACTTGAGGAATAATGTTTGCCAGTCAATGTATTTTACACCAGTATCACAGGCATTGGTTTACGATATTGTTTCCAAATTGGATGTTGATAAAAGTACAGGTTATGATGACATTAGTGTTAAAGCTGTTAAATGTTCAATAAGTGCAATAGTAACTCCTTTGTGTAATATTATTAATCTGTCCCTTGAAAAGGGTGTATTTCCAAACTCATTAAAAATTGCAAAAGTAATTCCTGTTTTTAAAGGTGGTAACAGAGCATTAGTGACGAATTATAGGCCAATATCCATATTATCAGTTTTCAGTAAAATATTTGAAAAAATTGTATATGATAAACTAATTTCTTTTATATCTAAATATAACATATTATACAGTAAGCAATTTGGTTTTAGACAGGGATACAGTACTCTTCATGCTTTGATTGATTTTACAGAAAAAATTGCTAAAGCATCTGAAAATAAAAACCTAACAATAGGGGTATTTTTAGATTTATCAAAGGCGTTCGATTGTATTAATCATGATATTTTAGTAGACAAGTTATTTTCGTATGGAATCAGAGGAACAGTATTAAAATGGATAATTAGTTTTTTAAGCAACCGAAAACAGTATGTATGTATTGATAAAATTTATTCACAGTCTGAGGATATTACAGTAGGAATACCTCAAGGGTCCAATTTAGGGCCTCTACTTTTTTTTATTATATATCAACGACCTTCGATATGTCAGTGATGTTTTATCTGCCACATTATTCGCCGATGATACAAGTTTGTTTTTATCTGGGAAGGATCCTGTCCAATTAAATGATACTTTAAATAGTGAAATGAATAAAATAAAGCAATGGTTTATAGCTGATAGGCTTCAAATAAACGTCGATAAGACTTCTTTAATGATTTTTAAACCCCAAAATAAAGTCGAAGACAACATAATAACATTTTACATTAATGATACTAAAATTAAAAAGGTGCCGTTTACAAAATTTTTAGGTGTAATTATCGATGAAAATTTGAGTTGGAAAGAACATGTAAATAACATCACAAATCAAATTTCTAAGTTTATCGGAATCCTGAACAGATTGAAAAGTGAATTACCTCTGTGCATTCTCGTTAAATTATATAATACTATGATATTACCACACCTAAGCTATTGCAATATTATATGGGGCAACTGTGCAATTTACTTAATACAACAACTTTTTCGGTTACAAAAACGGGCACTACGAGTTATTACTAATTCGACATACTTAACTCATACACATAAATTATTCCTAAAGTTGAAGATTCTGAAGATTTATGATTTATACACTTTTCAAATTGCAACATTTATGTTTTCATATTATAGAAATATTTTGCCTGATATATTCAATAATTATTTCATTTCTAACAGTGATATAAATAAATATTCAACAAGAAACACTAATAAATTATACATCCCTTTTTACTGTAACAGCTTCTCAGGAACAGTTGTAAGTTACAATGGACCGACTGTGTGGAACAATATGCCATCAGTATTTAAACAGTGTCCTTCACTGCAATCTTTTAAAAGAAAATACAAAACTTACCTTTTGAACTATCTATCCCCTTAAATACCAAACTTGCCTGCTATTTAAAAAATATATATTTTATGTTTAATATTTGTTTGTTATTTTTCGTTCTTGTATTGTTACTTATGTTTTATGCCAGTGTTCATGTCAATACGGTTGGTAGCCTTGACAGGTCAGTGGCCTTTGCTACCCCCTCACATCCACATCTTCACTGGCCATTACATTATATTAATTTCTCTTCTATCATTTTTTCCCCGGTATGTATTCTCATTCTGATCTTAATTTCCTTGTTATGTTGATTATCTCTGATTGTATACATATATTGTTACATATTTTTTAAGAGATGTGAAATAAAATGAATTGAATTGAACTGAATTGAATCTCTATTAGTACTGAATTCGATATATGATTTATTGTGGGATCTTCTAGTTAAACGGGTGACAGGGTGTAGCAGGTCCCGGATTTGGATGGAGAGATAGCCCTCATGGGCTTTGAAGAAAGTGGTGAGTCTTGCTATCTTTCTTCTTTCTGCAAGTGCATATACTCCAACCAAGTTCTTTCATCATTGAAGTGACACTACTCTGCCTGCCGTAGTCATTTTTTTAATTTTTTTTTTTTTACAAACCTGGCAGCCCTTCTCTGTACAGTACTGCCTCCACTTGTGATATGAGATCACTGATGTGGGGATCCCAAACTGGTGAACAATATTCCAATGATGGTCTAACTGGAGAACAAAATGGCAGAGATTTGATATCTTCTGTCATGTCTGTACACTTGTTTAGATTACGTTTAATAAAGCCTAGGGTTCTATTACTTTTAGCAGTTACACGGTCAACATGTTTATTCCATTTAAAGTTTATACATAGTTCTACTCCTAGATACGTGTGTGAATCATTTTCAGTCATTTTAGTATTGTTTAGTGTATATGAGTGTGATTTAGGTTTACGTGAATTTGTTACTTTCAAAACAAAACATTTATCCAAGTTGAATTTCATTTGCCATGTTTTTTCCCACAAACACAGTTGGTCAAGATCGTTTTGAAGGATTTCAGCGTCCTTATCTGTTGTAATTGTTCTATATATCACACAGTCTTCGGCGAATAGATCGTTGATGTACGCTAAAAAGAGCAACGGACCGAGAACCGTACCTTGCGGCACCCTGGATTTAACTTTAGTCCAATCCGAGTGCTTACCACCTATGACAACTCTCTGTTTCCTATACATCAGAAAATCCTTAATCCAGTTCTTTATTGGGCTTCTAATGCCGTAATATTCAAGTTTCAACATAAGCCTCTGATGAGGTACTACGTCGAAGGCTTTATGAAAGTCCATTATCATAACATCAGACTAGGAGCGTTTATCCAGTGTTTTAGCAAGATCATACGGCGAAATCCACGCTGTTTATCTGATAATATGTCATGGTATTCAAGATGAGACATAATGTTAGTATGGATGACATGTTCCATAACCTTGCAACAAACAGATGTAAGTGAAACTTGTCTATAGTTGCCAGGGTTTGTACGTTCACCTTTTTTTGTAAATTGGGGAGACGTTTCCAGTCTTCTGGTAAAGTACCCGTTTTCAGTGATTTTCTGAAAATTATTGTTAAGGCAAGTGCAATTTCAAGTGCACAGGTCATAAGGATTCGAGCTGGAATGTCATCTGGACCTGTTGCCTTATTTGGGTTAAGACCTGTCAGAAATTTAACAATACCATTTACAGTAATATCAATGTTAGGTACAGATGGATAGCCTGTGCCTAGATTAGGTAGGATATTTACATCTTCTTCTGTAAATACAGATTTAAATTGATTGTTTAGCACTTCTGCTTTCTTGACGTTTTCAGAAACCAAGATACCTGTGTGTCTAAGAGTAGAAATACCAAATGAGTCCTTCTTCAAGCTCTTGATAAAAGACCAGAACTTTTTTCTTGATTCAGCGCAGATTTCTCTTATATATTTCCTGTAATTACTACGAGTTAGTTTACTAACATTTTTTCGAATTGACCGGAACTTGTCCCAGTCTTCCACCGAGTCGCTCTTTCTTGCTTGATTGAAAGCCTTCTTCCTTTGTCTGAGGGCTTTCTTGACTTTGAAGTCACACCATGGCATTGTTTTGCCAGGAGAAACCACACGTGATTGTATGTTTTTTGCTATTGATTTCTTGACGCGTGTACTAAAGTCTGCCCACAACTGGTCAACAGAGTTGTTGTTCATATTAATGAAGTCATTACTGATTTCTGATAAATCCCTTTTTATCTGTTCCAAATCAGCTTTACTGTAAAGTAAAACTTTTCTTGGTTTTCCTTTATTCACTTTAGGTTTTGTGTTCATGACAATAACTGGTTTACCAGTGTAGTCACTAATACCTGGGATTATCTTGCATTTATCAACGAGGGTACTATTTGTAGCAAAAAATAAATCCAATAAGTTTGAGTCTCTCGTGGGTTCTGACACCACTTGTTCCAAACTCAAATCATTACAAATATCTAGTAGCTCACGACATAGTCCAGGTTTTGGACAGTTGGGGATAGTTGTTTGATTTACCCAGTCAATGTAAGATAACTTAAAGTCTCCACCTATCCAGATATTTTGGCACTTAGGTCAATTTTGGAAAGAGAATTGCGTAATAGGTCCATGACTTCTCTATCAGAATCAGGTGGCCTATAAAAAGCCCCAACAAGAATCGATTTGGATCCAGCTAAATCAAACTGTACCAGAGTATCTCACACTCCTCATCCAAGTCACTGCTTCAAGGAAGGGGCAGGAAAAGACCTACCCTTTTACAAAACAGCAGAAAGATGATTTTGCTAACTGGTTAGAGGACCCCCCCCCCCCCCCTGCCTCTGCGACAGGAGACACCACGGGTACAATAATAACACCAAGAAAACAAGACTGTGGGCTGAGAAGGCTGCAACATATAAGGCCTCCACATTCAAGCAACTTTTCAACTTCTGGAAGACAGTCAGGACCAGATTTGGGAAGCTGACTGATGTGGCCAAGCAGAAAATGGCGCCAATATCCGGCTGCGCGCGCACATCGACTGTACGAGACCGTCGTAGACTGTTGTTTACCGTAGTAACGGCCGCTACAAACCGTTGCAGACAATTACACACCGTAATAACGACCGTTACAAACCGTTACAGACCGTGGTAAAGGACCGTAACAGACCGTTGCTGTATCGTTGTATAGCCGTTACAAACACCCGACCGTCAATGTCTGGGATGGTCATGTAACCGACTTCAACCGTCATAACCGTAGCTATAGTGTGAGAGCAGCTTTATCAATTTAAATTTTAATGTTTTGGAAATAAAGACTGATTTGAACTTCAATGAATTGAATTGACCTTGAACTTTTTCATTCTAAGCAATTTTCTTGTGAACAATGTAATATGAAACGTTATGAGGCCAGTATCATTTATACAATATAATTATATATAGTTACCCAGAAATATGTAACCCCGAGATGACAGCATTAATAACGCAACTGCTCATATTCATAAAGGCGGTCTAATTTATTATAGTTGAACTTTGTCCACTGATGTATGGAGCGCCAAGTGATAAGCTCTTTATTCTGAATTGAATAAACCAATTGAATTCGGTTATGGATTAAAAATGAGAAATTGATTTCATGATGACATGATATTGTTTGTTCGTTTACTTACAGAAATGTGGTAATTTCATGGGATGAAAAGTTTGCCACTTGGCGCTCCATACATCGGTGGACTTGCTCCTCAGTCACACCGCAAAACCGACTCCACACCGATTCTAAACCGACCGATTCTTGACCATTCGAGGAAATGCAATTTCTGTTCGGTCTGCTGTCGGTCTGATGGGGGTTTCGTTGGGGTGACTTGGGTATAAGTCGGAGTTTAAACCTGGGCTAAAGTTGGTTCTCCTTTTTGAACACGACTTGAATCATTTTTCCGTTTGTACGATTACTCTCGTGTTGCTTCAGTTGCTAGACCAATACCCAGTTTGAATTTCAATAATTATTATAGTTTACAGTTGGAGGAGGCATGTTCTTACAAGAATACAGGGGCGGATCCAGGATTTTGTAGAAAAAAAAGAGGGGGGGGGGGCACAAAGTTCCGAAAGAAACGCTCAAGTATGAAGTTTTTTGTTTGTTTTGTGCTCAAGGTATGCCAACTGCCAATTCAGGTTTCAGAGGGGGGGGGGGGGGGATGCACGAGCCACTGCCTTCTTTTATGAACTATTGTAAAAAATGAAAGAAAGAAAAAACAATTCAATATCACTTCCTACAGGAAAAATTTTTGCAAATGATAACACGTGATGTATAAAGCATTCTTTATGAGGATAAGAATTAATAGTATCCTAATTTTATCCAGGTGTAGCCTTCTCTAATGGTCAACAATGGCAGGAGCAACGCCTCTTTTTTCTCTCCTTCTTCAAGAAAGCTGAAGTTGATGGTACCAGGTCTGTACAATCTATCCCTTTCTCTAAAAACCCTTCTCACTATGTTTCATTGTGAAACAGTTGCTTAGTGCGATACCGCAGAAAGTGAAATCTCTAATAACATGACGTCAAAATACCACGTCAAGCTATCGCCATCATCATTCTGCCCAATCACAGCAGTGCGATTATGATTAATTCCAATAACCCCTATGAGAATGAAAAAGCAAAAGACACATTCCACAGCGTCTTCCTCTGTCTTTTTTATAGGAAGAAAATACAAACTTGGGCCGATTGCCCCGTGAACCGCTTTTATAAAAATATACTAATTTCTGGAAAGTCAATAACCCATAGTATTTTTTTACAATCTGTATTTTCGAATAATAGCTTTTTTGTCATCGGTGCATTCATGGATATTTTGTTATCAGTACAGGCACGTTAATTTAATAGAACACACGTGGATTCGATTGAAAAATATTTGGTTCTATAAACAGATTTGAAGAAATCATCGGGGCTCAAGCAGAGCGTGTGCTGGCCGAGATGGAGAAAATTAAAGGCCATTGCTTCGATCCCGAGCAATTGATATCTACGTCAATCGGCAGCATCACGACGAAGATCATCACCGGGGTCACTTACGAGTACGACGACGCCAAATTCCTCCGCGTCATGATGCACTCTCAGCGCATTTTTGACTTGCTTGGTCCAGCGGGACTCCTGTCCACCATTCCGATACTCGCTGCAATCCCTTCACCGTCAAAACGGCAACTGACGAGAGCCTGGAGTGGAATCTTTGACTTCATCAGGGAAAGTGTTGAAAACCACAGATCTGTATCTGGACCGGATTCAGAAGATGTCGACTTCATCAGCTGTTATCTGCGAGAAATGGCAGGAAAAACGGCAAAGGTGAGTAGGATGAAAGTCCAGTTATCAGTACTTGGAGGAGTAGCATTAGGCTACCTATTAGTAGTATTAATAGTAGTATTAGGAGTAGAAGTTTTCGTATAGATAAAGTAGAATCAGAAACGCCTTGGTATCCTCATTTTTCAACCTCTGTTTTAAATCCAAAACGCCCCAAGGCCTTGGACACCATTAGCATTTTTGTGCCCAGGCATACACTATATTTACATTGATATATTCAAATTTCAGTTTTGCGAATGGTCATTATGATTATATTTATAATCATAGAAATTAGAATAATGGTAGAATACTATCATGGATTTCTCAAAATATTTATTTTCCTTTTGCTAGAAGTTCTACGTCAAACGTATTGATTGGTCCCATTTTTGAAAAATATTTTCAATAGAAACCAGTTTTGAATGTTTCTGTTATACCATCAAATTGCCGTAAAAATTCTCTTAATATAGTTCCAAATCAAGACATATAAATTAATCACTTCACATTAGGGGCGGATTCACGATCTTGTAAGAGGTTGAACAAATCTCAGAAAACTCTCACAAGCTAAAAAAGAAAAAAAAAAGGGGGGGGGGCATCACCATTATGGGGTCTCTTTGTCCTTCCAAATTCTCTAACAAGCAAGCGAGAGAAAAAAGCTCATCGGGTCTTAAATTAAATCTTGAATTTCGGGGGGGGGGGGGGGTTGGCACAATGTACACGTTAGTTTTAAAAAAAAGAAGGGACACGGGCCAGAAGTGTCCCCCCCTAAATCCGTCACTTTTAGCCAAGCTGCTTGCTACACGACTGTAAAATCAGAATAATGGTAGAATACCATGTATGACAGTGACTTGACCGATGAATTATTTCTTTCGAAAATCATATAATAAAATTCCTCAAGCTCGGTGAATTCTAATAGTGTTATCTACGAAACGTGGATTTCACATTCACAATTGCCAATGTCAAAGGTTAATAATGGAGGTGTCGTAGTCGACTGGTTTAAATACTTGACTTGAGATGCCAAGGTCGTGTTTTCGATCCCCGGCACGGCACTTATGTTCTTGGACAAGGCATTTTATCTGCATTGCTCCTCTCCACCCAGGTGTTAAATGGGTACCCGTATAGGATGCGAAAGTCATTATGGTTTGTTCAGCATTATGAGAGTATGTAAAATGGCTGGAATGTTTCCAGCAGGTGGAGAAGGTGTATACATTGTGTCCGGGCAATACTGGATCCGATGACAGGGGTAATAATATATCTGTAAAGCGCCTAGAAACATTGTAGATATATTAGACGCTATCTAAACCCAGATGATCATTATTATTATGAGTGATTATGATTGATCTACGGATTTTCTATTAAAAAAAAAATCATATCTGCGAAGTGTCTGTATACATTATAGGTTTTCTATGCAGCAGCAGGAGCGTAATGAAAACGTAGTTGAAAGGTCACCCATGCCCACTGATGAGGCACCTGCGTCGGTAACGGAGGGCATTCGTTGTCCACAATAATCGTCTGTCTCCCTGAGTGATCATGGTGATAAATTATTTTAACTTAATATTTGTACAGGAGGGAAAAGGATCTTTCGATGACATCAATCTCATCGCAACTTGCTTCGAAATGTTAATCGGTGGAATAGAAACATCAGCAACTATTATTCTATGGGGTCTTCACACTTTGGCTTCATACCCCGAAGTTCAACGTCGTGTTCGTCAAGAGATTATGGAGGTCATCGGCCAGGAGCGCCTCCCTCGCTTCTCTGACCGCAACAGAATGCCCATAACAATGGCGACCATTACAGAATGCATGCGTCATCGACCTCCCGCAGCTTTTCCTATAGCTCACGTTGCCACGCAGGATTGTAAGATAGGAGAGTACGACATTCCTAAGGGTAGTCCCGTTACGTGGAACAATTGGCATCTGGCACAAAGTCCGACTCTCTGGGAAATGCCACAGCAGTTCAGACCAGATAGATTCCTGAATGACGATGGGAAGTACGATAGGAAACACGCACCACTATATTTTGGAACAGGTATGAATAAATAATGTGTCATTCCCACCTGCAAGCCTGCAAGCCTCTTTGGAATGATGTATGCATAATGTAGGCCTACTTGTAACTCAGGGGCATTAACTGACCGTTGAAAGGTTAACTGGTTTAAATGTAGGCCTACATTTATACCAGAAGTGGGAGTAAACTTTGTTTTCTTGTCTTTCATTCTTATTTGCTTGTAGGTCGAAGGGTATGTCCTGGGGAGCAGCTGGCTAGGACCGAGATCTTTCTTTACATCACCTACATCTTGCAACGCTTCACCATCAGACTGGCTGAAGGTGTCCCAATTGATCTAGGAAGCCGTCCTGGTCTTACCGTCCGACCAGAACCTTACCAGATCCACGCTGTCAAGATCATGTAATCCCCACCTCTTCTCACTAATTTGTCAAGATGTCTGTTCATAACACTTAGTGACTAATTGCGTGACTGACCCCATTATATAGCTCTATCGATTTTTTTCGAGGGGGGGGGGGGGTTATCAGCTGTTTTCCTCCATAATTCTCTGACAAAAATAAAAAAATAAAAAACGGGTCACCCCCCCCCCCCCCCACCACCACCACTGCCTTTTGGTGCCCCTGCCCCCCTGCCCCCCTTGGGTACGCTAGCGACTCCATCTACGTTCAAATCATTACATGTAAAGTGAAAAAATTGTAGATGAGTCAAGAACGAATATAATTTCTCCCTTGTCAAAATAAATCGGATATAATCTTGTAATTTGTTCGGTTAAAAAACTGCGTTCGAACTGTAAGGTTGAGTTACTGAATATTGTTTTTCTCTCTCTTTTTTCCAAAAGACATGTGATTTTATATCTCATTTTAATTAAGAGTTAGGAGGTGCGAGAAGACTGAATATGTTCAATAATGCAACTACTACACTGTTGTTGTAGGTTTAGTTTTTCAGGGTTACTCCGACTCTTGTTCAACGCGGTCATTCTGTCCCTTTCCCCCTACATAACAAGTATTTTTTTTAAATGATTGTTTAATGTTCCCATTTTCCTCGTCTTTTTCATATGCTTTTATTTGTGAAAATCTATTTCATTCATCCTTTTTGGGGGCATCATTTGTAAGTCAATAAACACCAACGAGAAGTTGCTGGTAGGCAGTGTACTTGTAGTAATAGGTTATGTATTGATATTATGTTATGATATTTGTAGAATATGTATGTGATGTGTAGTAGAAGTTAATTACTTCATGGATATAAGTACGTTTGTAAATCCATAAATATATATGTGCAGTCGCTCCATTAATAAAGGCAATCATTATGAAAGTATACTCCAAAACCATTAAGTTTACTCTTTTCTTTTCTTTTTAAAAGTTTTTTTGGCAATACCTTCAAACTGGTATATACCTGTCGCTTTTCTTTCATTTTCTGTTTTTAATATACAGGCTTACACAAGCATACTTCATGCCATACCTCGGCAGAGATCAATCACTCCATTTACGTTCAAATCATTACCTGTAAAGATTTTTAGAGTAGCCAAGAACGAAAATAATGTCTTCCTAGACAAAATAAATTGGATACAATCTTTTCATTTGGTGAGTTAAAAATGCGTTAACACTGTAAGATTTGGTTAATGAATGATGATTTTTATGTCTTAAAAAAATAAAAACATGTTTGTATTTATAAAAGTTAGGAGGTGAGAGAAAACAGAATCTGTTACTTGATAAATAATTTAGTAAACCATAGTATTTGTCATTAGTAATAGTATATAAATATTCATAATAATGATGATGAATGATAATAATACAAATTATGTCAATGAATATAGGTTGCATGAGAACTTATATATAACTCTTAATTATGTTAATGATGTTATTGAAAATGAATTTGTAAATAATGATAACAAAAAAAAAGAAGAAAGAAAAGAAGAATAATACAGAATGATAACAACATTCATAAGAACTCTCATAATTATGTTATACATGTAATTATATTATTATGTATCTATCTGTATTTGTGTTGATTATTACCTGTATGGTATATTTTCAGTTGTAAATGCATGTAAACAAGACGAATTTCCTTACAAGGACAATAAAGCAATATATATATATATATATATATATATATATATATATATATATATATATAAAGTAAAATAATTAGTCCTGCGTCGGTTGATGAAAAATAACAAAAGTTCACAATAAATGAAAACAACCGTAGAGATGATAAAAGAAGTCAAATTTTCGGCCATAGGCCTTCATCAGGAATGATGAAATTTTATTTAACATCCAAGGAGCAAGACGCGCATAAAAACACAAAATCTCCAAGGATACATGCGCAACCAATGAGAAGAAGGAAAGGAAAGGAGAGGAGAGAGAGAGAGAGAGAGAGAGGAGATAAAAACGTCACAAAGAAAAAAACGTCACAAAGAAAAGAGAAGAGGAAGAAGCGCAAAAAAGGGAAAAAGTATCATGGAAACTAGCGTATCCAATGACAAAAAACGCTAAGAGGAGAGAGAGAGAGAGAGAGAGTGACGTAAAAAACGTCACAAAGAAAAGAAAGAAAGAAAGAAAGAAAGGAAGCGCAAAGCAAAAAGGAAAAGGAGGGAGAAAGGGGGAGGAAATAAGAAAGAGAGAAACAGAAAAAGAAAAAGAAAAGGAAAGAGAGAATGAGAGAAAGAGAGAGAGAAGTAGAAATTACACGACAGGAAAGGAGTAAAAAGATACATTAATTCCACCAGGTTGGAGAGAGCCGAGGTAGTGGATGAGACGTTCCTCTCTCTCCTTCCTGGCCGCATCAGAATGAAAGTCACTTTGCAGGATACTAACTCGGAAGTGTCCGATGTTATGGTCAGGCTGGTTGAAGTGCTGTGCTACTGGGAGGCCAGCCGACTTGATCCTAATAGAACGTAGATGTTCAGTCACTCTGTCGGCAAGCCTCCTCTTAGTTTCGCCTACGTATATCTGCTGGCAATTGGTACAGTTAATAGCATATATACAGTCCTTAGTGACACATGTGAAACTGCCATTGATCTTCCAAGTGCCCTTTGGTCCTTGAACTTCAGCTGCAGAAGAAATAACTTTGCAAGTGTTGCAGCGGGGCCTCCTACAGGGTCTACATCCGGTCCAGGACAAGGGAGAAGTTAGCTTGGAACTCACAAGCTAATATATATATATATAACATATATATATATATATATATATATTTACAGTATATTTCCAGGAGTTTCCAGTATTTGTTTCAAACTCATTCTCAGTAGTAGTCTTCTTTTTGTTTTCATCAAAGTCTTGTTTTTCTGCACTTCACCTCACATTTTTCATAATCTTCTCTTATTTCAACATCACCATTGTGACCATCATAATTACTACCGCCACAAATATCATTATCATCATCATCATCATCATCGTCGTTTTCGTCATCATCATCATCATTATCACCTCATCATCATCACCTTATTGGTATTTTTTCTCCTCATTTCTCCTCCTTTTTACTTCTTTTCTTTTAGGTTCTTTTTCTCATTGTTATTTTTTTTAAAGCTCTTACTGCAAGTTACCTTTTGAGTACCTAACACGGACAAGAATTTCAATCTATATCATATATACTTTGTCATTCACTTTGAGATTTGCCGGAAATTTCCCATAGCGCCTCTTATGAAACGATAGTTGTCCAAAAATTCGATAAACCTAGTTTATCGACGATAAACTAGGTTTTTCGCCGAGAATCCTATATTATCGAATTGATAAACCTAGTTTTTCAACAACAACCCCGAATATCAAGTGATAAACCTAGTTTATCGAATTCTTTGAAAAACCCGGTTTATCAATTTGATAATCCTAGTTTTTCAGTTCGATAAACTAGGTTTATCAAATTTGATAATCCTGGTTTATCAGAACCCTGAATATCGACCGATATCACAGGTTTTTTGATAATCCTGGTTTTTCGATTCGATAAACTAGGTTTATCAAATGTGATAATCCTAGTTTATCAGAACCCCAAATATCGACCGATATCATGGTTTTTTTTTTATAAACCTGGTTTTTCGATTCGATAAACCTGGTTTTTCAATTCGATAAACTAGGTTTATCAAATTTCGGTTGATAAACTAGGTTTATCGCTTGATATTCGGGGTTGTTGTTGAAAAACTAGGTTTATCAATTCGATAATCTAGGATTCTCGGCGAAAAACCTAGTTTTTCGTCGATAAACTAGGTTTATCGAATTTTTGGACAACTATCGTTCCATAGCCTCTGCATCAACGCTTTCCGACTTGCACCATGCAACTCGTCAAAATCAGAATTATTGCCCTTATTTCAGCCTGAAATCAAAGTTAACAGAAATAAAAGTAACGAAAGACTCCCCTCTTATTGGCGAAGTGTCGGGTCCAGTTTATCGGACACTTTATAAACAAAACAAAAAAACAAAAAAAAAAGGGAATGCAAATCTGCGAATACTCAGTCTCGAACCCGACACTTCGCCACTAAGAGAGGGTATTTCACAAACGTTACACCCTACCCTTCGTGAAAGGGCTTAGTATTCACGAACGGTCGTGTAACGTGACGACGTGACGTGAACGTGATCACACGATGGTTCGAAGTAAGCCCATTGCATAGTTTTACTATAGGGAAGGTGGGGTGAAGTTGGACAAGAATCGTGATTTGGCACTCAATGCTTTGTAACTTCTAAAATATTCGTTGTAGTCTCTCCATTTTCATATGGTAAATAATATAAATAAATATGCAAATATACATTAAAAATGAGATACTTGAACTTCGGGGTGAAGTGGGACACACCCGAGGTGAACTAGGACAGTAATAGGGTGAAGTGGGACAGTCAGGGAGAAGTGGGACAAAACTCTAGAAAATGCTAAAATTGTTGTGGCAATTGAACAAAAATAAGTGCTGGGAATATTAAAGGTATATTACTTTTCAAAAAAATGCTTAAGAGTCACTATACATGCCCATTTAATAAAAAAAAATGGATGGATGGGTGAGCGTTTTGTAAGTTTTAACTTATATTTCGATGGTTTTTCGCAGAAATAAATAATTCCTCATTATATTTTTAGAGTTTTTGTTACCCACAAGCTTGCCTGGGGTAGTATGAATGATCTGTATTGAAAAGGAATTGACCAATATGAATATTATTACGATTTTGTATGTACAATAAAGATATTTTCATGTAATATGTCTATGGATTGTGACTGATTAACACTCGTTTTCCTTACATATACAAAAAGTAACCGGGGTGAAGTGGGACATGGTGTCCCAGTTCACCCCGATAGTAAGAAAACAAAAACAAATGCCTGCAAGATTGGTATTTTTTGCAAAAAATATTATTGTAAAGTATTGGGTCACATAAGACCTATATGCTGTGTTTACTATAGTTAAGTGGTATACTTGTAAAACATTTGACACTGAATGCTGAAAAATAGAAAAAAATGGTTAAGAAAAAGAAGTGAAATTCAAACCTATAAGCAAACTCGCAGTATAGCTGCGAATGTATTTGTGAATTCATAGTTAAGGCCTTTTGTAGGATTCAAACTAATTTGTAAAAGGTTAATTATTTTTTGAGTTAGAGGTGGTGTCCCAGTTCTCGCGCATCCCAGTTCATCCCGCTTTCCCTAAGTATACAGCCTAGTTGTGAGGGTTGACAGACATCATCCCAACCCTCGTAAATGCGTAGACTAGATACAGTCTGGGAGCCTGTCCAGAAATAGAGCCACCCCATTTTACGCATGAGATTTGACCCCTTAAAGTTGCTTAGACCATCTAAGTCATTGACAAAAAGGTTGTCAGCCTGAACGTAGCCGCCGGCTTTAGCCACCAGAGCCCCCAAATGAGACCCCAAAGTTGGGTCGATTTTACCCCATCTCCCCCATTCACCAAACTTTGTCAGTAGGAAGCAGTATGGACTGGACATTACAAAACACACAAAACTGACAAAAATTTCCGTCAGGATGGGGTGTCAGACGGCCCCTAAAAATTGGGGTAAATTTTTCCCCTTGAAGCCCAGGGACCAAATTTTGTCAGAAGGAAGAGCTTTAGATGTACATTCCAAATATATAAAAACTGACAAAATTGTCCATCGGGAAGGGTGTGTCAGACCCTCAGAAAGGAAAACCCCAAAGTTCCCTTTGACAACGTTATGCCCCCCAAAATGGTCTGTATGTGAAGAAAAACCATTTTATTACCTTCTGACTATGATAACTCCAAAGTGTTTTATTTATTTCAATTCAAACTTTCATAACATAATTTTGAGTATAATAATCTTCTTGCAGTGCATTTTGGTATTAATTTGCCTTTTGATTAATAGATTATTAAATTGTGAAAAAATGTATTGCTTTCTCAAAAGCAGCCCCAAAATACTGTAAGGATTATTGTTGATTGTTGATCTGACAAGGCATAATAGAGAAACTTGGTTGGTATCTGTGTAATTAACGCATGAATAGTACATTTCAGCCTGGCAGTCACACACCACAGATACCTGAAAAGCTCTTCTATTATGCCTTGTCAAACAGGTGAAGGTGGACAATGGGTGTGTTTACATAATCCTGACAATATTTTTAGCTACTTTTGGGAAAGCAATACATTTTTCACAATTTAATAACTTATTAATCAAAAGACCAATTATCACAAAAATGCACCTCAAGAAGATTATTATACTCAAAATTATGTTATGAAAGTTTTAATTGAATTGAAAGAAACAATTTTGAGTTATCATCGTCAGAAGGTAAGAAATTTGTTTTCTTTACATATAGAGCATTTGGGGGGGGGGGGACTTTGTCAAAGGGGACTTTTGGGGTTTTCATTTCGGGGGTCTGACACACCCTTCCAAATGGACAATTTTGTCAGTTTTTATATTTTTGGAATGTACATCCATAGCTCTTCCTTCTGACAAAATTTGGTTCCTGGGCTTCAAGGGGAAAAATTTACCCCAATTTTTAGGGGCCGTCTGACACCCCATCCCGGCGGAATTTTTTTTTCAGTTTTTTTTTTTTTTTTTTTTTTTTTTTTTTTTGGGGGGGGGGGGGTGTGTTTTGTAATGTCCAGTCATACTGCTTCCTATTGACAAAGTTTGGTGCATGGGGGAAATAAGGTGAAATCGCCCCGACTTTTGGGGTCTCTTTTGGGGGCTCTGGGGGCTAAACCCGGTGGCTGCGTTCAGGCTGACAACCTTTTTGTTAATGACTTAGATGGTCTAAGTAAGTTTAAGGGGTCAATCATATAAATATAAAAAAAAGTTTAAGGGGTCAAAAATTATGGGTAAAATGAGGTGACTATTTTGGGACAGGCTCCTGGCCTACATGATTTGTTTGAAAATTGCGCGTTTGGTCATCGTGTACGTATTTTTATCGATCTCTACCTTACGTGGATATCGCATCGCACGCACGGCTCTATGCAAGCACTTGATGCGGCCGCCGCACAGCCAAAATTAGGAACGCTACACTCAAAAACATTACGCGGGACCGCGTGGGACATAGTGTGGGACATCGTCTGCTGTGTACGAGTCCAGTGTAGTCCTATTCTAAAGATACGTGATTTGAATTTGTATTTTAATAAGACATTATACTAATTGTCACATTAAATCGCCTTTAGAATTTGTAAGGGTACACTTGTTTTACCTGATTTTGCAGTTAATTCGTGGAAAAGACTCCACAGTGCTGAATTATTTGATTCTGAAAATGCATGAAATTGTATTGAAACACTACAGCGGTGGTGTTCTTCTGCGAGCCCAAACATGGCTAGCTCTGGGCTCGCGGTCGCATCAAACATAGATGGCGTTGCTTTATCCACTTGGTAGAGATCGATGGTATTTTTGCTCCGCTCACTTCGGACCATTTTGAAATGTCAATGAGAGAATCACTGAACCGGTTCAATGAGCACCACGGGACGCGGGCGCTGACTTGCATCTATAATTACCACCTCTCTTGCTATATGAGTGAAAACACCTCTCCAAATATGGTTCAACAAGTGAATGCCCTGAGGAATGTCGTAGACAGATGAATATTTATGAAAGTGTATGAATCAAGCTCTTGCATTTTAGCAAACCGATATGATCAAGAGTAACTTTAATTATGGAAATAAAAAAAGGTTTTCAAACTTTATGAATAATTATGAATTATTTGTGTTTCAAATTTAATTGGCAAATATTTTGATTTCTGCAGTTTGTAGATTTGACATGAATTGAATAAGACACTTTGGAGTTATTAGGGTTGTAATGCCTAAATATGGGTTTTCTCCACATCCAGAGCATTTGGGGCAGCAAAGCTGGGTTTAGGGGAACTATGATGTGTGTGGGTTTTTTTTTTCAGGGGCGTCTAACAGCCCCTTCCCGATGGAAATTTTTGACGGTTTTTATATTTTTGTAATGTACACCCATAACTCTTCCTTCTGACAAAATTTGGTCCATGGGCCTCAAGGGGGAAAAATTTCCCCATTTTTAGGGGCGGTCTGACAACCCATCCCGACGGAAATTTTTGTCAGTTTTGGTGTTTTGGTAATGTATAGTCATACCCTTCCTTCTGACAAAGGTTGGCGCATATGTTAGATGGGTTGAAATCGACCCGTTCGTTCGAGCTGACAAGCTTTTTGTGAATGACATGGATAGTTTTAGTAACTTTAAGCGGTCAAATCTCATATGTAAAATGGGGTGCCTGTCTCGGGAAGGCTCCCAGACTACTAGTCATGTACAGTGTGAGTCAGAAAAAATGTTACACTTTTTAAATTGAGTATTGTTTTAAAAATTGTGGGATTAACAGAGTATTTTTAGCATGTTTGGATAGAGTATATATTCCTTTGTTGTTTGGTAACATTTGTTTCATTGTTGCTGTTACGGTTGAGTGCACAACAGCCATTGTTTGCAGGATAGTCAAAACTCATTTGCGCCAAGTCGTATGATTACCTACTGAAACAGAGACAACAACATTCACACAAGCAATGAGCGTAAAGTTTATGCATTTGTTCAATCAAGACAAATAAACATGAAAACCAATAAATAAATGAATTAATGAATAAAGCCAGGAGTCATAACATTCAGTGATCTTCACGGAAGTCCTTTTTCAAAGTCATTTTGGGCACTTGGACATAGCTTTCAATCTTCCACATGGCGTCTGTTTCTCTCGATGCATTTCTAATCTCGATGAAGCATTGCTGCCAGTGGCTCTTCGAAGTGTCTGCCTGTCTGCAAGTCATCCAGGTCTGCAGGTTGTCTGCTGTACACCTTGGACTTCAGGGGAACGTTTCATCAAGCGTTTTGTTAGTGATTTTTACCGACAACTGTTATAAGCTACTGAAATCCTTACATCTTATTGGCTGAGAGCAAATTTGTCAGTAAAAATCACTGACAAGACACTTGATGAAACGCTCCCCAGGAACCCCCAGACGAAGAAGCCCATGGGTGTTAAGTCTGGAGATCTTGGGGGCCTCTCCACAGGAGCTGTTCAGCATTAGCTTCAATAACTCAATGATCATTACAAAAGGCTTTTTTGCTCATTGTGCAGTCTCATCCAAATCAAACGAGGCATTGTTGATGTTGGTGCAAATGGGTTTTCACCCAGACACATTAATTGATTCGGCCTATCCAGTAAATTCATTACTGATTCCCCACCAATGTGGTATCAAATAAAACTGCAAGAGCTATCTAACTGTGGTGCAAGAATTATGATATTTCTATCATATTTATAATATAAGCATTTTAAAAAGTGTAACATTTTTTCTGACTCGCACTGTAGTTTACGAACATACGTGACGCATAGTGTTGGAAAACAGTGTATGACTTCGGAAAGGTTCAAAGGTCCACGATCCCAGGGAAGTGGGTAATGTTTTGTAATAGACATATCACATTTCATGTTATAGTGAATGTAGACTGACTTCACAACCATCGTACATTATTTTTGTTGTGATGTAAAGTGCGCGTTTGGTGATCATGGCGTTGTATACATTTTCAGTTACTGAGGTTTCTTTCGTGAGTGCAATTCTAAAAGCATCCGTTCTTGCACTTTTGTGTTATTTCATCTACCGTTTCTTCGACAACGATAAAGACCGTTATCGTTACCCACCTGGACCAGCTGGTCTCCCGTTTCTGGGGAATCTCCTGAGTCTAATAGCAACCAAGAAGCAGCAGCACGAGGTATAGATGGCCAATGTCACAATGTCTAAATTCATATTTTGTTTTACTTCGTCGCCAGGTACTGCTAGTACGTCTATCTTTATATGAGATTTTTTTTTTAAATGGATTCGTAACTTATAGGCAACAAAATTGTTGTTTATTCACATGTGCAATTTTCCCAAACTGCTTTAATGGATCATTTGCCTGAACTGACGACAATTCATTTAAACCGGCCATGAATTTTCTACTATGGTTTTGTCGCAACGTCTAATTAAAACTAATGTAAAAGCCAATGATTACTGTTTCTAAAACTATACGAAAGGCTTATTTAAATAGTAAAGTCATTTTGTAAGTAAAGGCATAAACCTCCCACTAATTGCAACTGGAAATATTTCAACTATGTATTTATCTATTTTATTTATTCATGATTTATTCAATATACGAATGCCAGCCAAAGGCTACTCACATTTTACGTTATTTTAAAAACATGTAAGGATACATTCAATATTATAAATAACTACAACAAAAGATATGATAATAAGTTTAGTTTAATGTAGTTTATTTATTTCTCATTTCTAAATGTAACAAAATACAAATGAAATACATATATTCATAGTACAGAAATAGATAACAATATACACATAGGTTAGTAAATATGAACTTAACAATTGAAATTCCGTAATAGACAAAGCAAACATTGAGGAGAAATGAGAGGAAACCAGCCAAAAAGCGTAGCTTGTAAGAGGTGGCTGATTTCCTGAATCGTAAAACAATTGTCAAAAAGTAAAGGAGACAAGGCTAAGAATCAGTTCAGGGAGTCCAGTTTAAAAATACTAAGTTAGGATGTATTTAGAAATAAGATAATAAAAAACAACAACGAAGGAGAATCGCTCTGCCTGTGCATTTAGAACAAATTAACAAGAAGGTGAAAGAAAGATTCATCTAATCTTTATTTGTACTATAATCTAAAATCATAATATGTACTAAAACAGTCTAAAAATAATAAATCAGTATATAGATTTAAAAAATCATAACAGCAAAAACATAAATCTACGGAGAGAAATCGTCATATTGATCAGTCCTGTAAGCTACTGGTATAGGTTTAGAGAAGAATCAGTCAATCAGCATGATCAGATCAGGGAACTTCCACCTCCCTGATTAGCTGTAATCCAGAAAAAGGGTCAGAATATGCAAAATTAGGCCAGTTCACAGACACTCTATAATTTAAGGGGGTCTGTTGTGACGAGGTATTTATTCTATATAATTCAGGTATCATAAAAATGCACTTTATAACAAATCCAAGTCGTGCATGGAAAGTATTGGAATATACCTACAGGCAAAATGACCCCCCCCCCCCTTCCCCCGTTCTTGATTAGCCTAATAACCACCAATATAACTGACTATGTATAGATGGCCATCTAACTCGGTTTCAGTGGGACCAAGGAATTATTCCAGTTTTATGATGATAACTCCTTGGCAGCAGGGGCATCGATCCTGGTGGTGGTGGGGGGGGGGGGGGGCAGACATACCGTTTTCCTTCAACAATAAATCCGGAGGTGTAAAATAAAATAAGGAAAAATTATGCAAAACTCGGGAAATGGAACCTTCCAAACAATGAAATACAAAAGGTATAACTCGATCAGACTTCAATTTTGCCTCGCGCAAATTTTCTAATTTTCCCTGCTAGTAATTAAAAATTTCACAAAGAGTACTATATACCTGCATTTGAAATGACGCCATTAAAAAACGTTCTTAACATATATAATTCTACAATGAAACAGTAGGCTGTTAGATTAATGGTCTGACTATACATCAAAACAGAACATTTTTCAGTCGCATGAATGCACTCTTAATAAATATAGAAAATGTTGAATAATCCGAAAAACAGATCTAATATTCTTAGGCTTATTTAATCGTCTTATAGTAAAATTGGAAACCTTATAATTCAAACTGAGGGAAAGGGAAAGGAAGAGAGAGAGAGAGGGAGAGAGAGAGAGAGAGAGAAATAGAGATCTGTTGCAGACATTGGGGGGGGGGGGTGCTCCCACACATGTTCCTCGCTTTATGGCAGACGGGTTTACAGTTTAAATGAAAATTAATATTATGAATATGCTAATATGGTCGGCTACATGGCAACTGGTAAGGCGCTATATAAGAAAAAGCTATCATTATTATTATTGTTATTATTATTATTATTATTATTATTACTATTATTATTGTCATTATGATTAATGGTTTTGTTAGGTGTTGGCTGAATGGACGGAGAGATATGGCGACATTGTGTGCATCAAACTTCTAAACATTCGACTGTTCGTACTGGGTGATGCCCGGCTGGCTCAGAAAGTAATGAGCAGTCATCAAATGGTGGACAAAATGCCGGTTGCTGTTATCAAGACACTGACGGGGAGAAAGTTTGCTGGTGAGGGGTTAGACTAGTTCTGGAAGTATTTAAAGGGAAATGAAAGGCAACAAACATTATCCTATAATCATGCAGATAATAATATTGTCAACCTATTATAAATATCCTGAAATTACTCGTATTTGATTATTTAAGAAGGAGAGCAATGTCTCAAAAAGTTGCAGTTTCCTTGCTAGACATTATCCCATGGGGGCTGCCATTTTCGTTACTAAGTAATATCAGTGCAGTGCTTTTTGTGAGATACCCACTGACCTGTATACTAGCTACAATGACACTCATGAACACCTGTGGAATGCATGACACGGGATTTTCACATTATAAACCTTTTTTGTAGTCATGTACATTGTAGTCATGTAGATTCAATTAAAGATACTTTTATCCTGTCATATAACCTATTTGTGTCAAGATATTTGGTTCAGCTGTTTCATATAGGTAGGGGGCACTTTCTTTTGTTAAGCTGGATTTGGCATGCACAAGTTGTTGCCTGGTTAGACAAAGGTTTGTCAATTCTTCAAAGAAGTGACAGAGACCTACATACAACTGCTCGTAGAGATCACCTGTGCGAGATGATGGGGGTACCAAGATGGCTGCTGCATTTTGCATTGGTGGCTTTAGTTGTACAATAGCTATTCATTATGCAACATCATGTCCATTGTGTACAAGTAAATGGAGTAGTGGAGATGTACTACTTTGACATCACAGTTTTTCAGTATGGCAGCCCCAATGGGATAATATCCAGCAAGGAATCTACAAACTTCAGAGAGATTGTTCTCCTTACTGAGTAATCAAATAGGAGTATTTTCAAGACATTTGGAACAGGCTGACCATTTTCCACATGATTATCAGCTAATGTTTGTTGAGTTTCATTCTCCTTTAAATCCGTCCGGCAAAACTAGACTAGCGAGGAATTTGATTTCATCACATTTGATTTTTTGCTTATACTTTGGACAAAATAACGTAAAAATAATTTGACCCTGTTGATATCTGCCGTGGCGTAGAATGTACCCACCTCAGTGAAGAGACAAAGAAGAGGGGGGGGGGGGGGAGAAAAAAAATTTGAGAAAATAGGGGGAAGAAAGGGTGTAAAGGTGCTCTCATACTAGAGCTACGGTCGACCTAGGGTTATGACGGGTGCAGTCGGTTACATGACCATCCCAGACATTGTCGGTCGGGTGTTTGTAACGGTTATACAACGATACAGCAACGGTCTCTTACGGTCCTTTACTATGGTCTGTAACGGTTTGTAACGGTCGTTACTACGGTATGCAACAGTCTTTAACGGTTTTCAACCGTCGTTCTTATGGTGAGTATGGTCTGCAACGGTCTGTAACGGTCGTTACTACGGTCAACAACGGTCTACGACCATGACGACGGTCTCGTACGCAATTTTCGAAGAGACAATACCACTTAATGCTTTTGCAAACCTTCAGCACAATTTTAATGTTTTATCATGCCTTTTGAAGCCTTTATCTGCCTGCTTGACCACATCAGTCAGCTTCCCACACCTGACTGTCTTTCAGAAGTGCTTGACTGTGCAGGCCTTATATGTTGCAGCCTTCTAAGCCCACAGTCTTGTTTTCTTGGTGTTATTCTTGTAATCGTGGTGTCTCCTGTCGCAGAGGCAGGGTTTCCTCTAACCAGATAGCAAAATCATTTTCTTCTCCTGTATAAAAGGGTAGGCTTTTTCCTTTCCCTTACTGGAAGCAGAACCAGACGCAGCAGCAGCAGGCTCCGCATCCTCCCCCTCTTCTTCCCCCTCTTACTGGTCCTCTTCTTCTAGGTCAGGATCAGCCTGTGTTAGCTCAGGCTCAGCAAGTCATGGGTTGGGGTTGGTGGCCTGCACTTCCAATTCCTCTGCTTCACTCTGTTCGAGGTATCCAGCAGGAGGGGAGGGCTTGGGGATTTCTCCTTCTTCTCCCCTGAGTTATCTTTCTCCTTGTGTGACGAGGGACGAGTTGATGTTGGACGAGTTGTAAAATGGACGTCGAAGAGGTAGAATAGAGTTTTTCTAAACCTACGACCACGACTTCGCCTCGTTCTTTTGTACCTTGTTCATCGGTTGGATGATGGTGATGATGGTGTGAGCAGGACCCGTAACAAAATGGGGGAATGTCCGGAATCACTATGAAGGCCTCAGGTGAATAGAAAAAGGTGAAAAATTAGGGAATTTTGGTCTCCCTGAAACGCTAAGGTGATAGCGCGCGCTCGTGTTTCGAGTCATACACATGCATGCATTGCGTTGTAGTGTATATACGCCCCGGGGGGGGGGGGGGGGCACTCACGTATATTGGTGGTACGGGGACGTGCCGCTTCGATGACCCCCTTTTTCAGACCCCGATTTCCGTTCTCTAGATACTCAGTTCCGCTCAGGAGCCGCTCAGCCCCGCTCTGAAGACCCCCGTTATGAAACATATCCGTTCGCATGCGGCCGGGAGCGTGGCGGAGGCAGTGGTCGCTCGACCTGGTCTCGCGCCCTAGGCCCTTTCGTCGCGCGAGCCTTGAAAACTGCTCCAGCTAGCTAGCTCCTAGCGCTACAAGACCCCCTATTTTCACTCTGCCGGTTAGTTTTGTAGTTCCCTAGACCCTGTTTTTCACTCTGCCCAATAGATCATAGTTCCCAAGACCCCGTATTTTACACCTTGAAGTCAGTTCCTTAGACCCCCTTTTCGGGGATTCGTGAGGCACACCCCCGTCAAAATATAATTCGAGTGCCCCCCCCCCCCCGGGATATACGCTTGTCGTCGAAGCATGTGCGAAGACACCGCGGAGTTTGCGTGTGTTGATTGTTGGTGGTCGCTGACCAGGTCGTGCGGTTGCACGGATTTGCACAGGCTTAATGTGTTTGAAACAGAGTCTTGCTGATTATGTTTCGGGGTTTTACAATTGTTAAAACTTTATGTTGGACTTTTAGTCTGTGAATGCTGGTGTTCTTGCCTTTTGCTGGTGCTTCATGGTGATAAACGTTGAGACGGGGTATGAGCTCAACGTGGGGGTTGTCTCATAGGCATTCAGTTGACGTGTGGTATAGCACGTTAATTGTGTTGTGTGCATTGCGGTGTATACGAGAGTGTATGTTGCCGTCTGTGCAGGCTGTGATTGGGGCAGAATTCCAGGGCATCTCGCTATGAGATTTTAGTTCGCTTGATTGAGTGAATTTTGTTGGTTGAAGGTATTTCAACTGGGTTAACCGTATCAGGTTGCCGTGTTTGTTGGTTGCGGTTTACCAACGGTGTTGACCAGAGTTAGGTTGACAGGAATTTAGGTTGAAGGTTTATTCAACTGGGGTAATCGAGTCAGATTACCAGCTTTGTCGGTCGAGGTTAAATCGGCTGGATCAACCGGATCAGGTTGTAGGATTTTACGGTTGATTGTTTCAACTGGGGTAACCGAGTCAGGTTATCTAATTTTGTTTGGCTAAGAATTTTTAGAGTTTACTTTAGCTGTTTCTAATCTTTTCAGCGTTGAAGATTAGGGGTCTGTATTGGCCATGGCGGATTTTTCCTTGGAAAAATTTGTGGAATCTCCCACGGTAGAGGAATTGCTGGTCTTGAAGAAGGCTGATCTATTGCAGGTAGCCAATCATTACCAGGTTGCTGAGGTAAAGAGCAACTGGCGTAAAGTTGAGATAGTGAAAGCTATTATTCAGTGGCTGGTGGAGGAGGCAGATGTTCTCCCACTTGATGCTTTGAATAGCATGCCTGGTGCATCCCAGGGAAAGGAAAATGCAGAAGATAAATTGCGGTTAAAAGAGCTAGAGCTAGAGATAGCAAAAGTCGAACTAGAGAGAGAGAGCAAGTAGTTCTAAGGAGAGAAAGAGCGAGTGCTGAAGAGAGAGAAGATATTAGGCAGGCTCAGTCTGATTTCGATGTAGCTAGGCACGTACGGATGGTTCCGGCGTTTGAGGAAGATGAAGTAGAGAAATATTTTCTGCACTTTGAGAAGGTGGCTGTTAGTTTGAATTGGCCAATGGAATTGGCCAGAGAAATGGTCCCACCTGCTACAATCTCAGTTGAAGGGTAAAGCTCGAGATGCTTATTCGGCTTTGTCCGTTGAAGAAGCGGGTCAGTATGACACAGTAAAAGATGCTGTATTGCATGCTTATGAGCTAGTACCAGAAGCGTACCGACAACAATTTCGGAAATCGCGAAAAGATGAGTCACAGACACATCTAGAATTTGCTAGGCGCAAGGAACAGTTGTTTGATAGATGGAGTTCTTCGCTCCATGTCAAGAACTTTGCGGATCTTCGAGAAATCATACTTCTTGAAGAGTTCAAAAGAAGTGTTCACATTGATGTTCGATTGCATTTAGAAGCGCAGCGAATAGGAACACTTAGTGGAGCAGCCCGTGTTGCTGATGATTTTGTGCTGACACTCAGAAGCACAAACAAAGTTCCTAGTGAAACAAAGAAAACTTGAAAGTGGAACAAAAACAAAAAAAAATGGTTCAGCACATGTCAACGATGAAGTCAAATCACAGTCTAAGGAAGAACAGGGAAAAGCTAGTAAAAAAAAATGCTTTGCATGTAAAAAGGTTGGGCATTTTAAGGCGAAGTGGCCTACACTTCAAGCGAAGTCAAGTGAAGCTAGCGCACATCCGAATGCATTTGTGAAAAATTTGTCAGATTCACAGAGTAGGATTGAACCGGTAGACTTAGAGAAAGTGAAAAAGCAGTACGAGCCATTTGTATCTGTAGGATTTGTGTCCTTATCTGAGAGTGATGAGGCTAGGAGAGTGAAAGTGTTGAGAGATACTGGTTCTTCTCAGTCCATGATTTTGGAAAGTGTTTTACCCTTTGGTAAGAGTTCTTCTGTTGGTGCAAGTGTGTTGCTCAAGGGCATTGGAGATGGTTTTGTGGAAGCCCCCCTTCATGAGGTAGACTTGAATTCAGGCCTTGTTTCCGGTGTTGTGAAGATGGCCGTTCGACCATCACTTCCTATCGAGGATGTGTCCATCATATTAGGCAATGATCTTGCTGGTGAGAGAGTCAGGTCATGTCCAGTAGTGAGTTCACGTCCTTGTGACAGTAGTGAGACAGATCAGTTGGTTGCAGAATTTCCCTCTGTGTTCCCGTTGTGTGCTGTAACTCGTTCAATGGCAAAGAGAGTAGAGTCTGAGAAGGAGTCTAGTGAGATAGATGTTGACTTGGGAGATTCTTTCTTTTGTCGTTTGGTTGAGGGTGAGTCCAAATCAAATGAGGATGAGAGTGCACGAGAGACGCATGGTGAAGGAAGTAATCAGAAGTCTGAACCAATTTTGTCTGAATTAATTTCTTTGGGTGAGAGAGCTGTTTCTGAGGAGGAGGCATTGATTGTGCCTGTTTGTTATTACAAGAAAGCAGGTGTGCTCATGAGAAAGTGGAGGCCACCAGATGTTCCTGCAGATGAAGTGTGGAAAGAAGTCCACCAGATTGTAGTCCCTTTTACATACAGGCAGGACATAATTAGCCTTGCTCATGAAGCTCCACTTGCAGGTCACTTAGGAGTTCACAAAACTCAGGAAAAAATTCTTTCTCATTTCTTCTGGCCTGGTCTGCAAAAGGATGTTGCGAATTTTTGCAGAAGCTGCCATGTGTGTCAGGTTGTAGGCAAACCAAACCAGAAAATACCGGCAGCACCGCTGAAGCCAATACCGGCCTTCGATGAGCCTTTTTCTAGGATTATAGTGGATTGCGTAGGTCCTCTTCCAAGGACAAAGGCAGGCAATGAATACTTATTGACAATCATGTGCGCTGCGACAAGATATACCGAGGCGATACCACTTAGGCGCATTACAGCGAAAAATGTAACAAAGTCATTAGTGAAATTCTTCACTACTGTAGGACTACCAAAGACTGTACAGTCTGATCAAGGATCAAACTTTATGTCTAAGGTGTTCAAACAGGTGTTACAGCAGTTAGGGATTGAGCATGTAACTTCGAGTGCATATCATCCAGAGTCTCAGGGAGCATTGGAGAGGTTTCACCAAACCCTCAAGAACATGCTGAAGACTTATTGTCTTGAGACAGAGAAGGACTGGGATGAGGGAGTCCCATTGTTACTCTTTGCTATGAGGGAGTCTGTTCAAGAGTCTTTAGGGTTCAGCCCTTTTGAGTTAGTGTATGGACATGAAGTCCGTGGACCCCTCAAGTTGTTGAAAGAAAGGTTGTTGTCGGAAGATGAGGACACGAATTTGTTGGACTATGTTTCTTCTTTCCGCGAAAGATTGAATCGCGCTTGTGAGGTTGCTAGACAGAATCTGTCTGACTCTCAGGAGAGGATGAAGTCCTGGTATGACAGAAAATCCAAGGAAAGGAACTTCAAGGAAGGTGATGAAGTCTTGGTGTTGTTGCCCTTGGTTGGTCATTCTCTGCAGGCTAGATTTTCTGGACCGTATGTCATTGCTAAGAGAATTGGTGATGTTAACTATGTCGTAAAAACTCCAGATAGGCAGAAGAAAAGACGTGTATGTCATGTGAATATGCTGAAGCCGTACATTCGGAGAGATGATGAAGAGAAAGCACAACCAGTGTTGAGTGCTGTGGAATCTAATCCAAAGAGTGAAGAAGAAGAAATGTGCAAGATTGAAAGAGAGGAACCATGTTTGAAATTGAAAAATTCAGAGGTTCTAGCACATATTGATGACAAAATAACCCACTTGTCTGAGAAGGAGAGGAAGGATGTGAAAGAGTTGTTGAATGAGTATCCGCAATTGTTTGCAGATGTCCCCTCTCGAACAGATGCTGTTGAGCATGATGTTGATGTGGGAGATACTACCCCAATCAAACAGGAACCATATCGGGCCAACCCAACAAAGATGAAAAGTCTTGAGAAAGAAATAGAGTATATGCTACAGAATGGCATTATTGAGCCAAGTAGTAGTGCATGGTCTTCTCCATGTATCCTGGTTCCGAAACCAGATAGATCATATCGTTTCTGTACCGACTACTGAAAAGTCAATGCGTGTACAAAAACAGATTCATTCCCCATTCCGCGCGTAGATGATTGTATTGACCGTATAGGCAAAGCAAAGTATGTGAGCAAATTCGATCTGCTGAAAGGTTATTGGCAGATCCCCTTGACCAAGAGAGCGCAAGATATTTCCGCATTTGCTACACCGCAAGGCCTATTTCATTACACCGTGATGCCTTTCGGCATGAAAAACGCGCCGGCTACATTCCAAAGACTCGTGAATGGTCTTGTTTCAAGTCTTGAAGGCTGTGAAGCTTATATTGATGACTTAGTTGTGTATAGTGAAGATTGGGATGTTCATGTACAGAGAATCAGAGAGTTGTTCAGAAGGTTGGCTGCTGCCAAAATGACAGTGAATCTGGCAAAGAGTGAGTTTGGAGGTGCTAGTGTTAGTTTCCTGGGTCATGTTGTTGGCTCTGGTCACGTTCGACCACTCTCGGCGAAGGTAGAAGCAATTCTGGCTTTCCCGACTCCAACCAACCGGAAGGAAATGATGCGGTTTCTGGGCATGGCAGGCTACTACAGACGGTTCTGCCATAACTTCTCTGATGTCGTGGCTCCGCTAACCAATCTACAAAGAAGTGAAGTTCGTCTGGTCCAGTGACTGTAAGAGTGCTTTCGACCAGGTGAAAGCTCTCTTATCTACCAATCCTGTGTTGATGGCTCCAGACTTCAACCAGCCGTTCAGCCTGATGGTGGATGCTAGTGATGTTGGCGCTGGTGCTGTGCTAACTCAGAAGGACGCAGAAGGAGTCGACAGACCTATATCCTTCTTTTCTAAGAAGTTTTCCCCTAGTCAGAAGAACTATTCGACTGTTGAGAAAGAGACTCTATCAATGATCCTAGCACTTGAACATTTCAGCGTGTATGTTCATGGATCGCAGTACCCAGTCAGAGTATTGACGGATCATAACCCACTGACATTTCTTAGTAAAATGAAACACAAAAACCAGAGATTGACACGTTGGAGCTTGTTGCTGCAAGAGTATAACTTGAACATTGAGCACATTGCAGGAAAGAACAATGTTATTGCAGATGCTCTATCTCGTGTGTGAACTTGAACTTAATCTCTGTGAAATTACATGGAAAGTGGGCTTACCTTATGTGAGATACTTCGTGAACATTTGAGCAGTTTATTGATATGAACTGGAATTCCATGTGGAGAAGAAAAACAGAACTTTGAACTTGATAATCAGAGACTGATTGGACTCAGTGAAGCAATTTTCTTCTTGTGTTTGCTTTTTTCGGAGCTTTTTGATATATTGCATATCTCTATGTATTTCTGAAAGTGAAATGATTAGTATTTTCTGTTGTGAAGAGTTTAACATGCATGACAACATTCTGGTGTTAAATTCCCTTTTCGATTTTACAAAAGAAAAAAAGAAAAAAAAAGAGAAAAGTTAGTTCTCGTTTTGGTTATGCATGTGTGTCACTTTCAAAACAGGAAATAAGATTTGATTTTTCATGTTTCATTGAAAAATGTTGTTTGTTGACAATTATATTATTGGAACCAAAGAGAAAAGGTATTCTCTTGTATTTTGGTCCCTTGAAGATGAAAGATAAATGTCATTGTTATGAAAATGCATAAGATTGCATTAACAGTGAAAAATTTTACCACATCATTATATTTTGAAGATATGTTGTTTTATCTTTGAGACAGATATATTATTGCTGAAAGTTGTTTATTAATTTCATTGGAAGAAAAAATTTTTTACATCTTTGCGAAAGTTATTTTTGTTGAATTGCCAAGAAGCAATTACATGACAGAGATGACTCATTTCATGTATTATAACATGTCAGTGATTTTCACATGTTTTGTTGTTTGTTGAGAAACAATTTCTTAAGTAATTTTAAGTAGAAGAAATTGGATAAATACAACTTCTGATTTATGCACACATTAAGTGATAAATGTAAAGGTGCAGAATATTGGAAGAATTTTTGTGTTGAAACTTATGAAAGTTATTATTTTCATATTACATATGAATGCCATAACCACTAGACAAACTTGAGTTCAGTATACAAGCTGTGATACCATCTGCATGTTGGTACTACCCAGATTTTCGTGAATTAAATTGTTTTCTCAGAATTCAAAACTTATCTGAGGGTACAGATAGTTTTCATATTTATCAGCATTTGATGATTAATGTATTTTTGACAGTGTCAGAAACAAAAGTGACATTGCAGCTAAAAGCAGCGCAGCATAGCCAATTGCATAAAATAGTTCATGTTTTGTGATGATATATTTTGTTGGACAAAATTCATCCTTTGTCATTTTTGTGAGACACTGATGTACTCCTTTGTGTATAGTATTTACATGTGAAGATGTTTAAGATGTTTGTTTGCATCAAAGATAATTATGAGCAATTTACTGCAGTTGCATATCAAATTGATTGCTTGTTTATGTCTCCTTGCAAATGAACATGTTTTTATATTAGTTGTAAGCCAAGAAATTGTGTTTATACTATGTTTTACAAGAACACAATTCGTGCATTTATAATAAGCTTGTGCTATTTTTAGGTACCACCAAATCGATCGAGACTAAGTGAATCGATACTAGTTTTTCGCAGTATGACAGTATTACTGTATATGTATTATGAAAGAAGGCATTTTATTTTGCATGTACGATATCGATAGGGATGATTTAATTATGTACATACTTCTTTCGTTACACTCATAAGTATGTTTTTATGGAGGGGAGTGTGACGAGGGACGAGTTGATGTTGGACGAGTTGTAAAATGGCCGTCGAAGAGGTAGAATAGAGTTTTTCTAAACCTATGACCACGACTTCGCCTCGTTCTTTTGTACCTTGTTCATCGGCTGGATGATGGTGATGATGGTGTGAGCAGGACCCGTAACACTTGGTCTTGACATTTTCATTGTTGTGTAGAACTTTGTGTACCTAGCTGTTCAAAGTCGTAGCGAAGTCTGAACAGACCGACGCGCACAGATGTAATTACAAGCGTGATATGTTGACCGTATTGGGCCGTAGTGAACAGAAGTACTACTGTACTAGACCGTTGTAGATCGTAGCAAGACCGAAGCTCCACCGTCATGGAAGTAACAAACCGTATCACGATTGTCATGGACCGTCTCAAACATATAAATAACCCCTACTGTTGGACTCGGCCAAAAATTATCCATAATAATGGACCGTAGTAGTGACCGTCACTAGAACGTACGAGACCGTCATGGACCGTATATGGCTGAGTCTGACCGTACTAACATCAAGTAAGACGGTCGCCACCACGATTTGGTACGCTCCATAATGGTCCATGAAGGTCTTAGGGACGACTCACGAATTAGAGTATCGACTCTATCGTCCGTCGATAAAAGAGTCGATTTGAGGCGATAATAGGCTAAAGGATTAGGCTATAGATAGTCGATGCAAAGCTCCTTATACCATCGTCCAGTATCGCCCTTATACATTTTGTGAACGAAATGGGAAATTCCCATTCGTGATTTATTTGCTACAGTCTTGTTTTCTTGGTGTTATTATTGTACCCGTGGTGTCTCCTGTCGCACACAGTGACTCCTGCTCCTGTTTTGTTTACTCAACAGATAAGAAAGTAGTGTACAGGAAAGTTGTTACAAAGCAGGTGAATGTGTATGTGTATTATGGAGAAAGAGTAATTACTTCACTTTTAATGCTGCTTGCTACTGCAGTCTTGTTCACTTGTTCACACCCGACCGTCAATGTCTGGGATGGTCATGTAACTGACTTCAACCGTCATAACCATGATAACCGTAGGTCGACCGTAGCTCTAGTATGAGAGCAGCTTTATCAATTTAAATTTTAATGTTTTTGGAAATAAAGACTGATTTGAACTTAAATAAAATGAATTGACCTTGATTTTTTTTGATTTTTTTTATTCTTAGCAATTTTAATGAGAACAATGTAATATGAAACGTTATGAGGCCGGTATCATTTATAGTTACCGAGAAATAATTATGTAACCCCTGGATGACAGCATTAATAACGCAACTGCTCATATTTATAAAGGCGGTCACCCGGAGGGGGAGGGGGTGGGCACTCGACCCCAAAAGTGATGATGTGCCGCCGGCAAGACCAAAAAGGGGGCTTCGGAACGAGCGTATCATGAAAAGAATGTTCCTTGGAATTACTAACATTTTGAAAAAGGGGGTCTATGGAACTGGATTGCAATATAAATATGATGCTACGGAACTGGTTCCCACAAGCTCCCATTAGCTAAATACGCTGTGTGTCATGGCAAGGCTATGGTGTGTGTATTCATAATATAAGCGGGGTTAATTCGCATGCATGCGCTCGATCGCGCTCAGCACGAATGAAAACTGAATTCCCTGGGGTGGAGTTGGATTTCAAGCAATGGGGGGGGGGGGGGGGGGGGGGGGGAGCCCGGAGGAATAAAGAACCTGGAATGAAATTCGTTTTCAACTTTTCATCAAAAATGATATTCTTCGAAACGGGCCGGGGCGGGCCAGAACGGCAGGAACGACGGAATGAAAAAATAAGCGGGGTTCTGGAAAGGTTTTCTCTCTTCTTTTTCACAAGAAAAAAAAAATGCTATGCTTTGGAACGGAAATTTGAGTGTAAAAATGGGGGTCTTCTAGGGGGCACATACCCACCGTACACTATATACTGCCCCCCCCCCCCCACCCCCCGGGGGCGGTCTAATTTATTATAGTTGAACTTTGTCCACTGATGTATGGAGCGCCAAGTGATAAGCTCCTTATTCTAAAATGAATAAACGAAGTGAATTCGATTATGAATTAAAAATGAGAAATTGATTTCATGATGACATGATTTTGTTTGTTCGACGTTTACTTACAGAAATATGGGAATTTCATGGGGTGAAAATTTTGCCACTTGGCGCTCCATACATCGGTGGACTCACTCCACACCGATTCTTGACCATTAAGGGATAATGTAATTTTTGTTCCGGTGTGGGCCCTGTTTCATAAAACTTGTTATCAATAACAACTGCCCCATTTCTATGACAAATTTGGCTCTCAGCCAATCAGATTCAAGGATTTCAGTAGCTTATAACAATTATTGTAACTTATTATTGATAACAAGTTTTATGAAACGGGGCCCTGATGTCGGTCTGGTGTGGGTCTCGTTGGTGTAAATGGGGTATAAGTCGAAGTTTAAGCCTGGGCTAAAATTGCTACTCCTTTTCGAACACCGACCTGTATCATTAGTCATCTTCCAAGATTACTCTTGTGTTGCTTCAGTTGCTGGACCAATACCCGTTGGAATTTGAAGAATATTATTATAGTTTACAGTTGGGGGAGGCATGCTCTTACAAGAATACAGGGGCGGATCCAGGATTTTCGAGAAAAAAAGGAAGGGGGAGGGCACAAGTTCCGTTTGTCCAAGTTTGTTTTGTGCTCAGGGTATGCCAACTGCCAATTCGGGTTCCGCGAGGGGGGGGGGGGGGGAGTGCACCAGCCACTGCCTTCATATTGACTATTGTAAAAGTAAAAAATACGGTTCAATATCACTTGCTACAGGATAGTCTTTGCAAATGATAACACGTGATGTATAATTATATAAAGCATTCTTTATGAGGATAAAATTACTTTATAACATCCTATCTATCTTATCCAGGTATGGTCTTCTCTAATGGTCAGCAGTGGCAGGAGCAACGCCGCTTTTTTCTCTCCATCTTTAAGAAAGCTGAAGTTGATGGTATCAGGTCTGTACAATCTATTCCTTTCTCTAAAAACCCTTCTCACTTGTCTATGTTTCATTGTGAAATAGTAACCGCAGAAAGTGAAATCTGTAGTAACATGACGTCCAGATGCCACGTCAAACAGCGTCTTCTTTTAAATGTTTAATAGAAAGAAAATACATACTTTGGCCCATTGCCCCGTGAACCGCTTTTATAAAAATATACAAATTTCTGGAAAGTAAATAATCCATAGTAATGGCTATTTTGTTATCGGTGCATTAAGGGATATTTTGTTATCGGTGCATTAATGGATATTTTGTTATCAGTACAGGCAGAGGTCAATTTAACAGAACACACGTGGATGCGATTGAAAAATAAGGAAGAGTGAATATTTGGTTCTATAAACAGATTTGAAGAAATCATCGGGGCTCAAACAGAGCGTGTGCTGGCCGAGATTGAGAAGATCAAAGGTCAATGCTTTGATCCCGAGCAAGTGATATCTATGTCAATCGGCAGCATCATTACGAAGATCATCACCGGGGTCACTTACGAGTACGACGACGCCAAATTCCGTCGCGTCATGATGCACTCTCAGCGCATTTTTGACTTGCTTGGTCCAGCGGGGCTCTTGTCCACCATTCCGATACTCGCTGCAATCCCTTCACCGTCAAAACGGCAACTAACAAGAGCCTGGAGTGGAGTCTTAGACTTCATCAGGGAAAGTGTTGAAAACCACAGATCTGTATCTGGACCGGATTCAGAAGATGTCGACTTCATCAGCAGTTATCTGCGAGAAATGGCAGAAAAAACGGCAGAGGTGCGTAGGATGGAAAGCCAGTTATCAGTACTTGGAGAAGTAGCATTAGGCTACCAATTAGTAGTAGGTATCATTAGGAGTAGAAGTTTTCGTTTGATATAAAGTGGAATCAGAAACGCCTTGACATCCGCATTTTACAACCTCTGTTTTGAATCCAAAACGTCCCAAGGCCTAGGACACCATTAGCATTTTTGTGCCCAGGCATACCCTATATTTGAATTGATATATTCAACTTTCAGTTTCGCGAATGGTTATGACAATAATCATAGAAATCAGAATGATGGTAGATACTATCATGGGTTTCTCAAGATATTTTGCTTCCTTTTGCTAGAAGTTCTACATCAATCGTAGTGATTAATCCAATTTGTTGAATATTTTCAGTAGAAACCAGTTTTAATTGTTTCTGTTACCATCAAATTGCCCTGAAAATTATCTTAATATAGTTTCAAATCAAGACATATAAATTAATCACTTCAATTCAGGGGCGGATCCACGATTTTGTAAGAGGGTGCACAAATCTCAGAAAATTCTCTGAGAAGCTAAAAAAGAAAAAAAAAAAGGTATTCACCGTTTTTGGCGTCTCTTTGTCCTTCCAAATTCTCTGACAAGCAAGCAAGAGAAAAAAACCCCTCATGTCTTGAATTAGATCTTGAAGTTGAGGGGGGGGGGGGTGGCACAATGTACACGTTTTTTTTTTTTTTTTTTTTTTTTTTTTTTTTGTGTGTGTGGGTTTTTTTTAAAGAGGGGACACGAGCCAGAAGTGCCCCCGCTAAATCCGTCACTGCTTGACATTGATCACTTAATATTGACATGAACAGTCAGGGAGACGGCCCTGTTTGGAGGACAATGAATATCCTCCATTAACTGCACATGTTTTACATCAGTGAGCAAATGTAACTTTTATCCAAGCTGCTTGCTACACGGCTGTATAAAATGTATGACAGTGACTTGACCGATACGACTTAAATTATTTCTTTCGAAAATCATATAATAAAATTGCTCAAGCTCGGTGAATTTTGATATTTTATCTATGAAACGTGGATTGCATATTCACAGTTGCCACTTGCCAACGTCAAGGGTTGATAATAGTAGAGATGTCGTAGTCGAGTGGTTTAAACACTTGACTGGAGATGTGAAGGTCCTGGGTTCGATCCCCGGCACGGCACTTATGTCCTTGGACAAGGCATTTTATCTGCATTGCTCCTCTCCACCCAGGTGTTAAATGGGTACCCGTATAGGATGCGAAAGTCATTATGGTTTGTTCAGCATTATGAGAGTATGTAAAATGGCTGGAATGTTTCCAGCAGGTGGAGAAGGTGCATACATTGTGTCCGGGCAATACTGGATCCGATGACAGGGGTAATAATATATCTGTAAAGTGCATAGAGACATTGTAGATGTATTAGACGCTATCTAAACCCAGAATATCATTATTATTATGAGTGATTATGACTATTCTACGAATTTTCTATCCTTAAAAAAATCATATCTGCGAAGTGTCTGTAATAGGTTTTCTATGCAGCAGCAGGAGCGTAATGAACATGATGAAAGCGTAGTTGAAAAGTCACGCGTGCCCACTGATGATGCACTTGCGTCAATAATTGTCTGTCTCACTGAGTGATAAATTATTTTAACTTAATATTTGTACAGGAGGGGAAAGGATCTTTCGATGACATCAATCTCGTCGCAACTTGCTCCGACATATTAATCGGTGCAATGGAAACATCAGCAACTACTATTCTGTGGGGTCTCCACACTTTGGCTTCATACCCCGAAGTTCAACGTCGTGTTCGTAAAGAGATTATTGAGGTCATCGGCCAGGAGCGCTTCCCTCCCCTCTCCGACCGCAACAGAATGCCCATAACAATGGCGACCATTACTGAATGCATGCGTCATCGACCTCCTCTAGCTATTCCTTTAGCTCACGTTGCCACGCAGGATTGTAAGATAGGGGAGTACGACATTCCCAAGGGTAGTCCCGTTACGTGGAACAATTGGCATCTGGCACAAAGTCCGACCCTCTGGGAAATGCCACAGCAGTTCAGACCAGATAGATTCCTGAATGAAGATGGGAAGTACGATAGGAAACACGAACCACTACATTTTGGAACAGGTATGAATAAATAATGTGTCATTTCCACCTGCAAGCCTCTTTGAAATGATGTATACATTTATGTAGGCCTACTTGTAACCCAAGGGCATGACTGATTGTTGAAATGTTAACTGGTTTAAATGTAGGCCTACATTTATACCAGAAGTGGGAGTAAACTTTGTCTTCTTGTCTTTCATTCTTATTTTCTTGTAGGTCGAAGGGGATGTCCTGGGGAGCAGCTGGCTAGGACCGAGATCTTTCTTTACATCACCTACATCTTGCAACGCTTCACCATCAGACTGGCTGAAGGTGTCCCAATTGATCTAGGAAGCCGTCTTGGTTTTACCGTCCGACCAGAACCTTACCAGATCCACGCTGTCAAGATCATGTAATCCCCGCCTCTTCTCACTAATTTGTCAAGATGTCAAGTACAGACCCCCTTATGTTTTTGTACGATTTTATTTCTTTATATATTTATTATTTATTAGGTGGTCTGTCACTTGACACACCACCTCTTAATTTCGTCAGAATTTTCTTTCTTTATTATTATTTGTCTTTTATTTTTCTCCTACTTTCTTGTTACCATGATTCTTCAAATTGGGCTGATTGAATTTTTATCAAAATTTCGAGAGTCATCGGGTCCTATGAGATCAAGCTCGGGCATCTTTTTCAAGGTCATCAGGTCATCGTGACGTCATCCAGGCGCCATTTTGTGAAATCACATTATCGACATATCTTAATAACGAGTCATAAAAAATGAACCATATTTGATACACATGAACTTCAGGTCAAGGGCCAACGTAACATGTCAACAAAATCTGCGTGCGCATAATGACACGCACGTACGCGCGCGTCAAAATTTAGAAATGCTCAAAATCACTTTTTAATCAAATTAGAGTACGGTTCAGGACATTTTAAGCATTTCAAAATTTTCCGTCTGTGTGCGTCCGCGCGCGCAGCGCGTACAGAACGTAAAAACGCCGTTTTTACGCATGCTTTTTATTATTCTTGACAATTTCCAACTATTTACAGTCATTCTCGACCTTCCATAATGCCACACGAGGGCGTCAATGGGCAATATGATGTAAAAAGTGGTAAAAACATGTCTAACTAGAATCCGCCATAGTTTGTCAGAATGAACCGGTACCCCCAAATTTTATTACATATTCTGAAAGCCTGTGAGTTGTAGATTTGGATTCATGCAAAATTTTGGCCAATTGCATTTGTGACGTCATCATATTTGCCTATGAACTCAAAAATTCGATTTTGAAAAAAAAATTGTATTCATTTGACAATATTTCAGTAATAGGTTATCGATTTTCTTCCAAAGTTTGATATGTTGTAGCTGAGACAATTCTCTACAAGATCAGTTACACCATTTTTCATTTTGACGGAGGCATGTCAATTTTTCACATTTTACAAATTCTCTATGGGACATGACTTTTTCTCAAATCTTGATTCTACTTTCCAGTCTTCTTTGAGCAGTATCTTTGTTATTTCTGCTCAATTTTCTTCCAAATTTTAGTATTTTATGGCTGAGACTATAAGCTTTCATGACAGTGCTCTCCAATTTTCGATCAGATGTCAGGATCATGCCCCTTTTTTAACTACAAAATGTGATTTGAGAATCCCGTTTTTCTTTAGGTGTTAAATATTTTGGTATATTGGTTAAAGCACTTGCCTCCCTTTTCGGTGACCCAGGTTCGATCCCCGGTGGGTCCATTTTTTTTTTTTTTTTTTACTTTTTTTTTTCTTTTTGCCTTTTTTTTTGTTGCTATCCTCTTCTACTATTATAACATATACAATCACAAATAATGTAATAAACTGCCTTATTTTGCGTGTTATGTCTATTGGAAAGTAGTGTGCAGTAGTTTGTGTACAATCTGATTCCCTGTCGTGTATTATACCTATGGGGTTAATCTCCCACGTGTCCTGCAATATCAAATCGTCAAGATTCAAGATTCAAGATTCTTTATTTCACTCAATATAAAAACAACATACATGTAAAAGTGCTTAATTGCACGTAATGTTCATATATGTAAGAATACATTTAAAATATGAAAACATAAAAAAGTACATTAAGAATAAACAATTGTAAGGAAAAACAAGGGACATAAATGAGTGGGGATCGAGATTAAAGATCTTTAAGGATCTTGGCTATTCGACCCCATGGTAAAAAAAAATTGTACCGGTGTATCTTGCATGTACAACACAAAAGAACAAAAGAGGGCGTGGGTCTACAAGAAGGGGGATACAAAGAAGAGAGGGAAAGAAAGGATAAGAAAGGATAAAAGGGAAAGAGAAAGTTTAGAGAATCAGGAGGGGAATGAGTATGGTGAATAGAAGAAGACCCTCCTAGAAGACCCACTTACATAATTGTAGTCATACACATGTAACATACAAAACATAACAAACTAGATGATTTATGTAACATTAAAATAGAAAAAAAAAAATATATATAAAGGGACTGTAAAAAACAAACAAGCGAATAAAACAGGTGACTCAAGTATGTATGTGTAAAAGCCTTTCTTTGTATTGCTTTTTAAAAATATTAAGTGAGCATGTCGTTTTGAGGCTAGTTGGTAAAGAATTCCATAGTTTAGGACCTGCATAATAAATTGTTCTTTGAGAAACTGTAGTTCTTGCATATGGGATATAAAAATCTGCAGATGAGCGGGTAGAATAAGAATGGGTATCAGAGTTAAAGGAAAAATACCGAGATAAAGATGATGGCAACATTTTTCTATGACTGCAATACATAAACATTGCTAGTCTCAGTTCATATAAATCAAATATATTCAAAAGTTGTAATTGTGTAAATAAGGGTTTAGTGGTGGCAAGAAAAGGTGAATTACATATTATCCTCACCGCTCTTTTTTGCAGTTCGTATATTCTTGACAAGTTCTGTTGAGAAGTTGCAGCCCAAACAACATTACAATATATAAGAAAAGGATAAATCAAGGTATAATATAGAGATAATAAAATATCTTTTGGCAGGTAATTAAGTTTGTTAAGAACACCAATATTTCGTGAAACTGTCGTGCTGATATAATTTATATGGTCGTTCCAACACAGTTTGTCATCAATTTGAATTCCAAGAAATTTTGTGTTAGAAACTATGGTGATCTCAGAACCATTTAGATATACCTTATAATTTGAAATATCAATATTTCTTTTGGTAAAAATCATCATGTGAGTTTTATTTGTATTTAAAAGTAGTTTGTTATCTTTGAGCCAATTGCTAACATGTTTTAATTCATTATTTAGAGTTTGAATAAGAGTTTCTTCATCCTTATGGGATAAAGAGAGCGTAGTATCGTCTGCAAAGAGAACATAATTGAGTTTGGCAGAAGATTTATGAATATCATTTATGAATATTAGAAAAAGGAGGGGGCCTAAAATTGATCCTTGCGGAATTCCGCATGAGATATTTTGCATTTGAGATTGACTATTTTCATATACTGTGAATTGTTTACGGTCATCTAAATAGCTCTGAAACCACTTAAGAGGAATACCTCTGATGCCATAACAAAATAGTTTGTCTAACAATATTTTATGATTTAAACAATCAAAAGCCTTTGAAAGGTCTAAAAACACGCTCACTGATATTTCACTTTTATCCATAGCTCTAGCAATGGTATGAGTAAACTCAATAAAAGCAGAAGAGGTTGAATGTTTGGACCTGAAGCCAAATTGGTTACAATATAGCAATTGAAATTTGTCAATAAAGTAGATAAGCCGATTATACATACATTTCTCAAGAATTTTTGAAAATACAGGAAGGAGGGAAATGGGTCTATAATTTGAATACAAGTTTGACTGACCTTTTTTAAATATAGGAATAACCTTTGCAACTTTCATCTTGTTAGGAAATACACCATTCGTAATAGATGAGTTAAATATTGCACATAAGGGTTTACATATCAAGTGAATAATCTTTTTTACTACAGATATATGAATATCATCATATCCTGGACTGGTACCATTTCTCATTTTCGATACAATATTTATGATTTCACTTTCATTTATAGGTTTGCAAAAAAAAGTATTCAAGTTTTTTTCAATGTGAGCAGTTGGAGAAAACTTAGACTGAGATGCATTAGAAAATTCTGATAGCATGTTAGGTGCAACATTTACAAAATAATCATTGAAACCTTTGGCAACAGCTTCATTAGTAATAGTCATGCCATCTTCTTTGAATGCAGGAAGCTTACTTTTTTTATTCTTTCCTAATAAATTGTTTATAACTTTCCATGTCCCTGGCATATTTCCATTTGTGTCTTTGAACCTCTGATTATAATAAGTCTTCTTTGCTTTCCGAATTTCTTTTGTGACAAAATTTCTAAATGAATTATATCTGATTTTATTTTCATTGGTAGGTTTCTTTAGATATTTCCTGTAAAATCTTAGTCTTTTATTGCACAGTTTTCTAAGGTAAGAGGAGTACCATGGTTTTTTAAGTTTCTTTTGTTTACGTTTAAGGGTAATAGGAAAAACATTCATTATACAAAGTCATGAGTATTGAAATGAAGCTGTTGTAGTTGTCATTTGTGTCTTCAAAATGCACATAGTCATGCCAATCAATTGCACTCAGTGAGTGATTGAACTTTAAAATATTTGCATCATTAAGAAGACGTGTATACACACATGATTCTTCTCTATTTGCTTTTAATTCTAAAGAGACATTGGTAAAAGAAAACACAGGTAGATGATCACTTACATCACATAATAATATACCTGATTCACAGTAAGCATCAGCATTAGTAAGTATGTTGTCTAGAAGTGATGCTTTATGGCAAGAAATGCGTGTGGGTTCATTAATCATTGGGTGCATTGAATAAGTGAGAAGAGTGTCTAAAAATCGATTGGAGATATTGGTACTAGTTACAGATAAAAGATCAATATTGTAGTCTCCAAGTAAAAAGCAAGATTTACGTTCATGACTAATTATATGTAAGACTTCACTCAGATTTTGTAAGAAATCATCGACAGGACTCGCAGGGGGCCTGTAAATCACTCCTACAATACAAGACCTTGATGTAACATTATTAAATTCAGGAATTTCTATAAACACTGATTCAAAACTGTTAGACATGAAAGTAAGGTCATTTCTTTGATTGTATTTCACATTGGATTGTATAAACATTCCAACACCACCTCCTGTTTTGTGGGATCTACTATTTGCAATAAAATCATAATTGTCAATGTCATACAGATGTAAAAAAGCATCAGATTTTAACCATGTTTCTGTTAATCCTATGACAGAGAAGTTGTAATGAATATCATTTAGAAAGAGAGTGAGATTTTCAAAATTCTTGGCAAGACTACGGCAGTTAAAATGTATACAAGAAAGTTTCTGGTTCTGAACATCTTTTTCATTTACAAAATTGTTGACAAACTCTTCGCATGAATAATAGCTTGAGGATTCACTGTGCTCTCCACTTGAAAGGTCTAGGTTATTATGAGTAGAAATGGTTTGTTTTCCTAAAATTGAGTCACACATAAATACACTGATGTAGAAAACATATAAAGTATTAAAAGTATACAGAAATTAACAATCTGTGGTTAACAGTAGAAATAAGTATAATCACAACTGAATATAAACTGTTGAGAAAAAAAAAATATTAAAAGGCTTGATGTAGGTCTAAAGATGAATCGACCAAATGCCGTTAATAAAAGAAATTGAATTGCACTAGCATTGTCAATGATAGTTGGAACAATACAAACAAATCCGATTAAGCATTAAGTGATTGGATGTTTGCGAGTTCACTCTTACGCGTAATACTGACACGGTCACCATTACGGTTCTTAACGATGATCTTACCATCCTGGGTCCATATTCTGTCAATGAACTTGTGTTTAGCTTTCTTGACTGTCCAGAAGAGCTCAGCTCTCCTCTTTGTGAGATTTTCATTGATGTAGATAGTGTGTCCACCATCGTCATCAACATTAGCATCTCTTAATTTCCTTCTAGCACGGTAGACTTCGTTTCTGGTGTGATAATTCGCGAACTTCACTATGATGTTTCTTGGAATTTTTTTGCGAGTAGAACTTGATTTGGATGTAGGTCCAGACGGATCACGCGAAGCAAGACGATCACGCGAGCGGTCGATGTCCGATGTGGTGTCAATCTTGACTCCAAGATTCTTTTCGCAGATTTGAGCTACTACTTCATCGGTGTTTTCATTAGGCATCTCATTAACGCCACAGAAGATAAGGCAATTCCTTCGCGAGTATTGCTCAGCGTCGTCAACATCAGCATGTAGGCTCTCAATCTGATCCTCCAACATTGCGATCTTATCAATGAAATTATTAGCATCAAATTATAGAGACTCAGCTACTCTCTGTGAAATTGTATCCTCGATTTCTGCTATTAATGTTGATTTGATGGCTGAAACCAGGTTTTTCACGAAGCTGTCTTCTGAGAGGAGCTTCTGTAGTGCTTGTCGAATTGCTGTCGAGAGGTCAGGCCCTTCTTCAGCTGGGAGGCTCTCTCGCTGACCAGTGCGATGCACTGGTTGTGTGGTCTTTTTCGTTGTGCGTTTACCTGAAGACGAAGGAGTGCCTTGACCTTTTCGCGGAGTCCCCTTCAGGGAGGCCGGGCTTGGGTATGCCGAAGGTACAGGGCTAGAGGCGGCCGCTTGACTGTAAGACGCCGCAGCGCCTCGGTGCTTTGTTCTCGTCGCCATCTTTCTTGTCAGCATTGCTCGAAAAACATGCCAATGTTTTTGTGAAGGCAAGTTGAAATGGCATCAGACAGATAATCAAAATTCAAAATATAGATGAGAGAAATAGTTGATGGTGATGAGTCGGCAAGAGTAGTGCAAATTTCAGTAAAAATACCTTGCTTTTCCTTTTGATATTGGAAGAAAGCGGAGGTCGATCTAGGCACGTCCGTTCATGTTCGCTGCTCCTCTTCAATGATCCTTATCAATATATCAATATATCATTATCGTCATTTCATTAAACGCGCGTGTACACGTACGTCCGCGTGTCCATGCGCGCGCAAAATTTCTTATCACGATTTCTCAAAATCGGTTCAGTCAATTTTCTTCATATTATCGTCAGTAATCAGTCCTAATAAGATCAAGTTCCACATCTTTTTCAAGGTCGTCAGGTTATCGTGACGTCATCCAGGCGCCATTTTGTGAAAATCAACTTATGGTCATATGTTCATAACGAAATGTCATTTTTCTTTCATATTTGGCATGGTTTGGTCAATGTCATTCCAGTCAAGGTCATTTCATTAAACGGGCGTGTACACGTACGTCCGTGTGTCCATGCGCGCGCAAAATTTAGAAATGCTCCAAATCGTCCCAAACTCATTTTGCACACGTTTTATGCCATTTGGAGCACTTTTTAAAAAATCGCCCATAAAATTGAACCTGAAGGGGCTCTGTGCCACTTAGGTTATCGTGGTTATGGTCATCATTATGATCATTATCAATATATCAATATATCATTATCGTCATTGTCATCACTTATGTGACAATTTTATCATCATTGTCAACGATTATCAATATATCATTATCAATATATATCTTTATATATCATTATCAATATCATTATATCAATATCAATATATATGTATATATATATATATATATATATATATATATAATTTTATATATCATCATATATATTATTATCAGTATATCATCACCATTATCAATATATCAATACATGTATATCATTATCTTCATTGTCATCACTTATATGACCATCTTATCATCATTGTCATCATGATTATTATCTTGCACAAATATTATCGCATCTGACAAAGCACTTTGCCACAGGGACAGACCACCTAATTCGTCTTCAGTGACGAATTAAATTTCTAGTTTATTTTTATTTATGGCTTATTCAAATGTATTCAAATTTTGTACAGTGGTAGATATGGTTATTGTCTCAGCACAGAAATTTTTTCATCATAGTCAATGCATCGCGACGTCATCTAGGCGCCATTTTGTAAAATTCCGACATATGCTGTATCTCTTCAATACAAAGTCATAACATAACCATATGTGGCATGATACAAGTTAAATAAAAAATGTATTGATTGAGCATTGTTTGCGTGCGCGTACGCGCGCTTCGGTGAAGGTGCGCGCGCGCAAAATCTGAAAATGCTCACAATGGTCTATAATTAATTTTGGGCATGTTTCAGGCCATTTTAATCATTTCAAAATTTTCCGCGCTCGTCAATGGCCTTCAGTGAAGGTGCGCGCGCGCAAAAATCTGAAAATGCTCAAAATGGTCTATGATTAATTTTGGGCATATTTCAGGCCATTTTAAACATTTCAAAATTTTCCGCGCGTTCGCGCATGCGCGCGCGTCAATGGCCTCAAGTTCCGTATACAGCATGAAACTGACTTATCTTGGACTGTTTTAGCATTTTAATTGATCCTACATGATTTCTAGAATATTTTCTCAAACGCGCGAGAACGCGCATGTACGCGCATACGAGCGCAAACGGTAAAAGTGCCTTAGATTGACTGGAATAGACTTTGCTTGTGTTATACTATAGTTCATTGTTGAACATTTGCAATTGGTGCGCGCATTATAACCCTCTAGTATGCACACGCGCGCAACAATATGCGCATGTACGCACATTACGCGCATACGCGCAAACATGTAAAAATGCTTTTATATGGTCTATATAAAATTGATTCTAAAGTTGATTTCACATCATTTTGACATTTTAAGACACTGCACTGTGCACGCGTCAAAGCTGTTATGTACGAACATGCCTACTTCATACATCAATATAAGTACCCTATTGCATTTCAAGAATCTTCCACAGCCCACCTGTATAGTGGTACTTGTTCAACTCTAGTATACAAATATTGACTGCTCATGAGGATGATGGTGGAAATTATCACTCCCAAGGTGGTGTTCATACCGGCCCTTCTATCATCCCCGAGGCGAAGCCGAGGGGGTGATAGAAGGGCCGGTATGAACACTACCGAGGGAGAGATAATTTCCACCACCATCCGATTACGTGTGTGCGAAAGTCGCAGAGGGGTTACGCGTTCTATCACAGGGTTTTGGCCTTCTATCATTTGACCTTAGGTCAATTGATAGAACGCCAAAACCCTCTGACGCATGATAGATGGAGATGCGCCGTGTCATGTGATATAGTTTTGACCAATCAGTGAATAAGAATCTATGTATGAGGTATATAATAAGCAAATAATTACCGTTGGTGAAGGTGATGGGACAAACTATCACTTCCGAGGCGATCTGGATGTAGCTATCTTTCCGAAGCGAAAGAAAACAACTATTTTGTGCCTTTATTGACTTAGAAAAGCGTTTGATAGTGTGGACAGAGTAAATCTATGGAAAAAGCTTTTAAGCAATAATATCAATGGTAAGCTGTTTAACATTGTCTTATTATGTATAAACAGGCAAAGTCATGTGTTAAATTGAATGGGATCAAGTCAAGTTATTTTAATTGTCATGCTGGTGTAAGACGAGGTGAAAATTGTCACCCCTTCTTTTTGCAATCTTTTTGAGTGACCTTGAAATGTTCTTGTATAAGAAGTATGATGGGTTACCTAATCTTAGAGAAAGTGTGTACGATTTGTTAGAAAGTGATGATACTGTTATGTATTTGAATATTTTCGTATTACTTTATGCTGATGATACAATGATTTTAGCTGAGAGTAAAGACCAGTTACAGAAAGCTTTGACTGGTATGAAAGAATATTGTGATTCTTGGGGTCTTCAAATAAATAGTACAAAGACAAAAGTTATGGTCTTTTCAAGAGGAAAGATAAGAAATAAACCAGTCATTTATTATGGTGACCAAATTTTAGAAGTTGTATTCAACTATACCTACTTAGGTATTGTTTTTTATTATAATGGTTCATTTAATCTTGCTATTAAGAGACTGTATGATATTGGATGTAGAGCAATGTTCGAAATCTTAAAAAAGGGCAGGACTATGTGTTTAGATATTGATACGCTACTTAAACTTTTTGATGCTATGGTAATTCCAATTATACTTTATGGATGTGAAATTTGGGGCTTTTCGAACTTGAATCTTATAGAAAAACTGCATCTTAAGTTCTGCAAAATAATCTTAAAGGTAAAGAGATGCACTAGTTCAAATATGGTCTATGGAGAATTAGGCAGATTGCCTTTGTCTTGTATTGTAAAATCAAGGGTTGTTACTTTTTGGAGCAAAATGGTTTTAAAAGACAATCCCAAATTGTCTACGATTGTATATAAGCTTAATATATGCTTATTATGCATAAAGATGACTTAGTACAGTGTAACTGGATTCAGTTTATTGAGTCAACACTAAATAAATTAGGATTTGGATACATTTGGCTTAATCAGTGTGATGGTATAAATTTCTCGTGGCTAAAAAATGTAGTGACACAATCTCTGTCTGACCAAAGGAGACAAGAATGGAATTTCGATGTTGATAACTCAAGTAGTTGTATAAATTATAGATTATTTAAGGATGAATTGTGTTATGAAAAATATTTGAATATTTTGTCCCCCAACCTCCGAATTACATTCACTAGATTCAGATGTAGAAACCTCAGCAAACTTCCTGTTGTTTCTGGTAGCTATATGAGTATACCCCTGGATCAAAGAAAGTGTGAAAAATGTGAAAATAATGCTATAGGTGACGAGTTTCACTATATAATGGAATATGAATATTATAAAGAAAAGAGAAAATTGTTGATCAAAAAGTATTATTATCAAAATCCATCCACTCTCAAATTTAAATTGCTGCTCCAAGCAAGGGGTAAGGAATTGATTAGTTTGTGTTAACTCATACTTCTTATCACACAGACTATGTAAATCCATCTTCCCATGTATATATTGTTTTATCTGGGTTTTTAAATCTTTTTTTCTCATATTTTATCAATTTTTGCTGTTGTTGTTGTTATTAACCTGAGTATTTTAATGTTGAAATATGTTATGCTGTCTGCATATAATGTGTAATTACTGATGAGTTCATGTACCTTTGTTTTTTGAAGGTTTTGAATAAAATAAACTTGAAAAACTTGTCAAGGTCATTAACTTTTCTTCTCTGGTCGATTGATTGGGAGAACTACATTTTATCACGTGATTACCTTTTGACCATTTTAACAGCAAGATTCTTAGTATGTGGAATATAATTATTCATAACACTATAGTGACTAACTGCGTGGGTGGCCCTATTGTATAGCTCTATTGATTTTTTTTTTTTTTTTTTTTTTTTTTTTTTTTTTTTTTTAATGTTTTTATTGAAAGTAGAAACAATGGATAACATATGTACAAAAAAATAAATATGAACATAAAAGAAAAAACAAAAGAAAAGAAAAAAACAAAACAAAACAAATAAGAGGTACGGTCACTGAACAAAGTACATGTAGGCCCTATATCTCAATACTATATCTAGTTCAGATTCTGAACGACTCCACTCCAAGAGCAATCCCCAAAAGCGCGACATCCCACCAACGCCGCCAGGCCGAGAGACGGCGCGACCCGAACCTGTACGGGCGAGGAAAAAATCTTTCCTCGCGCCCGTACAAACCCGGGCCACGCCATCCCCCAGCCCGGCAGCAGCAGTGGGACATCGCGCACCCGGAGACCGCTCCCAAAATAAAATCGCTCAGAATCTGAACCATACTATATCCTGACCCGCGGGAATCGCCCGCAGGCCAGATTGCAACAGTGTATTAAGTGCATGTAACATGAATAATGCTTTTGCTGTATACATGGTATACTGGGTATAAAAATAGGATTTTAGGATGAGTACTCAGGTCATGGCTTCCAGGAAAAATACAGACTCTTGCATCATATATCAAATACAAACTTTTGAAAGTGTTGTCTCATCTTATTATTCTTGAGAGCTATCAGGTATTCTGATTTATATTTAATCTTAAAAAATGACAAAGCAGATTGAAAGTTAGGTTTTTCCTTTCTGAACTTACAGCGATAAATATAAAAACGTGTGCACAAAAGAAAGAAATTTATACATAAACAATTTTGTTGGTCTTTGTTACACCCGAAAAGTCTTTGAAAGGATGAGAGTTGTATCCGTGTCCCTAATTTTGAACTCAAAAATTTTTCCAAACATTTCCAAAGAGGATTTACAACTACACATTCAACCATAAAATGCTGAATAGAGTCATTTAATTGATTACAAAGACTGCATAATTCAGTGTCAGACCTCTTAATTTTATGCAGAAAATCATTAGTGGCTATAGCCTTATGGAAAGTTTTAACATAAAAAGACCTTAGTTGGGTTTCAATTGTGCACTTAAGATTATTCCTATGGACCAACATCCATTCTTCATCATTTAAATCTATACCAAAAATGTCATTCCACTTTCTGCTTCTATCCTTGGGTAACAGTTGGTCCTTAAAGATTGAATAAGAAAATTTAGATAGACTATTACAACTGAATAACTTACTAACCACTAAATCATATGGGTCCCTTGAATCATTGGACCACGTTCCAAACAAAGGGATAGACTTGATAAGGAAAGAATACTTCCTTCTATCACGAATTGAAATATCAAATTCCGATACCAATTCAAAAAACTCCTTAAAGCGATTACCATCAAACATCAAATCCTGTACTGTTATAATACCTTTATCATACCACTCCGAATAGTAGAAATATTTCTTTGTTTTCAAACAAATATTCTTATTAAACCACAACACATCCATTTTGTGCATCTCTCTTAAATTCATGTTGGCCAACAATCTACTTCTAAACACATACCAGACCTTAATGGTTTCACCCAGCTGGAAATTTACATTCTTTAAAAGATTGTCAGGAGCACTTGCTCTAAATAAAATGAAAGGGTCTGTATGGAATTCAGTGAGACTTTTCATTTCAATTTGTTTCCAATCACTTTTAAAATCTTCATTCAGCATGTGTTTTGACCAAACCAACTTTTGAGCCAGGGCAAATGATCTGATATCTAACATTTTCAAGCCACATTGATCATATTCATTGTACAAAAATTTTCGTTTTATCCTATCATTGCCGCCTGACCAAATGAATTTAAAAAAGGAATATTCAAGCTTTTTAAAAAACTTTTCAGGAATATGAATACACAGAGTAGTAAATAAGAACAACAGTTTGGGCAATACAAGAGTTTTCACAACAGTTATCTTCCCTATAAGGGATAATGATCTTGAACGCCAGCAATTCAAGGTCTGTTCGATATTTCCCAATCTCTGATTATAATTCAGTTCAAAAAGCAAATTTAAGTCCAAAGAAAACTTTATTCCCAAACAAGAAAAAGTTGAATTGTTCCAAACCAGTCCCTTCTCACTAAAGGGTTTTTCTCTGGATTTTTTCAGAGATCCCAACCAAATCCCTTCACTTTTCAATATATTAACCTTACAACCAGAGAAGGCCCCAAATTTCTCCAAAGTATCAAATAAATTATTAACTGACTCCAAATCTCCATTTAAAAAACAAGTTGTATCATCAGCATACATACTAACTTTATGTTCAACTTCCCCAATTTGAACACCTTTTATTAATGGATTGCTTCTTATTGAAATACCCAATATTTCTATTGCTAGAAGAAAGAGGTATGGGGATATTGGGCATCCCTGAAATATTCCTTTTTCCAAGTGGACTGCTGATGACAGGTAGCCATTATTTAAAACATAGCTGCTTCGGTTATTATAAAAACATTTAATCCAAGTTAAAAAATCATGACCAACACCAAAACGTTCCAGGACCTTATACAAATATTCATGTTCAACACTATCAAATGCCTTCTCTATATCTAATAGTAATAGAGCACCAGGAACATCGTGAGCATTAGTGTAATCAATCAAATCAATAATTAAACGTATATTATGTGCTATATTCCTACCTTTCAGAAACCCAGACTGATTATTATGTATGACATCAAGCAGAAATGACTTTAATCTCAAAGCAAAACATTTAGCAATTATCTTATAATCAACATTCAATAAGGAAATTGGTCTGTAGTTTTTAGCATACATTGGGTCCTTATTATTTTTTGGCAAAAGAGAAATAATTCCATTCCTTTGTGACTGAGACATAAAACCCTTTTCAAAGGAAAAAGCGTATGAATCTATTAAAAAATCATAAATATCATTAAAAAAAACAACATAAAATTCCTTGGGCAGGCCATCCAAGCCAGGGCATTTATTTGCTGGCATTGACTTAATTGCATTAAATATTTCAACTTTTGTTAATGGTTGATTGAGTTTTTCTTTTTGATCATTTGAAAATATTGGAATTTCTAGTCCCTCAAAAAAATTATCTGCTTCTTTGCTAGAGTCCTCAGACCAATGTGAAGAATACAATGTAGAATAAAAACCATGTAATTCTTTCATGATATTCTGAGGGTTCACTATTAGAGAACCATCTGCATTTTTTAACATATAAATATTTTTCTTTTCTGTATGTCTCTTTTCTAGATTACAGAAGTATTTAGTGCTCTTCTCACCTTCCTCAGCCCACTTGGCACGGGACCTAACTATAGCACCAGCTGTTTCAAAATCATAGATGTCTTCTAACTTTTTTTCTAAATTACCTAAAAGTTGCATTATTTCATTACACTCTGCATCATTTTGTGTCTTAGTCAGCCTTTGTCGTAAAACTTCAATTTCTGCTTCCAATTTACATTTATCCTTCATTCTCTCTTTCTTTTTCCTCGCTGAGTATTCCATGCAATAACCTACTATAGTGCTCTTAAAAGAGTCCCAAATGACATGGGGGTTACAAGATGAATTAGTATGGTCCTTCTTGAAATCATCAATCTTAACTTTAATATACTTGATAAAATCTGCATCTCTCTGAAGCAAATGGCAATTTAATTTCCAATAACCTCTGCCCCTTTTGGGAACTCCGATAGACAATTCTACTGTGACAACAGAATGGTCCGATGCCAGACCATGAGAAATAGTACTGCTTAAAATATTTGCCAAGATACTGTTTGACACAAATAAATAGTCAAGTCTCGAAAGGGCTATAGGATTTTGTTGATGTCTTGTAAATACCCTGTCTGTGGGATGCATTAATCTCCAAGTATCATTCAAATTATATTCATCTGTTAAAAAGGAAAACATATTTCTTGATCTTGAATTACTATGTTCAGCACATGAGCCTTGATAATCTAAGGGACCCATGGCTAAATTCAAATCACCACCTAGAATAACATTTGTTTGATCGCTATAATCAAAATTTGAAAACAAATCCAAGAAAAAATCGGGGTCGTCCTGATTAGGAGCATACACGTTTATTATCCTTAACTTTAATTTTCCTATTAAAGCATCCAAAATAATGACTCTGCCATTTCCATCTGAATATACATGAGATATCGAAGCATTTAATCCTGGTTTGAAAAGGATTGCTACACCTCTACAGTTAGAGGTAGCACTATTAACATATAATTCTCCACCCCACTCTAATTTCCACATCTGCAAATTTTCATCAAGAGAATGAGTTTCTTGGAGCAAAATTATATCATCATTTCTTTGGTGCAAAAACCTGAATATTTTTTTCCTTTTGAATCTGTCCTGAAGCCCTCTACAATTGAAAGTAGTTATTTTGAGAGACATTTAGTAGCATTCCTAAAATAAAAAATGATTTTTCCAGATGCGTATTTCACAATTGAAATTACAGTGAGTACCGCAAAGAAGATAATACCAGATAGCCATACTGTGCACATTATAGAGCTATTGACCCAATGAGTAAACGTGGTGTGACAGTGACCAAAAAAAAAAAAAAAAAAGAAACATATACAAAAATTGGCAAGCAAAAAAGTTTGGCAGTCAACGTTCAAAAAAGGGTAGCATAAGTTAATCATAAAGACCAGTTAATGGGATAAAGCTGTAAAAATGACTGAACACCTTACTAAATGTTTGTCATAAACTGTACACTGGCCAACTTCCTCCATGGCAAGGAATTAAACCTCAGGGCTTATCAAGCGTCCGTTGGCATCTCTGATTCTAATGGAGGCAGGATAGACGAAGAAAGCTTTGATGCCTTTTGCCCTCAGCTCCTTCAACTTTGGCAGATTCTCCCTCCTCATATGCTGTACTCTTTTACTGTAGTCATCTGCAACGTACATTTTCGCTCCTTCGGTTTTTTCCTTGAACACTTCAATCAGCTTCTTTCGGGCCGCTTCTTTCTCTCTGTACGTCGAGAATCCAACGTGGATTGGTCGGGGTTTCCCCCGAGCCTTCTCAGCGGCTGCTGGTCGACCAGAGCGATGTGCACGCTGAACAGCTTTTGGGCCGGCAGCGCCGGCAAGGAGATCTTCTACATACCGCAAACAATCTCCCTTTTCTGCTCCTTCTGGTGCCCCCCAGATCACGACGTTGTTGCGGCGACTTCTGTTTTCCAGATCATCGATTTTGGCATTTGCCTCCTCTAGCGCTGTTTTTAACATACAAATGTCATCCTTTGCATTGTCCACGTCAAACTTTAACATCTGTTGGGCTTGAAGTAGTTCTGCAAACCTCGCTTCCTGCCGCTGCTCAAATTCTATGAACCACAGTGGGGCTGTGCTACGCGACCCCGAACCCGCCATGTTCGGCTGATTCGAGCTTGTCAAGGAGGGACGAGAAACTTCAAGATTTTTCGCTTGTTTTTTCTTTACAGGAGAGTTTTCAACACTAGGTGGGTCACGAGACTTTGGACGGCCATTCATTGTTTATAAGTGAGCATAAAACTAAATCAAAAGCTGAATTTAAACCGGTGAAATTTGAAAAAATAAGCAAGCTTACCCACGACACGTGCGTCCACTACACATCCGCCATGCTGCCCCCCAGCTCTATTGATTATTGCTAGCAGGCCATCAACAATAGACCTCTGGCATTCCAAAATCAAATAAGATTGATTATTTTGTAATGTTATATTAGATCTAGTTAAGGCTAGATCAGTCCTTCGAAATATGTAAAATATGATACGTCTTTAAAAATGACGTAACATAATAAAACGATATAATCTTTACTTCTACCTTACCTCTCCTATTCTACAAAATCGATTTAGAGTGAAAGGCGTTTATATACTGAATCTCGTCTAATGGGATAATAGAATCACTGTTCAAAAGAATTACGTTGCCTCATTTTTAGTTTTAAGTCAATTTAGATTTAAGTCAATTTATTATATACTCTTAGAATCTGTGGATGTAAACATCTTTTTGAAACGTTTCTGAACTACGGTAATCTTTCGGTAAAGGAGTATATCTGTCTCCTTTACTCCTTTACCGAAAGATTACCGTAGTTCGAAAACTCTCTTTCAGAACAACTCTATACACACTGATACAGAGGAATACAAACAGTTCTTTTTAAAACTACACTCTCCAAACTTCTGTGACCTGCTCAGAACTTTCCCGATCTCGATCACTCTTTCTTCCTTTTTTTTCTTCTTTTTTCTTTCCATTTCATTTCATTTTGGTGTATAAACACCGAAAGCAAAAACCAAAAAATAGTCTTGTGTGAGTGTTTCATTTAATTTCATTCCAATGTCATCTCTTTCCTTTCCTTTCACTTTTCCAAAATTCCTCTAAACACCCCATAAGTGGGTTATTTTTTCACGACAGAATATATCAACAGCCTTTTTACAGAGGCTCCCACATGGTGTTACCGAAAGCCTTCAACTGTGAACAAAACAAGTTGTTTGTCTTTGCAAGAAACAGGGATGTTAGCCTGGCATACTTACTTAATGCCATACCTCGGCAAAGACCAATCACTCCATCTACGTTCAAATTATAAAGTGAAAAGATAGGTAAAGAGCGAATATAATTCTCTCCCGTGTTAAGGTAAATCGGATACAATCTTGTAATTTGGTCGGTTGAAAACTGTGTCAACACAAGGTTTAGTGAATGAAATATTTTTCCTCTCCTTTTTCCCCCCCAAAAGACACGTGATTTGATTTTCCACTTGAATTAACAGTTAGAATGAGGGAAAAGACTGAATCTGTTCAATAATTTAGTTAACTAATACACCGTTGTTGCTGTTTTCCCCTATAAAAATACGTTCCCAGTATTGTACATTGTATGTTTCAAATTCTTTCTCAATAACCGTCTTCATTTCGTTCCAACTCTCGTTCTACGCGTTCATTCTGTCCCTTTCCCCCCTACATAATAAGTTTTTTTTTTTTTTTTTTTTTTTTTAAATGTTTAATGTTTCCATTTTCCTCGCGTTTGTCGTATTTTTGCATTAATTTGTGAAAATCTCTTTCTTCTTCCTTTTTTAAATTTTGGCATCATTTGTAAGTCTATAGACACCAACGAGAAGTTGTTAGTAGGCAGTATACTTGTAGTAATAGGTTATGTGTTATCGTAATTATGTTATAATACGTGTAGAATATATATGATGTGTATAGTAGAAGTGTTATTTCATGGATATAAATACGTTTGAAAAATCCATAATTACCATGATCACTTTATATTATTCAATATGTATCTGCAGTCGCTTCATTTATAAAGGTCATTATCATTATTATAAATGTACACTCCAAAACCAAATTTTTTTTTACTTTTTTCTTTTCTTTTTTAAAAGTTTTTTTTTTTGCAATACCTTCAAACTGGTATACCTGTCACTTTTTCCCCTTTTCTGTTTCTAATATACATGCTTACACAAGCATACTTCATACCATACCTCCGCAAAGATCAATCACTCCATCTACGTTTTTCGATTTCCAGAGTAGCCAAGAACGAAAATAATTTCTTCCTATAGACAAAATAAATTGGAAACAATCTTTTCATTTGGTGGGTTCAAAATGCGTTAGCATTGCAAGATTTGGTTAATGAATGAAATGATGATTTTGTTTTTGTCTTCAAAAAATAAAAACATGTCTGGATATATAAGAGATAGGAGGTGAAAGAAAACAGAATATGTTACTTAATGAATATTTTAATAAACCATTGTTTGTTTTTTATTAAAGAAGGAGTTTCCAGTGTTTGTTTCAAACTCATTCCTAATATAGTCGTCTTCTTTTTGTTCTCACTAAATGCTAAAGTCTCGTTTTTCTGCCCTTTTCTCTACTGAATAATGCATTGCATGTTTCTTTTCTTTTTTTTTTTAAATCCTCTTTCTTTCACCTAATATTTCTCATAATCTTCCGATCCTCTCCGCCTTGCTTCTCATATTTCAACATCACCATTATGACCATCATCATTTTTATCGTCATCATTACTACCACCACAAACATCAGTATCGTCATCATCATCATAATTATCACTTTATCAGTATTTTTTCTCCTCATTTCTCCCTCTCCTTTCTTCTTCTTTTAATTCTTTTTCTCATTCTTCTTTAACTCTTATTGCAAGTCACCTTTGAGTACCTAACAAGGACAAGAATTTCAATCTTTATCACGTACTTTGTCTTTCACTATGAGATTTGCCGGAAATTTCCCATAGCGCCTCTGCATCAACGCTTTCCGACTCGCACCATGCAGCTCGTCAAAATCTGAATTATTACCCTTATTTCAGCCTTAAATCAAACTTAACAAAAACAAAAAAGAACGAAAGACTCGAAGTATGAATTAGAACATGTGATTAGCTCTGAACTAATTTTCTCTTTAAATCTAGTTTGATCAAGGCAGGTGTGAGCTCTAAAAAAAATAATAATAATCAGACATTGGCAAGGGTTCCCTCCCCGGAAATATGTAATATCATTTGAATTCGTACATTTTATACTTGACATTTGTCGGGGTGACAAATATAGCTCGTATATTTTTTTTAATAAATCTTTTATGCAGTTTTGTTATGAAATAAAGATATAAGAAAACAACCGTGAGGTATTAGCCTTCATTTTTCACAGATAGGGTCTTCATCATGTTTATTCAAGATTCGCTATCCCACTGTGAATTCATTCCCACTTTCATACGTTTCCTTGTTATTTATGTGAGTTGTACATGCCGGACGCTTGTGGGATTTTCAGGAACTGCACAATCTTTAGGGTTTATTTTGAAGGAATTTTAGTTGATCAGTTGACAATGAGAACATGAAAAAGCTGAGATTATGTTAAAAACGAAGAAACGTAAAAGAATAGCCGCACAAAATAATTATGTAGGGCCTTTATTAATGATATGTTGCCTTCAAATGTGGATATGTTGCGTGTCGTCCGAGGGGCCTCTCCTGTGTATGTGGAAATTTTGTTTTGAACCGAACAAGAGAAGCAAGTTCAATTGATTTAATGTGAATAAAGAACATTTAAAAATGAGTATCGGATGTATTAAGACCACCGCACACCTTACGATCGGTCTGCGATCCGATTTGTGAAATAAATGGCTATGGCATTAAATATTGACATTTTAACAAATGAAATCTACCCTATTCAGGTTCTGAAAAGTAATATGGATACTAAACATAGGGTTTGGGTGAGCTGTCAGCTTTCTACAGGGAATAAGGGCAAAATTAATCATAAATCGTAGGCAGTCGTACGATTTTTGTGATGTCACTACGACTCGGAGCCGATTTGGCCATTCCACTGACTAGAAAACTCGGCAAAGGCCGTATTATCGATTTTACTATCTGTATGACTGTTCAGACCCTCAATCAAAAATATTTTTCGTTTTTAAATGACTTTGTCGTTGGGAGAGAGAGAGAGAGAGAGAGAGAGAGAGAGAGAGAGAGCGGTATCGATGGCATCAGTGGTATAGGAGTCGCCAAGACTAGTTGCCTAGAGTAAGATCATGAACTGATCCTGGATGAAGCATGAATCCACAATTTTTGATTAGACAAATTAACATGACCTAAAACAGCAAGCCCCTCTTTGCACATTTAGCTTCTGAATTTTATGAAAATTTCCCTTTTTGTCGTTTAGCTGTTGGTAAAGAAAATGTTTATAATTTACGCTGTGTATGTGGTGTTGTCTTTATTCAGTTGTTTTTTGTCATTTCGTTGTGTTCTTTTCTATTCTTTTTTTTTTTAACCCTTCTTCTATAATTCATATAACTAACAATGGTTTCATATCATATGTTTTTGAATGGTCTCAGCTTCCGTCCCTCAGCCTCCCTATCCAATGCTCCCCTCCCCCATGGTAGAATCACCTCAAGTATACAAGTATACAAGTATACAATCATGTATTTTATCAGTGTGACTGATTTTAATTTCTTAGACAGCTTTGGTGTTTTCAGTTCTCTCTCTCTCTCTCTCTCTCTCTCTCTCTCTCTCTCTCTCTCTCTCTCTTCCTCTCTCTCTTTCTCTCTCTACCATTACATTTCCTTTTTGAAAATATCTATTTGCATTTTTACATATTTTAAGAAACCTGTATATAAAAACCGCGCAAGGGAGACAAGAAAAGCGGTCTTATTGAGCAGGTGGTATTTATGCATAGGTTCCTTTAGCACACATCTCAATGAGAAGCACTTCTGAATGGAAATGAAAATTGTGGTCTTTATAGACAGGTGGTCTTTCTATATATAGTCAGGTTGTCGCTAGACCAGGTTTGACTATATATTTATTTGTTTTTTTTTTTCAGTCTGTCCTTCTCATGGTCTATTTCTTCCTTTCTCCGTCCTACATTTCCTCCCTGAATGGTTTACCTCGCCCTAGATCTGTCTAAATACCCGTTTTCTCTGTCTTTTCACCTCACTCCATCAAAGCGGCATGAAAATAATATACCATCCTCCTTCTAGGCTTCTCTTCTTCAGAGCTGTACTCTTTGACGTCTCGTCTTCGAGCGTTTCCTGCTAGCAAGGTACACTCTGACTCACTTCTCTCACATGTTCTACCTTCGAAACATTCCAATATACCAACTTAAATCGAGAGGAGGATGACAATGTTGAGTATGATACAACAGGGAGATGAGTAACACAATAACACTGACTTATCACCAACAACATTTCCGCCGGAAATTTCAAAGCTTGCCTCTTACAATGGATTCGAAGGAAAATCACAATTTTGTGTTAATTGCTCTAATGTTTTATGTTCTAATGTATTCTTTTTTTCTTCGTGAGCTACACACAATGAAGAGTTGGATGGATAACGAAATCCGATCGAGTCATCTTATTTGTTTATTGTAATGAACATTTATGGCAGAACATTCCTTTCTTGTTAATATAGGCTAACGAGATCAATAAGGTGACTAAATTGCATCTACTCTCTACTTGAGAAGAATGATGAATTAGGATATACTTAACGATTCTAAATGAATATTGAGTCAACTACTAACTAGTTCGGCATTATTTTAAAGGCATATAAATGTATTCCTGAATATGCTGTATTAGCATACTGGTCAAAATTGATATCAAGTATCAAATTATAAAGGCGTGGTTAAAGCTCTGACACTCTGTCAATGCTGCTAGATATCTCTCAATAATAGCATAACTTCCATTGCATATTTCATATACCACGGACATTAAGGGATGTCGTTTAGGATTATTCCAGAGTGGGGCACGCTATATTCTTTAAAAAAAATATTGTGTACAGCAGAGCAGGATTCAGGATAGTCAAGCTTCGTGTCCAGAAGTGGTCCACTTCTTCGGGAATATTAATTTCAAAAGTCCCAGAAGATCACCGAAACTCAGTCAAGGGATCAGAGGGGGAGCATCAGCGATTTAAAAACATATTTTCCATAAAACCCCATGCATTATGTCCACTTGTCGATGAATATTTCGTACATGTCATTTTTCTTTCGAATGAGGGAAAGGGCTTCATCATGGGGAAAACAAATATCACAAACCTCTCCTCCCTTTCTAGCAATGGCCCCAATATCACTTTCCTGTCTCTCTTCCTTTCCTATTTACCTTTTAAGATCTAGATAAATCAACATTGATCTGTCGATAAATTTCATATTGAGGGTCGGTGAAATTTCCTGCAATCAGTGACCTAAATTCTCTCATCATCAGCAAATCAGGAGCAGTAGGGGATGGGGAAGGTTGGCTGGGACTCGGCCATTTCGAATGAAAAAGAAAGTTTTCAAAAATGATCGGGAAAATGTACCCCACCCCTCCGCGAAAGACTGACAGGCAAGAATCTGATATTCATGTACATGATGTATCTGAGGGAATCATATTGGAGAAAACAAAAATAGCCCCTTCCCCTCATCTTTCTGGCAATCGTTGACGCGCTCCTGAATGGGGTGCATTAACCATGTCCAAGATGATAAGAACTTCAAGATAATTATCAATCAAACGCTTGCAGGTATAAAACAATTATCATGGTTATCGCCTATGTATATTTCTAATATATATTTTTTGATATCTCGAAACCGTATCATACTTCATTCTCGAGATCTCCTGGCTTAGTCCGCCCTCCTCCAAACTCGAGAGGTATAGAAAGTATCTCTACCGTTTAGACAAACGAACATACAATAGAGTAAGTATCAAAATGGCCTTCCGCGATATCTTTTTTTTTTTAATCATCATTACTATTTTTCAATGACAAGTGCAGTAGAAATTGTGTCGTGTGGGACAACCTTAAAATATGACAGCGAATATACACAGGAGATGACAGCTGAGATATCCGCATTAAATGAGACCAGATGCAACGTATTAAATCTGCTCCTCATTTTGCCGGTCATCATAATCCTGAACAAAGAAGATTCAAGAGACACTGCGAGGATGGGGGTGTCAGACGGCCCAGACAGCAGTGTTGTATCTACGGGAGGGGGCGTAGGGGGCACTTGCCCCAATCGAATGGCGACTTAAGCTGCATGATAAGAGGGCAAAATGGAAAAAAGAGAGAAAAAATAAAGGGAGAGACAGAGAGGGGAAAGAGACAGAGAGAGAGAGAGAGAGAGAGAGAAATAAAGAAAGAAAGGAATTGAGAACAGGTAACCTAAAAAGAAGATAACATGCATGACCCCCCACTTTCATCCTCCTCTCACTTTTGACCTTTTCCTCTCTTGTTCCATCCCACCAATAATAAAGACTGGTGCGTCCCCCCCCCCCCGACAGAGGCTGGACCCACACAACGCCACTAACAGATAGTCAACTTGACCTAAAGAAGAGTGAAACTGACGCCAAAGACTTCCGTAAGTTGACGAAGATTGGCCGGAGAGCTAGCAAGGGGTGCGAACCCACGATTTTACTACGAACTTAAGATAACTTCGGCCACGTTTAAGTATCTTTGAATAAACTATCAATTTATTTTTTTATTTATTCATTTATTTATTCATTATTATTTCATTCATACGCTAATTCATTGATTATTCTTTATTTTATTTCATTTTATTGTCTACAAATGTATTTTTAGCCCTAAAAGCGCTATTTTTAAAAAGTAGCCTTAATTATGAAGTTCAAATAAAAAGTACCGTGTTTTCTTATTTGTCATTTCTTTCTATCTCTCACCCTTCCTGTCTCTCTCTCTCTCTCTCTCCCTCTCCCTTTTTCTCTCCCCTTTCCCTTCAGTTTTACGTTATATACTTTCAACTCCTTTCACATTTCATTGATAGTGCTATTTCCATAGAGTATTTTTTCCTGTCAATTGATTTTTGAATTCATATTTTGCATGCTTTGACTCCTGAAAAAGAGATAAAAATTAGCCACGCTACCTGGAGACCTTGTTAGTCAAACCACGTTACCTAGTCCGTATGAGGGGGAAACTGATATAGATATCTAGTTACTATTGCCCTTAGCGTTGTCTTGCCATATTATTATCTTTCTAAACTATTAATTTTTAGCTTTCACCCAGAAAAAACCCCCGATAAACTATTTGCTTCCCAAAACCTTGGAAATGAAATCACGGCGTTGTGTCGATAAAAAGGGGGAAACCTACAAATATCTATGCTACCTGGTAACCTTGTAAGTCAATCCCAGTTACCGAGTCGATATCGGAGGAAACGAGACGGATATCTACTTACTATTGCCCTCAGCGTTATCTTGCCTGTTACAGAAGCTGAGAAGTGATGTGTAGCGGAAAGGAGGTACCAGGGTTCGATGCCATGCTTACTCTACCGTGACGTTGTAGATATTGGATACGATTCCCTTCTTGACGCCACAAGTCGTGTGTGGTTGATAAATCCGATGGTCGATGATGCTCATAGTTGGAAAAAAAATCTATAAAAGAATATAAAGCACTCAAAGATAAATCTGAGTTCTAGTCATGAGATTGCATTGTTAAAGAAATAATAACCCTTTTTTTTTTTTTTTTTTTTTTTTAAAGAAAGGTTGATTATGTAGTACTCAAGAATATTTTAAGGGTTCCGAATGATGGTAAACAGACATACTCAATCTTGCTGACAATTTGCATTTCACACAAATATGAATATACGGGACTAAACACAAAAACAAACACACATGTTGTATTTAACATTTTGTCTCGAGTGTTAAACTACTTCTACTTATTCGAAATCTGAAGGCATTTGAAATGGTAGTGGTAGTTAGCAGCAGCAGCAGCAGGAGCAGTAATAGTATAGGGAGGTGAGAGGTATAGTTGGAAAATATATTTTAAAAGCGTTCAAAGAGACTGGAAGGTAATAAGTTTTTCATTTCGTAGGTGCAGGTGAAGAGGACAGGAGAGGACAAACTGACAAGGAGGGAGGTTAACCAAACTCCACAGGAAAGATGGATAGATTACATAAATGAAGATGGAAGAAAAGTAAATCCAGAGTTGGCTACTGGTAGATTTGGACGGAGAATGGTATCGAGAACCCCCCCCCCCCCCCCCCCCCCCGTCCATAGAGGTGTGGTAGTCGACTGGAGATGTGAAGGTCGTGGGTTCGATCCCCGGCACGGCACGTATGTCCTTGAGAAAGGCATTTCATCTGCATTGCTCCTCTCCACCCGGGTGTAAAATGGGTACCCGGTATACAGGATACGAAAGTCGTTGTGGTTCGATTAGTATTAATGCGAGCGTCTGTAAAAGGTGCCTGGTTCGAATACTCCCCACGGAGTGGAGAAGGTGCATACATCGTGTTCGGGCAAGCCTGAATCCGATGACCGGGGTAATAATAATCTGCACAGCGCTTAGAAACATCGGAGAGGTATTTAGGCGGTATATAAATCCAGAATATCATTATCAATATTATTAGAGGAGACCCAAGGGCTGATGATGATGACGAGGGGCAGCAGCATGAGAGTCAAACCTGGGATACATAAATAAGCAAGTCCCAAACGTTAATGATATGTTCCGTTATGTTCTCATTTTCATTTTTTTTTCTTTATTTTGTTTAGGGTGTTGCCTAGTTGATTATCTATTGCAGCAAGTAATAAGAATTTTCGTATAACGGTAAAATGGCAAAGGTGCCAGTTTTTATTTGAAATTTGAAAAACTTCCAAGGATTTCTAGATCTTCTGTTGTACTTGATATAACCCATAATTACGCATTTCCTCTTGCTCCTAAAAGTTCACCTGCGGTTGCACATAGTCATAATTTAGGGGGGAAACGGTTTTGATAGCTTATGTGACAGATTATGTGGACATTAAGATCTCGTTTTTACCTAATTTTATTGAAATAAATTAAAGGTATTATTATGTAAAATTATTTGTTTGAGTAAGGCCATCGTGAGCAATCACATGTAATATCTACGCCTGTATCTGATGACTGTGATATCTTCCCCCCCCCCCCGTATCCGGACAACTACCCCCTGGACAATTACCCCCCGACAACCACCCCCCGGACAACTACCCCCTGGACGACTACCCCCTAGGACAACTACCCCCAGGACAACTACCCCTAGGACAATTACCCCCAGGACAATTACCCCCCGGACAACTACCCCCCGAACAACTACCCCCTGGACAGCTACCCCCGGAAAAATTGTCCTGGGGGTAATTGTCCTGGGGGTAGTTGTCCTGGGGGGTAGTTGTCCTGGGGGGTAATTGTCCTGGGGTAGTTGTCCTGGGGGGTAGTTGTCCTGGGGGGTAGATGTCCTAGGGGGGTAGTCGTCCAGGGGGTGGTTTTCCGGGGGGTAGTTGTCCGGGGGGTAGTTGTCTAGGGGGTAGTTGTCCTAGAATCCTTTCCCCCTATATTTTGTACAGAACGTTAATTGATCGATTTGTGCGAATTATATTAAAGAAATTCCAGGACTCAAAAATTATGATTTAAGAAAGAATATTAGCAAAAATATAATGAAGAACACATCATCACCTTCACTATTTGTGAAACAGAAGTTGCAAGATATCTATGCAGGGGACATAATAGGATAGGATACGTTTTCTCCACCCCCACTCCCCCCCCCCCCCCCCTCCTCCGGATTAAGCACATTATTTTGGGGTATGTGATCAGCATGTCTGAACTTGTATTAGACTAAACATCAAATAATCAATTCTGTCAATGAAAAACAAAGTGGAAGAGAAAAGGAAAATATGTCCTCCGTGGATAAAATTAAAGTGTCAAAATACCATGACGAATTATTGCATGAATATCATAAATAGTTCAAAATCTTTTTGCATAATATGCAAGGTCACATTTTCATAAACAGCGTCTTGTGATTATTGATCCTTTACAGTAAATAACTTCGAAAAAGGTCATATGACTTTATCTCAATTCTGCTTTTCCTTTCGAACTAATTATGCTCTGTCTTCAGAAAGGTTTGGGAAGGACATAGGTACATGCCGATTTGGGGTTCGTTTCCACGACCGATGACTCTGTGTCATATGTAGGTAATGATTGGTTGGTTGTTATCGTAGGAGTAAACTTGTAACATGGCGTTTCTTGCACCCAGCATGTTGACAGAGTATCAGTGGGAGCGTTCACACTGATACACTGTTCACTCTGTTTTAAATGTTAACCAAAGACTCGTGTACTGCATGGGCCGCGGAACCGGGGGGGGGGGGGGGGGGGACTGCAGTCCCACTTTTTTTAGTAGACACGTGTGTTAAAACCTCGGGAAAAAGGTTCGAAAATTGTCATTAATGAGTGAAATCAAATCGGCCCCCCCACCCCCTTTCAAAAACGCTCCGTGGCCCCTGTACTGCACTGGTTTAAGAAAATTAAAATCTAAGAACATTTGATTAAATACATGTATAGATCTATACATATTCCATTATGTCATGCAATGTGATAAATTTAGAATAAAAAGAGAACTGTTTTTTAATAATCTTAAAGCACTCAATGATAACTTTGAAAACATAAACAGTTTGGAGAGATTCATATTCATAATGTCACTCAAAGAAGACGCTCTCATAAAAGAATTTGCCAATTTTTTTAGATATACTATTGATCAACGCGGCAATCTTTAAAGTTTATTATTAGGCATATCTATATATAGTGTATAAGTATTGTATATAATTCTTTTAATGGATCCTTTTCTCATCACCTTACACTATTTGTACATAATCTGATAATTTATATTTCATGAAAGAGCATGTCTAGTTGATCAGTTATGAGTATTTTGTTTTGTTTTTGTTTATGCTTCCAATGCTACACTCACGATATATTGTTCTGTTTTTGTCATAACTGTGTTTCTCTTATTATTATTATTATTATCATTATTATCGTTCTGATTATTGATGTTATATTCGAACAAAATATTGATGGATATGTCAATGAAGTTCAATGAATAAATACATACATGCATACATATTAATTCAAGGGCACTATTGCTTCCCCCTATGAGGTAAGAGTTTCACCGTGTAAAGGCCCACAAATTCGCATGTAAACTCTCTTCATGACAAATATATCAATTTCAACTCATCAACATTCTCTGTTACTATGCAAGAATTTATGCCTTCTACACATGACTTGACAAGCTAAGCGGTACCTGGCATTGGCTCTTTCGTGCTATAACAATACTACCGGTGTAAAATTAAGGCGTTAATTCGCACGGCATCAAAAACTTTCGAATTCTCCGCTCTTGTTTTCTCTCCCTTGAGCTTCTGATCCTTCATTACCGCCTCTCTAATCCAATAAAACAATGGAAATGTGCTATTATAGGATCCTGAGCTTAAGGAATACAGATGCTATGACATTGATAGTCATGTTACCTTGTGTTCTGCTTGTTGAGCACCGGGGGGGGGGGGGTGGTTAAGGGGGTACAACCGTCCCGTGCCCCCTTTTTAAACCCATCTATACATACTGACAAAGAAGAAAGCTGTCCCCCTAATTGTGTGTTGTGCCCCCTCAAATTTTAGATCCCAAAGGAACCTTAAAAGTGTGATAATTTGTTGCTTCTCTTTTTCGTTTGTTATTGTTGTTGCATGACAGCGACTTATCGGAATTGTGCCTCCCCTGTTACAAAATCCTGGGTCCGCCCCTGCTGTCGAGTGTAACAAAATGATATCTAGAAATATTTTCGACATGCTTAGACTGTTCATAATATTAATTCTATTTTCTGGTATACTATCAGGGGCCTGTAACATAAAGAGATACAATCAATCTTACGATCAATTGTAACTCTTCAGTACATGGTTTGCCATAGAAGTTACGATTGATATCAATCGTAAGATTGATTTATCTCTTTATGTTACAGGCCCCAGATGACATTATATAAACAGGGGATTATATAAAAAAGCATTTCCTTGGGCAACCTTCGACAATACCGTGAGTATAGGTTTTTGGATAAGCAGGCCTATATGAAAAAAAAACTGAACATATTAAATTCTTTTCTTTCTTTTTCTTTTTCATTCATCTTCTACCATTTAATATTCTTCAAAAGAAAAAAAGGGCATTACACGGTATGTTTACGACGGGAATGTATTCTCAGATCTGCGTAGAAACCTAATGATGTGCGTAATTTTGTACGTCATCATCATGTTACCATGCATATTCATTGCTGACAAGAATCGATAGCTAAATACTGAGGTCAAACAAATCGTCTTTACCGCGTCTGTTCTAATAACACTTAATCTGTCCTAAATTCAGGGGTACCTCAAGCAAGAGGCACAACTCGTCTCCCGACAAAATAAATTTATCCGTAGTACTTGTATGCTTTGTTGCTGAAATTATGATTTGATTTGATATGGACATGATGGAAGAGCGATGAGTGTGACTCATTTCAAACCAATCAAGAAGGGCAACTATTTTTGAGGCCTGTAGCTTTAGAGTATAGATTTCTGATTAGTTATCTAATATTCGTGGTGTTATTGATGTTTATTCCCCAAGGAGGCCGGGAGGTACGGGAAGATCGCTTTGAATTTGAAATAAATCTTGTCGAGACGTCCTCGATAATGAAGAATTTCTGACTGATGCTCTCTCTCTCTCTCTCTCTCTCTCTCTCTCTCGCTCTCTCTCTCTCTCTGGATATACATTTATGTCCTCAATTTTTGCTATCAGTCTTTATCGGTTTTGCCTATGCCTAGCATTTCTTGACCCTATACCACTCCCTCCCCTTTCTCCCTCTCTCCACTCCTTCCCCCCCCCTCTATTTCTGTCAATATTTCTTCAGATATTTTATTCTATTTCTATTTATTTTATCACTTTTATTCCCTTCTTGATTTTCCTTCTTTTTCATTTTTCATTCTTTTTCTCTTCTTCCCCATCTCCTCCCCCCTCTCTTTCTTTCTCTGTTTTCTCCCTGTTCTTTCTATCTAAACCAACATTAAACAAGATGGCACATACAATCAGGTATAATTGTAATCGGTGCAATAACGCAATGGACAGATAAAGTGGGTCTGTCGATCTTGGGTTGGAGAAAAAGAAAAAGAAAGAAAGAAAGAAAAAAAAACAGAAGTTAGTAACTCTTCATCCAGGGACTGATCCAGGATTTTGTAAAAGGGTGGTGGCACGAATCAGAGAATTTTATGACAAGCAACAACATTTTAAATAAAAGTTATCAGTCAAATTTGGGTCACAAATTTGAAAAGGGGCGCATTTAGGAGGTTGTGTAGTAAAAGTATGTCACTTAGATTTCAAAAGAGGGACGCGGGCCGACTGTGCATTCCTTCATTAATTCCACCAATGCTTGATATAATGGAGAAGCTTAATGACCATTGATTAGTTATTATTGGGCCCCTAATCTGCCAACTGGTACTTTAATATTTGGGCGATGTCTGTGATGGGAATATAATATCGATTATGAGATGAAAAAATTAGGTCGGACTAAGACAAAACTGGCCCTGCAACAAGAGGGGAACAGGATGGATGTAAATTGGGTGGTATTAGGGGGACATCCGATGGATTATTTGTTAGGTACCACGACTTGATCTCCACTTCCTATCTTATATGCGCATCATTTCTGCGCTCGATATGACGTTCCCACTGGCCCCGTTTGCTGCGTAGTATACGCTGCATACAGTGTTGTGTACAACCCCCTACCATGCCTACATTGTGTAATATTACTTATTATTAACATATCGACGGAGATGATCAATATATGCATTGAGATTAATAATGCTATCCATTCGATCAGAAATTGGTCAAATAGAGGTTTCGTGGTTTAGTGGACACATCACCAGATCAAATGGTTCGCCGTTCCATTCCCAGCCAAGGCACGGATGAAGTTTGGCAGAACACGTTAATTTACATTTACCTCTTTCAACCCAGTTGTAGTAAATGCACACCATTATTAATGTCGAACCTTTTAAGCAGTGTACGAAAACTAATTGGGCTGAAAACATCAAAAAATACTTCTTGATTGTTCTAAATCCATTTACGCTTAATTCGCTTTGAGTTTTGGATTCAACAGCGATGCATACAACCACTTTGGTATTAAATAGTTACTAAATTCAACAAACATCTCGCATTTTGAACGGCCTGCCTCACGAAAAATGAGCAGTGTGAACGGTCCGTGTCGGATCTTGAACGATGTAAGAAATGTGTCTGAAGCTATCAAGAATTCGAGGATAATCACTACGACCTGGTCTAAGTGACTAGCTTCTGACGATCTCAAGTTTCCTAGGATCCTATTCAGACATTGATCCGGAAAAAAATTCTAGACCATTCAAAATCCACTTTGATTCCAAATAACTATCGATGATCAAGGCTATGAGATATGCGTAAAATAATGTGTGCAATATGAATCAAGAAATATAAAAACGAAGAAAGAAAAGGAGAAAGAAAGAAAAGGAGAAAGAAAGAGCAGCAGCGGGAAATGATAAAAGAAAAAGGAGTCTTGGTGGTAATTTTTTATTTACATGGGCCCTGTTTCATAAAACTTGTCATCAATGACAAGTCGCAGTAACTGTTATAAGCTACTGAAATCCTTGCATCTGATTGGCTGAGAGCAAATTTATCGGTAAAAATCACTGACAAGACACTTGATGAAATGCCCCCTGACTGCGGAGAAAGAAAGTATATGCTTGTAAATCAGTAAAAAGTGGACCTACTGCGTTACGTCCTATTATCATGATTATCATCTTTTATTTAGAATAAATTGTACATTTTTTATTAAATAAAATGCGCTTTTATCCAGCAATGTTTGCTGAAGTGCTAACTTAAAAATGATGTGGATATACAGAAGAAAAAAACTGCATTAAATGGGTTAAAGAAACGTTAAGATAAAATTGCGTGGAGCTTTCTTGCCACTGAAATTTTGTGAGATATCTACCAATGAGAAAAACGTATGTAAATTGAAAATAAAGTAGCAAGGAAGGGAAATGCCACCTTCGATTCAAGTGGGAAATATTTGTCCTTGTGATTCAATGCCCACAAGATCGAGCACTGAGCCAAAAATGTCGCTTTCTGTTTATGTTTAGTCATCCTTAGAAATATAAACACATGTATATCCCCTGGTTTTTATTCATTTAAAAAAGGATGTTTATGTCTTCACACTTTTAACACTATTTGATAGATTATACTTATTTATAAAATAGTTAACTTTAGAATGTTTCTTTTTTGAGATATTTTTAAATGAGATTTGATATGTTTTCTATTAGAGCACCTTTACAAAGTTTGATTTCACGACCTATTTTGCTTCCTAAATGCAAAGATTTCTTATTTAGCACTCAACATTTTTGAAAGAGAATTCTTTATTTTCCACATTTTATGCTTGAACACTCCATACTTCTAAAAAGATTAATAATTGGTATGGTCTTAGACTTATGGGAGAACGTGCATCAAGAAAAAATACCAGTCAGCTAATCAAAAGCTGTGATTAATCTTTAAAACATAATTGATTCCGACCCTCAAACACTCACATAGCCAGTTAGTTCAATTTGGAGCACTGATATTCCATGCATGACGTGAAACGAAAATGACATTGATATTTCCACTGAGGGTGTTTGTGCGTACATTTCAATACCCATATGACATGAATGTCAGGTAGATATATTATACATTGGAAATATGAACATGATTAATGTGATTCCAGTTTTGTATAGTATTAATAACTTGCCTTTTTAGAAGACTAAATGTTCCCCAGGGTGTCCATTTACGTAAGTTGTATTTCCCTGTAGTGAAATTTTGATAAGGAATGCCCACTTAAGTTTCAAATTAAACAAGAAGAAGAAATGAATATACTGTAACAAAAAAACAAACAAACAAAAAATCATAGTCTCTCTCTCTCTCTCTCTCTCCCCCGCCCCCCCCCCCCTCTCTCTCTCTTCCTCTCCCTCTCTGTCTATTCTCCTTTCCTTGGGGGAGGGGGTATGTATACATTACTTAAATTGAAATATGATTTAAATGTATGTGAGATTCTGTATGGTCGGTCAACAAAACAATTTTTCACATAATTATTTTGTCGAGTAAAAACTATTTATATTAATTACAGGAAAGTCCATCCTGATATCAAACTGGTTTTAAAAGAAGCAGAAAAATTAAAACAGATCAATGAAATTTTGCGCAATATCCGTTAGAAATAAGAAAGTTATGAATTTTTGAAGTTGTAATCAATCAAACACAAATTGTCAACTCCATGACATATCGTACGAGCTCCTCTGCCATTTGCTCCGTACATAAAAATTCATAAATTTTCATTGTTTTTTATATTTGTATTAAACGTGTTTTGTGTAAAAGCATAAGTGAAATGATCATATCTAAGATGCATGTATGATAAAAAAAAAAATTCTTTAGAGAAAATGGAAATTTATGACTTTTTTAAAGTACAGGGTTAAATGGGAGAGGAGCTTGCAAAATACGTCACGGAGTTGCCAATTCGTGTTTGATTGATTACATTACTTCAAAAATTCATTACTTTCTTATTTCTTATAGGATTTTGCTCAAACTTTTATTGATCTGTTTCTTTAAATTTTCTGCTTCTTTTAAAGTCATGTTGATATCAGGGTGGACTTCCCCTTTAGTATATTCATTCATTGTTTTTTATACCAGTAGGTACAACGCCTCAGAAAGCGACAGTTCTCACGTCAGTCGTTATATAGAGGGCCCCAAATAGGGGCATCGTTCCAAAATGAAATGTTCGCTTTGTAGTGAGAGGGGTGCATTTGTGCCCAGTTAGTTTGAAAAATCACGGTTTTCTTCGCCCATGTGATTATGTTCCTACAGATAGGGGACATATTATTTATCCCTATTTATTTAAAGGATACTACCTACAAAATGTTAATAACACAAAATTATATTCCTGTCAGTTCTATTGACATGATTAAGCAGTGTGAATATAGTTCAGCACCTGGGATCGGATTTTCTCTGGGAGTGTTGAGGTGCTTTTACACTTCAAATTCTCTGACAAGCCTCCCCCCCCCCCCCCCCCCCCTTGATGATTTTGATAAAGAATGAATCGATCGATTTGTAAATAAAGGTAAACAAAAATCGATTAAAACAAACGTCTAACATAAATTTTCGCTTTAATATGGTATTCAAAGTCAACAGAAATTTTACTTTTCTTTACTTTACAAGTATATTGAACATGTATAATGTGGTAAAAATAAGTGGCACTAATGTGATAATGTACTCAATTACAGGACAAGAGGGTACAATAGGCCTAATATTGTAAAGAAAATGTCATTTTGAGACAAAAAATGCTATGCTACAATTTAATGAATCGTTGAAAGATACAAATTTCGGTTAAAGTCTATCATCCTGAACTCATTTAACACTATTAATTTTATCATTATTCTATTATTTCGTTTACTGTAATTCAGCGGGTTCTCTCATGGAGTTAGGAATCCCTAGTATAATATGTACAGTAGTTGGTAAACTTATAAAAATAATCGGATATTCTGTAGGTAGTTTTAGGCCTGAAAAGTTTTGATACATTTACACTGAGGTATGGCAAGAAGACCTACGGTGTATCAAATAAAATTATTTCTTTCGTCTAAGCTCTTATGGTATTCACATTTGGCAGCGCCATCGGTATACTTTTTAAACTGTTTAAATCGTTAGATGATTATAAAAGGTGAATTTGAAAAGTATGGAAAAGGAAAAATTCTCATTTTGTCGAAAAATTCGCCATTTGTCAAGTTTATGAAAGCGGGAGTATTGGGGGAGTGTCCAAAATTTAAAACGAACACTTGTTCGATGGCCGCTTAGATCATTGGAAAGTTGTTCAATCTTTCTCCTTTAATGTCTCCCTCGACAAAGCTCAACCCCTTAGCTTGTGACGCCAGGTACTCAGGAGAATCAACTGGGCAAAATATTTATCTTTGTGTCTCTACTACCGTTTCGCTGAAGCCGCCTCCAGTCCTACCCATCCTTCAACAAACATCAAGTAGACCTTAACCGGTGCTTACGTGGAACAGCGAATCCATGTTGCCAATTGACAGACTTGATTAAGGATCGACGTCAGAATTTGCTTTCATGGTCCCAACCCAGACGTATATCTTGGTTGCCATCTATGGGCGTTGTACGCAAGATGGGAAGATAGCCCATGGCATGATTGTTTTCGATTCAGTTTTGTCTGTTGTGTCTATTGTTTTATATAGATAACGTTATTAGGAAGCTCATGGGATGTCTGTCCTGGAGCCATTTTTTCATAAATGTTATTGTTATGCAACATGACATTTCATGCCGTTATAAAAGGAAACAACTCTTTAAACTGAGCCTTTTTTTCATGTTTTCACTTGCGAAAAAAAGTTACGATTTCCTTACAACGTCGCCTGTATTTAGAACAATCTTGAAACCTGTATTCCTAAACATTAACACATTTACACTGAATTTATTCCAAGGCTGTTACTGCCAAGTTGTATTATGTTATACTGCTATATAACTATTACAAACAGTTTATTCATGTGTTATAAATTGAACTTGATATAATTTACATTCCAGGGTGCTTTGACCTGAAAAAGGGGTTAATCGAAAACATTTATGAAATTCCTTATCTATATAATGCATGCCTCAATGAAAAAAAAAAAATATCTGAAAGTTGAGAGCAACAGGAGTATCGCTGTGTGTGTCAAAGTCCGTATTATGGATATTTTTGTTTCTGCATGGGTGCGTTTTGTAAAAAAAAAAAAAAGAAAGAAAGAAAAAAAAAAGCACTTGGGGAAAGTGCAAACATCACCAACAAATATGATTTTTAGCCAGAAATACTTCGCCCGGTGTTTGTAATGATAGGTTTTCTTGATCTTAAAAATACTGTGGGTGATTATTTCGTTAGCACAGACATCGAAACGTTAAATTGTTCCTAATGCATGTATGATTATCATAGGTGTGTAGAGGTAGTTTATACCACTAATTCTGCATGTACCCTTTTCCGTTACCCTCATCATGGTCCTCTTATACTGATTAACGTTTCTGCATGACGGGGTTATCTCCTTACCCATGGATTAACTAAATAGCTCATGACGATGCATATTAACCATCCTAGTGCTCCTTTTGTTAATCCTACATAATCGGTCAATAGGCCCAATGTACCTTCTACAAGTTGTGTTCATACAGGGTTGATAACTACTTTAGGATCATGATTAACTTTAATCAAGGTGGATTGAAAAGTAATGTTAATTGTAAACAAGACTAATTCGTTTACTTCTATGAAGACCTGTCACGCCAAATCGTATCCTATTGGTCTTTATTGTTGTTGTTGTTGATGTTAACCTGTGTGATGCTGTCATCGAATAATACACTGGTCAACTTCGACCGTCCGCATCTATCAGACTTAACGTCCTGGAGAATGGTGTTATACTTACACAAGCTAATGAATAAAATTGTACATGAATTAACAATATTAATGACTAACAAATTAATACTAAAATACATTAGTAACTAATAAACAAAGTTGAATAACTATATATTGTGAATAAATGAATGCATACAACAAATAATTTAGTGAATGAATAATAAAATAGAATTGTATAAAAAGTGCGAAATGAATAAATATCTCACATGAATATTTAAGTAAACCAGGATAAATACTCCACTTGAGGACGAATACCTACATGAAAGTAGCGTCCATCTGAACACGCGCTGCCCGACCTACTGCATTGAGAATCTTCAACATGTTCAACGGATCACCAATTCCTTCATGTGAACCTGCGAATTAACTCGGATTAAGACGGCAGAAAATAGCGGAATCATGATCAGAAGAACGACGAACATGTAAAAGATGTTCATGTGATATTTGAGAGAAGCGGGTCTCAGTTGAAACGGCCTCACTCCCAATCCCTGGAAGATTTTATCTTGAACTTACCAATAACCCTTGAATGAAATGTATTCAGTTTATCACTAATACTCACTTGAAAAACCCTTGACATAATTAAGATAGGGGGAAATGATTCGAAGGTATGTCCGTGACACCTCTCCCCTTAAAACCCAATAGGCATACCTTACGTGCACAACATGCAAAAATTTACCACCAATAATTTTGTGATTTTTCATAATTGTGCCCCCCCCCCCCACCCATTCACACAGGACCCTGAACCCGCCCCAGATAACGGGAAAGGTAAAGCATGTGCATCGTGAAAACCCGAACATCTGAACATCACATCATGTCACATGGAAAGTTGCCAAAAAATATGAGTAATGTCATATCATAAAGACAAAAAAATGACTTGGGCATGAGTTCATATACATGTACTTATCAAACTATCAAGGTAGACTACTTCCTGTTATGTTCAGTCCCCCCCCCCCCCCCCCACATCCCTCTTTAAAGATATTCCCCTTCTTCCTCACCGAGGATTAATAGAAGAGTATGCATATTTCGATGTTGATACTGATAAAATAATCTGTTTAGAGCCATGTTTATTTTGAATTTTGAATATACATGCATATGTATTTTAACGCCCTTCTGGCTCTCACGAGACGATATTAGCATGATTAGAAAATACAGCGTATACCACTCTCTTGAAGGATCATAGCGTTATAAGTGATCTCCTTAATGAGCAAATAGTAATACACTTATCCATAGACCCCCCCCCCCCCCCCCCTCCATGCACCCTTACTCAGAATCAGTTGGTTGGATCGTAATCAGTAAAGGTAGACAGAGCTTAGACTGCGCATGCGCGCGGTGACCGCCAAACTTTCGAGCAATGAGGAATGTGCGTGCAGACGGACGGGGTCTATCGCTTTTCGCACACATGGCGAACAGTCGCACGTATAGCAGTTTTTGCTGTTCAATATACATTTATTTCCAGACATCGACAGGTGTTATTTTGAATAGAAGCTCCGTATGAGTCCATGTGTAGTTAAAGCCAGTCGCTGCAAAAATACAGATCAATGTTTTTCATTGGTATATATTTAGTGCGGTTGCAATGATTATCTACGCTAGAGCTGAAGAGGAAAGATGTAATTGTTTGTGGTCGCTTTAGCAACACTTTTAGAATCAAGTCTCTTCGCAGGGGATAGTCTACCCACTAAACCTCAGATTGAGCATGACTGTGTGTGTGTCAAGTTTGCAAGCTGGTGTTCGACTTTATTGAACCAACACGGATCATTACGGGTGGGAACAGAACAATTTCCTGCGTTGACAAGGTAGGCGGGGTATTGGTGACAGAGACGATCGCCTTTCTGTTTTGAGTGCTAATTGTTCCGACTTCACACTCCTTGTCATCATTCACAGACTTCACCTGATAGTCTTGCTGCCGCTTGTTTAACTTCAGAGGCAGCTAAATAAAGTCAGCGAGGGAATTATATTTTAAGGACAACAGAACTTTTGCTATACGTGCTTTTTATCGAGGAGGAGCTTCGCGGATTGATGACTCCAACGTTTGGCGGCTGGATGAAGACGCGCGAAAAGAGAGGAGCAAAAATGATTTAGTCATCGCGATTACTCAATGACTTTGAACTCTGTCGTCTGCTCTGCCAATCGCTCCTTAGGTTGTGTCTTATTCACTTCTCAAGCTTGGATTGCTCCGCATTATGACTAAATATTTGTGATAATTTTAGGAAAATGACAAAGGGTATGGATTTATTAACCACTGTTTGCATTGATGTATGACTGTGATCTGTAAATGCCAGCCATTGTGTTGTATATTCCTGACATGACGGCATTGTGACAGTTTCTTTGACAGTTACATCACTTTATTCACGTAATGTCTTCTTGATCCTGGAACCATACAGCTTGCTTGGCAGCTCCCACTGTTACTGATAATTACACATCACACTCGGATCATAAATCGAAGTATAAAAACATCTTATGCAGACATGCGAGGAGCTATGTGCTTTGTTATTTGACGTTTACATGCCAGAAGTGACGGCGGGAGGAAACTGAAAGTAACATATTTCGGAAATTCGTGAGCTGTCCGAAGGATATTTTATGGTTGGTCTAATACTTCAATGAATCCATATAGCATGATTGGAATTTAAAAGCACAAAACAATTCAAAATCTTCCCTTGCTTGTGCTGAGAGTTTCTTAACGAGGAACCATGGACCTACTCCATGGAGGAACCGTGTAGAGCCATTCTCTTGGAAGTGAAAATGTTTTCAAGACTTGAAAGACAGGCATTATAACTTCACCTTTCCTTTTATTTTTGTATAGTGACGATTTACAAAACTCGACAATCATATATTCGAAAACTACAGCATCACTTTGCGTAACGTTTCAGATCGTGGTTTATTATCTTTTGTACATGGATGCATTATCAAACTGGTTCCGTTGAGTTGACAATTTAGGAACTTTACGCACTTCTTTTGAAACACGATCTCCCATTATCGTTTCAATGGAGAACAATAGTCGGAGTGTCGACGGTGATTTGGTAAACCTCGTCATCAAAATGGACGAGGAGGAAGGAGAGTACGACGCCAACCGTGACGTCGAAAAGGACTGCTGTGACGATCTCGACAATGAAGGTGATGACGATGACGTGCCTGGACCAACCCCAATCAGTACTAACAGCACCAGGCTTGAGATCGACCAGCACGATCACGACTGCATACCAGTTGAGAAAATTGGAAGTTATACGGACATGGTCTTCGCTCTGTGTCTGACAGCATTGGTAAGTATATCATTCTTAGATTCAAAGATCGTAATCCTGATTGTCAGATGATTCAGTTCAGTGATCCAGAATTTTGCAAAGACGGGGAAACCATTCCGAAAAACCTGTGCAAAAGCAAAAAGAAATACAAACGCACACGCACACACCCACAAAGAAAGAAAAAAGAATGATCACTTTTCTAGGTGCCTTCTGTCATGTCTGTGTATAAAATTTGAAGGGGTAAAGACAAAATAAGGGAGGGGCACATATTTCTTTGGTATACTTAAGGATCGCACGATTAGGGAAAAAATTGACACACTGGTAGGTTTTGCCAATCCCCACCAGCCACTAATTCGGTTTGGCAAAATTAGCAAGTTTGCAAAAACTTATGTCAACAGATTTCAATTTCTAATTTATGTATGTGATGAATGATCTTTTAACTTATGGATTTAGTGGTTCATTACTAGTCATAACGCGGCATCCATAAACATGACACATTTTTATCATAAACCATTAATGCCCGATATACCATGTTAATCATTAAGTTATACTCAGTTCCTTTTTTGATAAATTACATTCATCAATGTTATCCTCTATGACAGGGCAATGACTCCGAAGGTTTTGTAAACCAACTTTTTTGGTATGGTTCTCTTTGTTTGGTTTTGTTGTTGTTGTTTTTTTTTTCTTTCTTTCTTTGTAGAACTTTATGGTATTCTTTTAATTAAAAAAAATATACAGGTATGTTCATCCGAAAGATTGCAAAAAATGACTGATATATTTCAAGGTGGTCAACAAAATGAGAAAAGCATGTACATTTAAGCAAGATGATTAACCTCCTCAAAAAAAAAAAAAAAAAAAAAAACTCTCTTTCCATATATACACACCTCTGTTCACTTTCTCTTTCTCTCTCTCTTTCTTTAACCCTCTCCTCAACTTCTCGTTCTTTTTCTTCTTCTTTCATACTCTTCTCTCTCCTTTTCCTCTTACCTTGATGACACAGAAGTTTTTAGATTTTAATGTAATATTTGAGAGTTTTATTTAGTTTTTTATTATGTATGATCTATGGTTGTATGTTCTAGTCATTCTTATTTTGATTTTTTTTTGTTGTACATTTGACTTTGTAAACTTAGCAATTTCAGCTGTCCAGCTGCATGTTCTTTTATTACAATAAACCGTATCAGAATTATGTAAAGCATGTACAAATGCCTATAAGAAGAGCCATCTCGAAAGATAGCAAGTCTGAAGGATGTATCAGTTTGTTGATAAAACTAAAGTTAAAAGTGCCTTTTGTGTAATTTTAGAATGTCGGATGATCCTAGTATATAATACCATTCTTCAATGCGATATTTAGCAAGTTTAATTGAAGCTAAGTTCTAGTCATTTTTGCATTGAGTCCTTTCCCATTGACCTGATGTAATTATTGTTCTCAATGAAAATACTTCGACTGTCTTCGGGTGAAACTTACCACAGACAAAGTGAACCTTTCAGTCACATCCGAAAAGGCCACTTTCAGGATGAGATCAAGTCTGTATCAGGCAAATGTTTTTCATTAAATTTCTCGCAGGCTGTTCCATAATCATGTTTATTTATCCCTTTTTGTGGTGTTGTGTGTAATTTAATCACCATTGTTTTGGATTAGTCTTAGACTTGATTAGTTAATAGTCAAGAATAACATCTGATCTTTGTTTTGTTTGGCAAAGTTCCTAGGAAAAAAATAAAAAAATAATTTTGTTTGTTTCACTTTGTCGCTTTCTCCCCCTTCTCCGACTCCCATTTCCTCCCCTCTCTGCCTGCTCCGTATTCAATCGAATCATCCCTAATTTATGACACTTTCTCTATCAATTATTCTGCCACTCCCTCCCTCTTTCTCCCCCCCCCCCCCCTGCCATTTTGCGCCTTCAAGGATTTTGGAAATAACTATGTATTTCATGAGCTGAAAACTTTCAAATAAGGCATTTTGCTCCCCCACCCCCCCCCCCCCCCCCCCCCCGTATGAAGTTTGATCGATGTTCCTGTGTTAAGCTATATTAATAACGGTTGTGTACATGTGACTGTGTGTTTTTTCCGAGGGACGCAGAAAAAAATAGACCAATAGACAAATTGAAATAGAAAAAAAAAATTGCGCATTCAGTCATCTCAGTAAGCCCTTTTCTCAGTCCTACATAATACGATCATACGTAAATCTGTAATTGCTTAACTGTGTATAAAAAGTTGTTTATGTTTGGAGCCAAATCGTTTAAGAAAAAAATGCCAATCACTACGCACATTGATAAAACTAATGTTCTTTTACATTCGAGTTTGATTTTGACATGCGCACACAGCTGGAAGCATAATTTCCCTATACTGATGATTATCTTTATATTTCAATAGATTTGAAATACTTGGCAAACTCTGTCTCCATGGAGATCGCGCCCAGGCACACATGGAAACTTGGCAGGTTTCCCGAAGAGTAATCAGCAAATCCAATGGAACATTCTTATATCCGAATTGCATTTATTCATCATTGTCTGATGTAATTACGAAATTATAGTAAAGTTTTTTTGGGTTTTTTTTTTTACCCATTTGAGTAAATTCATTGTCTGGAGGAGGTACCACAAAAATTACTGCCATGCATCTGTTCAAAATTTTCAATTTTCTATTAGAAAGAATAATATTTTTCATCAGAAGCTAATATATTTTAAAACCACAATCTCTGCATACGGCTTTATATCATAAAAAAAGTTCACAGAAGCTTCCATTATGTGACAGCCCTTCTTGGTGATTCATTTACGTTAACGCTATATAGTTATACAATGCAATTACTTTATTTTGGTAATGCATTAATTATGATAATTGTTTGATGATTTTACATGTTCCATAAGGAGTTAAACCATGTTTTACATTTTGAAGCAAAAAAAAAAAAAAAGAAATATATATTTCATATCATAAACTACATAAGGAAAGTGAGTGTGTGACATCATCGGTTCACTCATTTGCATACCGCCCATGTTATGCATATCACTGTTTTAAGAAATAATGCAAAAGTTCAAAATGCCGTAACTTTCTTATTTTACAACCAATTTCCATAAAATTTTCACTGTTATGCTTGTTTGATTTTACTCTGTTTTTTCAAATCAACTTGATATTAGTGTGGACTTTGCCTTTAAACAATTTAAACCTGATTGTTAAATGATATGGCCTATTATCAGATATTCATTATACTAGAAATCGGGTTATTATCTTGAATGTTATGGCAATACACTCTTTTGATTTGGTATGTGTATAAGCTGTCACGTACACTACCTTTCACCACAAGATTGGCCAAATGCCAAGAGCCTGAGGCAAATGTGAACGCTGTTGGAATCTGTCCTCGGTAACTCCTTATCCAAGTGTAAACAGCTCTCTATGAATGTTACATATTTCAACCATTTAAATGATGCAGATACAAACCGTTTGCTCTGTGATTACTCCTTGGTTATACTGTTTATCATGCTGGATTATAATTATACAGGCGCCTATATTGCCCGAACATCAACTTTCCCGCTTTCTCAATTTTTTGAGCAAGCGAAGTGAGCCATGCAGCAAAAAAGCTAACTTTATTATCATGAGAGATATCAAATATTTCGTCATACACTGCGAAAGATTTAAAAAAATACGTATTCGGGCACTTCGCAACCCCTAGAACCCCCCCCCCCCCCCTCGTACGCCAAAGTGTTGGGTTGTTGATTATGCAAAAGATGATCTTAATAAAATTCTTAAGTTTCAATCATCAGTATTTATTCCTTTCTCAACTACAATCGCCTCCCTACAGCTTACGTGTATGTCAGCAAAATGAAATCACATCTATAAAAAGGATACACAATTCGTAAACATAAAGAGCAACGCCCTCATATAAATACATATTCCAAGAGGACCTTCGGAGGGTATTGTATGGCGTTCTAAAGAGGCCGCGTTAAACAGACAAGAAGTCTAGTGGATCGTTATCATCTTGTGTTCTTCATCAACACATAATAGGAAGTCATAATGGCTCAGGTAGCCTTGTTCGTTATCACGATCTAACGATCATTCCCCTCTCGAGCTTTCACGGTAGTATAGTCGCTTGTATCATGCCCTGTTTTTCCTATTCCCTGTCCATACACCCATTCTATTATGCTCTGTCAACACGAATATTTTCTTTGCCTACACTGCACCACGGTGTTAATTCAACACCATCTCAGTATCAATATTGGGCTACAAAAAAGTGTTAAAACAACACCAGTTTGATATTGAGCTACACCAGATAAGTGTTAAAACAACAACAGTTATTGTTTAAACAACTCCGGTTTGATTCGAAACTGGTGTTTCGAATATCTGGTGTAGCTCAATATAGATACCGAGATGGTGTTGAATCAACACCCTGGTTTTGCAGTGCCCTGTCTGTACGATCATTGTACTATTGTACTATTGTACATTGTACTATTGTACTATTGTACATTGTACTATTGTACTATTGTACATTGTACTATTATGAAAATTGTATTTTGTTGGAAATGAAAAAATAAAAATATGAATATGAATATAAATATGAATTGTTCTCACATACCTTGTCCTTGCGGAATCTGTTTCTGATGACCTGGCTATACGAATTTTTCTATTCTCTAATGCTGTGTCTGTATATGTATCCCCCCCCCCCCCCTCATGCCTTGCTATCTCATGGCCGTGTCAAGCTGATAGCCATCCTAAAGCTTGAATCAGATAATTCCATAATACAATTTTAGAATATTTGGTAACGTATGGGCCTTACCTTGGACTTATACCCATGGTGCCGTTTACCATACCCTGAAATTCCCAGAACTGCAAAGGCAAAGTTCACAATTCCCTATACCTTTAAAGGTTAAAGTATGTCAACGCAAAGTACCGGGGTAGTCAGGAAGCGAGTTATCTTATGAGTCGAGTTCATGGTGATATGTTGAAGGGGTCGGAGAGGGGGTCGGGAGGGGGTCGGAGAAGGGGGGAAGTTGTGGAGTTAAGCCCTGTTAAGAACTTAACCAACCCTACTTCTGGCCTAGTATCAACTTGCAGCAGACAGACTGGAAGATAATGGGGAAATTTCTGCGATATTCTGGTCGTTTTAAAAGGGAGATTAGAGCTGTCGGACACCACAGAATAAATTCGGAAGGTATAATGTATCGGAAAATTGTTATGTGTATATACGCTTTCCTAAGTAGTTTATGTTAAATAACCTGATAAAAGATGGGCTATTCAATATTGTTATTTCATTTTTTTTAAAATCATTTCTTAACCAAAAAACAACAACAATATACTTCAGACACAAAACTAGTATATGTGTTGACGACTCGTCTTTTCTAACACTGCTGCTGCTGCTGCTGCTACTACTACTACTACTACTACTACTACTACTACTACTACTACTACTACTACTACTACTACTACTACTACTACTGCTTCTACTACTTCTACTTCTACTATACTACTACTACTACTACTACTACTACTACTACTACTACTACTACTACTACGGTACTACTACTACTACTACTATTTACTACTATGTCGTAATGTAACAGTGCATATCTTCGTCGGTATTTACCATAGTTGTAAAAAGTGTAAGTATGATATTTACTGGTTATAAATGTAAAAAGATCATCTAATTTTATGAATTTCGTTGTACTCATTAATTTTGTTAATAGGATGGAACATCCAATAATTGTATACTCTCCCCCCTCCCTCTTTTTTACACAGATATTTCCATTGGCAACCTCCACGAACCATTACGAAGTAGCTGAGGTAAGTTGGGGGAAGTGATTTCCTATGCCTCTAGAAGGCACATTATAAGATCATTCACACTTCATATATTGAGCATGTTGAGGCCGTGACTAATATCATCCCAACTTGATAATTAATTATGGATTGTATGTGAACACCAGAAAGCAAGTGAGCCTACTACATTGCTTCTTCCTGGATATTTTCCAGTGTTACGAAGAACTTCCCTATAAATTAATGATTAATTTGACAACTAATAATAGACATGTTGTGGAGAGGTCATCGTAAGGTCAAGATCACATTTTTCCTTTAACACTGTTTACATTTTAACAGATAATATTACTAAAAATATCAACAAAAAAACTATTTTGTCGCTTATACAAGTGTCTGTACCATAGTTCGATTGTGGTGTCCCTATTCTTAATGGGTATATTAATGTAGCTTTATTAATTTTCCACAGCAATAAAAAGAACATTGAGGGTGTAATTTCAAATAAGACTGTACAATGTGAAGTATAAAATATGATGATTAGCAGAATCCGAACAGGAAACTGAAAAACAAAATACAACATGTATGACACAGCTTGAATATTGATAATTGTAAGAAGGATGGACCTTGAAAAGATTTTTTTTAAAATTACATTAGAAAAAGATGTGGGAGAGAAGAAGGAAAAGGAAAGAAACTAATAGTATCACACGCTTGACTTCCAGAAGTATATTTATAATATGATTACATGAATGAGTTAATCCAGGTAATACATTCCTTTCCGGTTGGTTTGGATATCATCTTCAGAACTGTTATTTATAGAGCTCCTTCAAAAACATTCCACTCCTGGGGTAAATCAGCTCGGATGGAAAACATGAAACCTATTTTTGCCATCTCCCCGTCATGCACACATTGTTTTTGAATAGCCCTAATACAGACGGAGGTGTTAAGAAATTTCCTTTGAGGAATTGACATTGATCTCGTATGATGTTATCTTGCAGTGACAGACATTTACAGAAGCCATCGATAAAACATGTATTTCTTGTTCGTAAACACCTATATTTTCGCTCAATGATTTTTATTGAAATAAACATCCCCGCGGGCCTCGTAACACAAAGCTTATCATGCTCATAAGCGATTGATCGCACGATTGATATTTGCGATTGATTTGCAAAGCTTTGTGTTGCGGGGCCCAGGTCCTGAACATTATAAAGATACGGAATAGAAGTTGTTGGTGTTGCTGGTAATAATATGAATTTAAATCAGTTAGGAGTTAGTTCCCTCAACACAGTTTGGTTGTTGTTGATGTTGCTGCTGCTGCTGCTCCCGTGGTGTTTTATTTTTCTTCTTGTTTCTGCACGCTCAATTTTCAAACCTTGTTTTCTCATTATTAGGATTTGAGAGACATCCTTGCCCAAGAGTTCGCCAACATCGTAGTCTACGCAGGCTCATACATAGTGGTTCTCTCTGTGTGGCAGCAACATTGTTGGTAGGTTTAGAGGTTAAAAGTGACAATATCTCTACGGCCACGCGTCATCTTATCCCGTGATTTTAACCATTAATTATCTATAACTATCAATATCAGATTCATAAGCGTGGGGTTTTAGGGGACATCATATCAGTACAACAAAATATTCACATCTCGTACCCCCCCCCCCCCCCCCCCCCGTGATATGAAATTACTACAAACATGTCGGCCTGCAAGACTGGAGCTGACCTAAATCTATTCTATTTCTTTCCTTTATCTCCTTTTCCTTCACCCTCTGTCGTATCTGCTTCCACCTTTACCCCATGATCTTCGTTCCCCCTCATTTTCCCACTTTCTATGATTCTGCTATCAACGTCTGTGTTTCAAACCTCACCCTCCCAAAACAGCCGCTGTGGCATTGTTAGGTCATATTTTTGTATGTTATACTTGATATCAGTAAAGCAAATGCAAATGCAAAAAAAAAAAAAAAAAAAAAAAAGCACGATCTGCCACTGCGCCCTGCCCTGATAGTTTGATTGACACAGCGTTACTGATCGTTATATACTATGAAGATGAGGAAAGCATCGAAGTAATAAGATTATCGCTTTCAGGGGATATGCATTACGAACAATTACAGAAAAGGAAATAATTTAATTATCCTCTTGACAAGCTTGGTCATGTGGATAGATTAAAGAGGCGAAACTGTTATTACAGCACTGATGGTGACGACAATCTTGGATGAATTGTTGAAAGTGATAATGTTTAAAATTTATTGACCTGATTAAGCGTTCATAATTCTTTCTCAGGCATTCACTGTTTTTTTTTTGTTTTTTTTTTCATTAACAGTTCAAAATATAATTGTAATTTCATGCTAAAAAGACGTATTATCAGCACCTCACAAGCTGAGGCTGATGAGTATGAAAACGCATCTTGTCGCGTCCCCTGAATTTGAGTTTTACTCCTTTGCATCATTGATTAATGTTGTTATTTTCATGTGAAAAGGTTGAAAAAATGTGCTTGTCCGCATAATTTCATTGAAAATACACATTAGAATTTAAATGCCAAAGTTTATTATATTATTATACTTTTAAGTTTTAAGGCAGACACTGTTAGTGTCCGAATTAATGTGATTTTATCAACCACACAATGTCAATAATGACATATGCTCATTTTGTGCATCTCATCATTCATGTTATTCCATGTCGTTCGACGGAATAGACGAATTCCAGCTGAGATACTTCCTTATCGCTGATGAATAATTCCCTTCACTTTGTGGTCTAATTGCATTCTCAGCATGAGAATAGGGTTGTTTTTAATTCATTATTAGTGAAACAGTTAGACGATATAATGGACAAGCCTCTGACAACCTAGCTGGTAATCAAGAGTGCACTATCTGACTATGCTGTCACGTTAGCTTTATGGCTTGAATGGAATTCTAATACCAAGTCCTAGCTATTCTAATTGGTTCGATTACTTCAAAATGCGCCTGATACCACTGTCGTTTTGTTACGTCTCAAATAATGGTAGCATTACGATTCCGACTTTCATTCAAAAGACAGTAAGTAAGTAAGTAAATGTCATCATATTGCTGTTTTTTGTAATGAACTGATGAAATGCACACGGACTCTGCATGTGCTCTGTGACTGATTTATGAATAGAAAAAGTATAATCATAATGTAAAGATGTCATGGCTATTGCATTTCCCTTTCTTTGCAGGGTATTTGCTGGCTTTGAACAAATAGGGGACACAATTTCAATTATCAACGTGGTAAGAATCTTATTTTTTAATAATTGTTTTCCTGTTTACAACTAATGGCGTATTCGGGGAGATGATATAGGGTGGAGAGAAAGAGAAAGAAAGAGAGAGAGAGAGAGGGAGGGGGGATGGGTGGGTGCAGTATCCGCCCTTGCAAATTATCTGCCATGCATTGACAAGGGGAGGAAAGAGCAGGTCTCCTACGCCCCGACCAGGATCCTCTATTGGATACTCTAGGCCTATTCATCTAAATTGCTACGGGCTTATTGGGCAAGATCAATCAAAAGTTTAGCCTAGCGTGAATGGTCAAGAGGTTTACATTCAAGGTATTTTTTACCATGATATAATAGACCCTTACCTAATTTGCCGACCATGAGCATTTGCATCTTAATTATGTTCCATGTTGAGAGTGAATGTGAATATGAAACTAATGCAGTTTTGTAATTATTATCTTCGAAAGGTCCCTGCCTCGAAGTCCAAGAACTATGGCTTGACGTAATTTGACGAAATATATGAAGAAGAAAAAAAATTCATGTTTTACAAATCATGTTCTTAAACACTTATCTGTTATTTATTTACCAAACATTTTTTTATCTTCTCTTACACAATTAAAGGTGTTCCTTCTCTGTGTAACATCATTGCCATATTTCGTAAGTATGAATTGCCATCTTTTCTATTGCTTTTTAACCTAAATATCCATACAGAGTTCTTATTTTGAAGTAGAGAAACCGAAACTATAGCCTTATAGCCTTATAGCCTTGGTTTTGCCTTTAATCAAATGTGGAATTTACAAAAGTGAGGTGTTAGTAAACAATTTATGTTATGAAACGGACTTGAAAAACAGAAAGTAGGGCCCCCAGCCAGGAGAGAAAAAGAAAAATTAAATGAAATATCATGTTTTAAAAATATTTTAAACAAATGAGAGAGAAAGATAAGAGCGAAGGGAAACGGTAAATGGCAGAGAAGGGGAGAAAAATATTTTGCCTGAAGAACTGGCAGCTAGACCACCTTGCAGGAGTATACCTAATCAAATTTGCATTTAACAAATTTGAATATTAATCGTGACACACGTATCCAACGAGATTACCCCTCCGGAACTATTTCACGTCGCAATCTGACACCCTTGATTACGCCGAAGATTTAGCAGACGACTTACGGTCTGCGGAGGAGTACCCTAAAGCAAGTGAGTCACATGAAATTAAAACCGATATCCCTCCATCCATATTTCAGTCACTTTCTAAGTTTCTATGCAAATATCGCTCCCTCTTTCTTCCGAACGATAGTGTTTTAATAGAAAACTCTCTGTCGATGGGTGTAACGATTAGATACAGATGCACCATTAAATTACGACACTTTGTTTTAGAAATGCCGAACAATCGACAAGAATTCAGTGCTTATAATATATAAATTGGTTACTAATCGAGCTCGCCCTGGCATGTAGCATGTCACGTGACATAGTTTAGTCATCCAATTAGATGACGGTGATGATGATTTTGCTATTTTTTCTTTTCCCAGTATCATGAATACCACGTCTTTATAAAGGGTAGAGTTTGAGGCAAAGAAATTCACAATGGTGTCAAAAAATGAGACGTCAATAAAAGCTGAATATCCAAGTAGTGTTTTTTTCTTCAGAATAGTCATTTATAATCATTACTTTCAAGAATCTGGAATACTATATACAACTAAATAGATACAAAGGTTTGACATTTAGGCTTTACAAATTTTGAACAAAGATGAAGGAGAGATATGATATATTGTTTCTTTACTCGCAATGTTCCTTGCTCGCTATAGGAATGATAGATTTACATGCTTCCGCCAAGGTCAAATTGAAATGATTGGATTGCTCATACAAGTAAGAGAAGTAACGTTGGTGGTATGAATAAACATTTACAGGTATGACTCGTGATTTTGTGAACTCCTGTCAAATTATCCCTAATTTGCCAGAAAATGACGAAGTCAGTTGTTCAGGATACAAGGGATGATCCCTAAAATTATGTCAGAACGATAATCCAAGTGATGAAAAATACACAGGTTAGAAGATTCAATTGAAAGTTTAAAAAAAGATAAATTGAAGAGCGCCCCTGTTAATCATCGGCGTATGGAGCCATATCCGAAAAAGGGTAATCTTATTTTTCCTTATGAAGGAACTCTTAAGAAAGGCAATCATGAGTGATGCATATTTATCATCAAGAGCGGGAAGTACTTTGAGTTGGGAGAATTATTATATTTCTTGAGTCAAAGTGTGAATTCGGTGAAGTGGGTGTGAAATATTAAGCGAGGATGACGAGTTTTTAATCCGCCATAATGATTTGCCCCGCGCGCTATTTTTAACGCTAACGCGAAAATCTCAAGGTGTGGACCTGATCAGATTCCGCGTAATATTTTGTGATTAATGGGAAATTTTCCTGGAGGCAAGGGGTTATCTGTTGGAATCCAGAAGAAAATCTAGTAGAGGAACTCGGCGAGACAGATTATTTTCTTTAAATGCATGCTGTTTACAGTCTAGTTCGTATCACGTGCAATCAGGTCCCTGTTTTGACTCATAATAATTTCATTAGAAAATGTATCAGCAAAAACATGGGATGTTTTCTATATATTCAGTGATTTGATTGTTTTCTATATTTTCACTGATATTTAAGGCAAACAGCAGAAAAATAAATCAGTTACCTTCTGTGAGGGTCGTCGGTGGAAAACTTTGAATGCCAGAGGGTGACAGCACGAAATTGCCACCAAGTTGGGCTTTAATTTCTATGTACAAACAACGAAAAGAAAGAAGATCCCAAAAGTACATATTTGATGGCAAAGGTAAAAGATTGTAACTTTCCGGCAACAATAATGGATTCCCCGAAAGAAATTAGGGGATCATATAAAACTTGACAGCACTTTAAAAAAAAAAACACCGGGTCAATATCATGATTCGTTTGCTTTCTTCTATTTCTAAAGTAGGTTTAATGTTTGTTTGTAAACGACTGATTGATAATAAAAACACCTTACAGAATAAGATGATCAATTTTCCAAATTTAACCGTTGCAAGGTCACTGGGTACAGCACATCTTTCGCTAAAAAGAAGTAATAATTGGAAGCAAAGACAATTTCACCTGGGGATAGAGAATGACGTCTTTTCAGGAAAGATCATATTCCGGTAAACAGGGAGAAGTTTTTCATAAAGGAAAAAGAAATGAGTTTTACATCCGATATTTAGTTCAAGGGCCATAAGAGACCATTTGAGACATGCGATTAATGGTGCCGAAAGACATCCAGGGATCGAGTATTCTCGATCTCCCCCTTTCTCTTTCTTTCTCTCTCTCCTCTCCTCTCCTCTCTCTCTCTCTCACACACACACACTCTCTCTCTCGCTTTATCTCTTTCTCTCTCTCTCTCCCCCCCCCCCCCCCCCATCTCTCTCCCTCTCTTTATTAAAAGAAAAGTAGAGACAGGATCGAAAAATTGCTGAACGATATCCAGGGGCGTACACACGCCAAGATCAAGATATTCGATTCGCCTGGAAGTTCAGCATCATGAGCCATTTCTTAAAAATTCATGTTTCTGGATGCCTAGATTTTCACCCTCAAAAGCGAGAGAGAGAGGGGGGGGGGGGGCAGGGAGAAGAAAAGATTTTCGGGTTGCTGATCACCGCAATTTTTAACACCTCTTGACTAATTTATCAGTTTTGAAAAAAAAATAGGATTTACAGTTAATTTATTTGATTTCCCCAAAACCTCTACTCTTAAAATGATTTTTTTTTTTTTTTTTTTTTGTGGGGGGGGGGGGGTCTCATTATGTTATTTTATATACTTCATGAAGTAGAACGATTGAATGATTTATCGGCATTATTTATTTCATGAATTCTCCCCTCTTTTCCTTTCGTTATCATAATAGGCATCATTCGCCGCCTCACATAGGAGTACCCCTCTATCTGTTCAGCTCTTTGCATTCAGTCTTATGCTTATTGGAATCATAATGGTAAGTTTATGTTAATTAATTTTTTTTTATTCTTGGTGCATTTTTTGCTCCTTTGAAATGACGGTAAACCCTTTTGCTGGCATTAAAATTATGATTGTGACAGAAATCAGATAGGCTATCTAACATGTTTTTGAATGAATTGAAATTGTATTTCAGTTCACTACGGGATAAAATCACATTAATCTTGTCTACGGTCTTTAAGATTTAAAATTTACCACAAATTCACAAAAATTCCAATAGTTCAGTTCAATCTAAAGCTTTCTCTAATTGATTTTAAAAGTAACAACCTAGCAAAGTATTATTTTTACGCTTATAATTTGCAGTTTATATTGTTATGAGTTTCCAACTTTAACTCAAATAAATGTTTCTTCCGTTTGGAGCGTGTAAGATGATAGGTACACCATGTGTGCAATTTTTGCAGTGGATATATATATATTTTTTTCATTTATCTATTTATCTGTTTAGGCTGTGATTGTGGCTTTCGCATACAATAAGAAAAAGCTGCTAATCCGTGAATTTCGTCAGAGAAGATTTGTAAGTATTTTAAGACATCGTTTGGTTTTAATTTAATATTTCATGCGACCACCTATCACACCCATGTGGATTATATAACCTGACGGTTTCGATTCCGCACTGAATAACGTAACTTGAAAGAACATTTATACTGCGTTCACCTATGGCACACATTTAAATATCGAAGTAATCGTAGTAATTAGCTTTTTAGATTGTCGAGTATTACGCAGGAAGATGTGTGGGATCGAGGGATTTGTCCCTCGAGGAAGAACTTGGAATGAACCCCGGACAATTCCCAGGGTCTGTAAGCTAGTTAACATCACCTAATCATGCTAATGTTTCTTGAAATGCCAATGACATGATGAATGGATCATTCTATTTTCCTGCCTTGTCATCCCCTTGATACAAGTACAGCCTCATTGTACACTAAAGCTTGGCAGCAGTGTTGGTTTTCGTGTCATATTTAATACGTTCACTTTGCATATAAATAGGATACTACCCCCTGGCCTGTACTTTAGCCCTCGGACAACTACTCCCTATTAGGACAAAGTCTCCGGGAGATCTCCCGGACAACTACCCGTATGGTTTTAATCTTCTACAGCTTACCCAGGTGACGACTGAAAAATACTCTCTAAAGGACAAAATACCTCGAGTCGTAAAGGGAGTTTTCCCCCATTGGTAAGAGTAGTTGTTGTGCAAGGAGTTAGTCTTCCTGGAGTTGTCCGGGAAGGTAATCATCCAAGGTGTCGTTGAGGTAGTTGTCCGGAGTGATAGTCCGTAGTGTATATTGTCCTGTATAATTGATAATTCAGGTAGGAGCCTCAAGCATTACAAGCATACTTTGTATATCCTCAGAAACCTTCTCTGGTGGAGTATCTTCTAGCCTTCGGTCTCCATTCATTATTTTCAGCATTAGCAGTGGCTGTATCGAGACAGAGTGTGCTCGCAGTAAGTGTTAACCATCTTAAAGGGAAAGTCCACCCTGATCACAAATTGCTTTTTAAAAGAAGCAGAAAATCAAAGAATACATATCAATGAAGGTTTAAGCAAAATATGATAAGAAATAAGAAAGTTATGAAGTTTTGAAGTTGTAATCAATCAAACACAAAGTGGCAACTCCGTTACGTATCTTGCCCATTTTTCCTGTACCCACTGATCTCTACAGAAAAAAAAAGAGAAGATTTTTTCCCGTAGAGATCAGTGCCTGTACCCCAAAAATCATTAATTTCCATTTTCTCTAAAGAAAATATGCAATCATACATGCACCTTAGATATAATCATTGCTCATACGTTTTTACACAAAACCTGTATGAAACAAATCTATTCCTTCTTCAAAAACTGAGAAAATGAAAATTTATGATTTTTTTTTTTACTGAGCAAATGCATGACAGAGGAGCTCGCTAGATACGTCACGGAGTTGCCAGTTTATATTTGATTAATTTTAACTTCAAAATTCATAGCGTTCTTATTTCTTATCGGATTTTGCTCAAACTTTCACCCATCTGTTTCTCTCATTTTTCTTCTTTTATATAAATCAACTTAGTACCAGGATGGACTTTCCCTTTAAGTTTGTTTTCATGAATATATAAGGAATATTAGAATATTAGATTTGACAAATAAAATGATTTTAAAACATAAATAAAGAGCTGTTAATTATGACTTGTTAACAACCCTCTAACAACAAATCGTGTTTCCTGCTGTTTGTCTGAAATGTATCAAAAAGTGCATAACAGGTCATGGTATAATGTTTCTAAAACTTTGCACTAACATTGTAAGCGTATCTTTTAACAACAAGGAAAGTTAGAAATGACTCGATGCAATACAAAACTTGGAAGCACATTTATGTAATGATCTACTGCTGTGGCATTTCACAGTTTGCGACGTTTGCTTGTTTTTATACTCCCATTTGACAGTCTTACATCTTCTTGCTGTTTGTGATATTTGCTGGGTCTAGTTCGGCGTTGTGCATGGCCCTTTACAAGTACTTGTTCGGTATGTATGATTGGTTCATTTTACTTCATGAATAATATGCGAAATGAGAAATCACGGAATTCTATCCATAACATTTATTTCAACAAAAGATGGCGCTCAATCAATTGGACATCGAGAAAGGTTGATCTGTTTGTCACGTTTGTTGTCACCTAAATTGACGACTACGTATTTTTGTTTAAAGAAAAAAAAAAATCTCCGATGAGTCTACTCGTTTGATTAATAAATATGAACTGAAATAAGAATAAAAAGCAGGTAAAAGTCCATGTTTATCGTGATTCTTATTTCTTAGTTGGTTCAAAGCCCCATCGTAAGCTTTGGAGGCAATTTTGGGCTCGTCTCTCCGCCCGACCACTCCCGAAGATGAGAATTATTGGTAAGTTACTGTCTAGGATTGAAAGCTTATTTGTTTAACAAACAATAAATTTTTAAAAGATTTTATTCATTGATTTTTTAAAATGATTCTTTCCCTTCAAATTTGCTTTGCGAACTGATCCCAACACAATAGACAAATAAAATGGCTGATGCATTATATAAAGTAAAGGAATTGCATTTTAGCGTTAAAGTAGATATTCAAAGCAAATCACAAATATGCTCAATAACGTATCTCTAGAAACTAGAAAGATTGCAGATGGTAATCGTATAAGTTTTACGTTAACTGCGTGTTTGATGATTAAAAAATAACACAAATAAAAACACTTCTCAGCATCTGGGATATCCGAGCGATTCGCCAGAAATATACCGATGTTTTCGTGACGTCACATCAGGTGCCAATCCTGCCTAAGCAGACGACGTCCTATATAAAGTGAACGTAACTGCAATGCAATTATTTTTAAATTATAAAGAGTTTGGTTTGTTTCACCATGACCGTATTTCACATCATTCTAAAAGGGAAGTGAAACCGTTTCTAGTAACTAAAATCTTTTGTTTGTAAAAAGTCATGATAAGGGTCAATGATCAATCAAAGAAATCACACTTTCGAATTGTAAAGCCCGCTGAATTATAGCATGGATGGTATTCGTTCCCTCTTGAAACGCCGACATGCCGCGGTGCATGCAGCTGAAAATACAATGGCATCTTTTTTTGTTTACAAGCGATTGATTCCTTTAATTTTTTAACGCTGCATTTTTCATCAAAATAATACCATGCAGGAAATTTAGAGTGAGGCAACAAATAAGCATTTATACTGACGCTAGTATAGTAAGAGAAATAAGTGAAGATGAGATGACAAAACAGGCACTGAAAATGTATAAGATGTTATGGGGCATCGTCTGCTTAGGAAGGATTGCTCCCCGGTATGACGTCACATATCTCAGCAGCGTTCAAAGAGCTCTATAGGTGCTATAGCGGGGCTGTGTTATATCATTTTATAATTGATAATAATCATTACTTCAAATGTTTCCAAGCGTTGAATTTTGATAACCTTGTTCAATCTAAGCTTCACCTATGCAATAATAAAAATTAAATCAATATTCAAAATCAATGAAATTCTACTTTAACGTAGATGAATCATACAGGATTGTCACTTAAGCGAAGCTTGATGGCGTCACAGTCCTTTTTCTCTTTTGATATCTCGTTCATATATTTCATAAATAGCGAGGAACTCATATTCTAAATATCTATGTTCTCTGTGTCGACCGTAGACAATCACTGGTGGGAGTTTTTTTTTTTTTTTTTTTTTTTGTGGGGGGGGGGGGTATATATTATGCAATTGCAAACAATAGCCACTTCAAGTATCAGCAAATTATTATTGACAGCTGGGAGAGTCCTGGATAGGCCAATCAAATTGATTTGCTGCTGCTCAGATAATGTTATATGCCTTTACACTATTAAAAAAAAAGTAACAAAGCACCTCTATAACATAAAACAAAAGTTATTCTTTAACTAGCCTTTAACATAGGACTTTTTCCAAGTGTTATTATTCGATGAAGCAACCCCCCCCCCCCCCTCCTGTGCTTCCCATGTCTCTTTTTCACCTGAATATTTAAACTTTTGTCGTTCACTGCAATGCAGTGGGAATTTTTCGGTATGGTACATGAAAACTAAAAAAATATATTTGACTGAAAAAAGAAAATGCCTGGAAATTTACTCAAACATTGATCGATAACCTTTCGAAATGTATTGGTTTTGTTTAGCTCTCATGGATGGAGTCTTCGCTGTTGTTGGCATGCTCATCATGTTAAACCTTATGTAAGTATAATGAAAACGTTGAAAGCTTTAAAAGTTGTGGGTTTCGATTATGCAACAAATCATCATTATTATCGTGATCAGTGAATCTAAACTCATTTACATTACCCATAAGTGATATTAGTTAAAGTCGGAACATTGAGCATAGGTCTTTTGAAAAACTTGGGAATCCACCCAGTTAATAAATACTGGTCATGTGTACATTCATTGAAATGTTACCACTATTTGATGTATTGGACAACATCATCAACAAGTCGAAATATAGTCAAAGGGCACCTCCGTTATAATAACAGTGGTTGTTTTGGAGTGTACATAGTTATTATATAACCTTTCCATGTTTGAAATATTTGATTATGATGGTCATTTTGGGAACCTTGTGATACATTGAAACTGGTCTTTTTTTTTTTTTCTTTCTTTCTTTCTTCAGAGGCGAGATGGCGCCCCATCACAAATTGGATGCGTCTAAAAGTTCTCGGCCCCTGGACTCTCGGCTCAAGGTGATCCTCTATCAAGAAAGAGAGATTCTCTTAGCCCACGGTGCAGCATTTGTTACCACAGGTAATGCAGGCAGGTGTTCGTGATTCTTTGCGAAACTCATGTTAGACATTTTGTAGAACAGCTCATTAACCCACACCTCTGCATGGTGTGGGGATTGCAACCCCCATCTGAATGTCTCTTCATATTACTGTCTAAAATGCATTTCTTTTTGTCTTTCCGTCTGTCTGCTTGTCTTTCTCTCCCCCCCCCCCCTTCTTGATTATTTTTTATGTTAGAGTCAATCAGTCTTGCCTATTTTGTCTTTATAACCGGTACAAGATCTAAAGAAATCCTTTATGATTATGGAAGCTGAAATGAAACATAACGAATGAAGCATAGGAATTTCGAAATATTTTTGTGTCCATTATTAATTTACAGTAAATGATTTTGCGAATTTCTATATTGTAGTCTTTAAAACAATTGTCATAATTTAGGTTTAAATATTTTTATTTTTCTGGTTTTTATATGTTTTTGATTTTTTTAGCAATCAAAGCATTTTCCATCAATGATGATATATTATGTAAAGTGATTTTTTTATTATTTTTTAAAATTCTTCCTTAGGTATGATGTGGTACATACACACGATAATTTCACATGTAAGTATTACTTAAATCAAAGTATTCTCTTTCTAAACCTATTATAATGATGTATGCGTATGTCAGTATCATGCATGTTAGAAGCGAGTTGTATTAACACGATCGCAAAGACTTTCGAGAAATCAACTCGAGGACAATTTCAGTACCCCATTGTACATTCTATAGAAATCATTGTCCCGAATTACGTAACACGTCATTTTAACGTTCGCAGATTTCAGTAAATAGAGTGCTTACGAAACGGGACGGAGGGGCAGTGCGACGGGGAATCGACCGACCGTGACCGTCCTCGCACACCGTTCCCGTCCTGTTCTTAACTTTAGTTACGATGCGAAATGGACGGCGACGCGAGCGCGACCCCCGCCGTTAAAGGGGAAGTTCACCCCGAAGATTACTTGAGTTTAAAAAATGCAGAAAAAATAAAGAAAAATATTGGCGAAAGTTTGGACAAAATCCGTTAAAGAATAACGGAGTTATGGACTTTTGAAATTTTGATTTTGTGACGTCACATGCGAGCAGCTCCTCCATTATGTAATGTGATAAATATTCCATAAAATATAGTTTTCTCAGAAAATTTAGAATATTTTCGTCTGTGCATTTGATATATTGTCAGAAATGTTATTCAATACTAGATTCTGAAAAGAAACAATATTAATTTATCGTGGAACGTTAAAAAAATGCGAATATATGGAATATTTATTACATGACCAATGGGCAGCTGCTCGCATGTGACGTCACGAATCCAAAACTTTAAATACTCATAACTCTTTTATTATTTGACCGATTTTCATCAAACCTTCGCCAATATTTTTCTTTATTTTTTCTGCATTTTTTAAACTCAAGTAATCTTCAGGGTGAACTTTCCCTTTAACAGTATACGCCTCAGTATTGATTGGTGCCCCATGTCTGCACAACTGCACAAATCCAAACGTCAAAAAGGGAAGCATACTCTCTACACATAATCTTAATATCATTTTTAGTGATATGCATGTGCAAAAATTATGAAAAACTGATGAGAAAGGTCTACTTTACATAACATCTAGGCCTTGAAAATGTCACCTTTCATACAAACAAACCCAAACTGCGTGTAAATGAGTGCGCAGACATTTTCTTTGCAATGTCAAATTGACACCATGTAAACATCGCCTTTTCTTGTGAAAATAACATTAGAATTTGATGAGATTTTCGGCACAATTACCCTCCAGAACATGAAGATTAAAATGAAGTAAGCCATTAGGGGAACACCAAACATAAAGCTTGTCAATGTGAAGACTAAAGTGAAATGTTGGGTGCACGGACACAGTCATAAAGCCCATCATCATGTATTGAACTGTGACTTGAACTAGTAAAGTCATGTCAATAAGTTTCGCGCAATTTGTTGCATCTGCGCGTAGCCTGAATGTCATCAGAATGACACGTGCGCGCCACTGATCTCTGTAGAGATCAGTGGTGCGCGCGCACAGAATCAGTCTAAAAACACAAAATATTTCATAACTAATTCGTAAAAAGGCCAGAATTCTACAAAACCAGTAGAAGTCAAAATAAGAAAGGTCAAACCTAGAACTCTTACTCTTTTAAGAAACCTTTTAACTGGTTAATTCCCACCATTAAGAGCACTGCTAACCAATTAACAAAATTACCTTGTCACTGCGAGTCGATTACTTTCCCCATAGAAACACGTGTAATTTGGGTGCTCTACGTTTTTGTGAGGCAACATAAAAAGGCCGTTTTCAAACAAAATTGGCCAGAATTCTACATATGAGATGATTACATTTTTATGCTCAGCAGCTTCTTTGTTTCTTCAATATTCATATTCCTTTTTAACTGAATTAAATTGTTAAAAAGTGAAAAAGATATAAGTATTTTTAAAAGTTGAAATTTACGTTTTTCATTATTAATGTACAGGGTTCTATGGAGGGAATCGCAGAGGAAAGTGATACGCGCGCGCGCATGGTTGAGAATGCAACACACTTTTTGGTATGTAGGCCTATTCAAGTTTGATTAACTTGTTGGACTTAGAAACGATTTATTTGGAAAAGACACAAAGTTAAATCTGCAAATTCACTCATCGAGCAAGTACTTGTGCTGGTAGCCATATTTCACAACTAACTGGAACTTCTAACAGTTAAATATAACAATTCTTTTCTTGGACTTGGTGATCGTGCGTATCAACATAAGTTGCTGTCAGCTGTCATACACGTGCGTCTTGTTTACATTCAGTGTACACAATTGCATAGATCCGTCCTGTTAGCAGACCGGACGTTATTTCGCCTGAATACCGTCCTGAAAATGAACGGGACGGAGAGAGTTTCGCATTGGCGCATGCGCAGATCGATTTTCCGCTCGAGTGAACGTTCTGTTCGCTCTCCCGTCCTGTTTCGTAAGCTCTCTAATAGGTGTTAGACAAGGCCGTTGAAATTGCCTTTAATTGATATTTCGAAAGTCTTTGTGACGTGTTTATGCTATATATAATTCAAATGGATGTGAAACGGAGGACTGTATAATATAACATATTGTTACTTACTTAAACATAAGTGTAGGCTAATCAATGTGTTGGGTGGGGAGGAGGAGACATCCTATAACATTTCTCCATAAAGGACTCATTTAAAGATAGTTTATAAACTCCCGGGCGCATTCACTAAGACGCCCCCCCCCCCCCTCCCCCCTCGATATTATATAAAAATATTGTCTATATTATCCCACTGATGTAAAGTTGTGATGTCACAAAAGCAATGATTATTTGCAATACTTTGTTTTTATTGTTTTATGTAACAATTATCATCCATTTCAGCAAGTATCAACAATAAGCAGATGCATGCAGATTGCTTTACAGTTGGTAAGTGTATGACAAGTGCATGCAGTTCTTGCGTGCTCATTTAAAATACATGGGCAAGGCCAAGATAATTATGTCTCATACGTTACCTGTTTTGTCTTATCCAAGCTCTTGTATAGCGATCAGCTTGCGCAGTCATTGGATGTACTAAAATCTTAGACATAGTCGATAACATATGAGACAACATATCATGAACTTGCCCCATATACATTCACCGTTGTTGAAAATAATATAAATAGGATAATGCTCATTACATCTTGAATATGAAAGTCTTACTTATGAAATGTAGAATTTCTTTCTATATAATGAAGTTCATATCACCTGATACAGGTCGATGTTTAGAGTCAAAATAATACAACACCTTCTTATCATTATCATTCTATTTGTATATGAATATATTCGAAGTATATGCTTTTATGATAATTTGAAATCTTTATCAATGTTCCTGTTTCTAATGTTTTTTTATTGTAAACATTGCATTATTGGTTCTTGGGCTACTTTATTGTGTATTTCATGTTAATTAACCTGTTTCTGATGTGGTTTTTATTATAAACATTGCATTATTGGTTCTTGGACTATTTTATTGTGTATTTAATATTAATTAACCGAAATTGAATATAATTGAATAGAATCTATAGTTTTGTATAAACCGTGGACATAGAATATTTGACCGTTGTTACCAACATAACATCATTTTACTTTACTTGTGTTCAGTTGATGATGTGCCTTGGCCTAACACCTTACAGCTTTAGGCTTCTCATCAGATATTCAAAAACACAGAGAGAAGAGGTAAGGTTCTGAAAGGATTAACTAGTCTGGGGATGATGCAACTTTTCCAAATATTCTTTTGATATATTAATCTCAGAAATGTTTATGTTACTTGTTGAAAACAAGGTTCTTTTTAACTACTACTGAGTAGGTTATTTCTTTAATGTACTTGTTTTGTCTTGTTTTGGGGTTTGGGGGTCTTTTTTTACCCACAGAATTAAATGTGAAATCATCCACTCAGGTTTGTGTGTTTGTTTCTTTTCTTTCTTTCTGTAATGCTTGTAATGCATGTAACACAAAACACTAAACACTTTTTTTTTTGGAGTGGGGGAGGGGGGATCAGACATTTTTTGAAGAATTTTTTTCTTTCAGATTTATACCATTATCCCTTTTCTGTATGGAAAGCTAGGACAATATTGTCTTCAACGAAATGTGTACAGAGTGTATACATTTCATGAATATGATAAAATAGAAATAATTGATTATTTAAGAATTATAGACATAATTTAAATTTGAATTTAATTTTTTTTTTTAAATTCTGAAACCTGATGATGTATAAAACTGGATCAATGCAAAGATATATAACGAATCATGGACAAAGATATCTATTTTGACAACATTTCGTGATTTAGATTTGGAAATGCAAAAGTGATTATCAAAAAAAAAATGCACAACGTAATTATTTTTATTGGACATAAATGTAAAGTATTGCGATAAACCATCAACTGAAATATCATGACGCCATTTTGTGATCATATCCTGACAGAGATCACTTCGTGAGAATGAGGATACTACAATCATGTTTCACTGTGGTCTCCTGATCTGTGCATCAGGCATGCAACTCATCTACTGGATCTCTGCCCATTGGAAAAGGTAACGTGGTCGTCTTGGTGTTACGTCATTGTTGCCATACTCGGTCTATTGTCCATGAGTGTTTGCAAAGAGAATAGTTAGCAAATCCTTTCCGTGCCAATTGTCAGTGATTCTGTATGCCTGACCTGATTGCGTGTGTGCAGCAACGCAGTGAATGAAAGAGAAAATGTCACAAGTACTTCTGCCATGGTACATAATGTAGTTCACATATTATATAGTTTACAAAGCAGCCCCTCAGTTCCACGCTTTATATTTTCATGTACAAATTCTTTTCATGAAAGCTTATCGACACATATTAACGTAGGCTTATAGTAAAGACAAATCATATAAGGATTATTTGATTTATATGCTTTAATATGAATGATTGTTTCCAAATCTACCCCCAACCCTTCCTCACCAACTGCTATGTATATCAAGCTATGAGTTACCGAATAATATATCGAAAGCCTGTTCAAAGTCACGTTCATGTCATTTTTTGTTCTGTTGATGCTAAAGTATTATAAATCTTTATATCGGTTTTCTTTCATGACATGCGAATGTAGCTTGGTTTAAACAGGGAAATGTAACTAGATACATTTCTTTGGTTTAAAGAAATCATTTGGAAAATAGCGTAAGAACAGAATATTGATATAAAAAAATACGTGCAATCATCAATTATCATTGTTATATTTTAATGTGTATATTCAACAGACATAAACATCGTATTCATCAGCATCTGGGAATAAACCACGTCAAAGCTTTAACGTTGCTTCTTGTCTTTCCCATACTCAAGTAAGTAAAAAAAAAAAAACCAAAAACAATAATCAAGACTGAGAATTATTGTACCTCTGCTCTTATGAACATATGCTTTTGATTGTACAATAGTCCTGGCAGTTGATTTACGCACAATGCTCATTGCTGCAGCCGGGTGGGGGGGGGGGGGGGGCGACCCCCTTAAAAATGTTTATGCTGTTTGCATTTTTGCTTTGTGGCTCTCCCCTCCTTAGCATAATGAAATTGGTAATCAGGTATAATATTCAGTGTAAAGGAACGCTAGTTACATAAATTTCATACCGGCACAAGACCACCTTATGAAAAATGCATCGTAAGTGATTGTGTCATATTATCTTTGTCCCCTCAAAGAAAGTGCTGCAATTTAAGTTTGAGCGTTGATATTTTGTAACATTTCACTCTTGACCTAGGCCCATAATGTGTACCGCAACTTCCATGATTACATAATGAATATAAATGGGGAGTCATTGTAAAGGAGAATAAACAGGCTTTTCATAGCTCCCATATTCAGCTATATATACTTCAATAGTTTTTAAATCTATCCATTTTCTTTCAGTTTGACGTTATTTCTGCTGGTCTTGAAACCCGGTACAGTGACGGCAATGACAGTATGGAGGGTAAGTTCAATGTATATGCACATTGTATGTCTGGCAGTGGGAACAGTTTCCACAGGCTGAGATTGGCTCATATTACAGTGGCGTATACAAAATTGATTAAAGTGGCGAATGGGCTGAAAAAGATATTTTCCTTCGCCTGAAAAAAAAAGAATGAACAAAACATGTTGTTGAATGACAAAGATCTTTTACTAGCTAGGTGTTGTAGTTATTAGTACTTCAAAATGTTAATCATCTCCCTGTGCATGGGTCCCATCTGCACTGAGTCTTTCTAATCATGCAAATACTATGCTCTATCCTCCACCTCCAACTGTGGCCAAATCCAAAATTACCTTTCGTATGTCCCATTACTGCTTTTGTTGTGAAATACTTAATTTGTATACATTTTGAGACTTTTGCCTTTGTTGACGTTGACCAGTTGACATGTCAATCTCTTTCGCTTTCAGGTTCAAACGGGCTCTGTACTTATCTTCCTTGCTGTCAAAATGGTCTTTGAGATTTACACTTATGTAAGTAAATGATCAAGTATGTGAAGATGATGAAGTAACGTAATGATAACTTAATGTATGAGAATACCAGCTGGCACAATAACCATTTAAAAGAAAACCATAAGGAGACCCAGTGACTAGATTTGTCTAATTATATTTAAAAGTTATTTTGGGCTGTGTTTGTTTTTCTTTTTGTTTTTAAAGAGTCTTTTATTACTTCCTTTTTCAAAATAACATCTTCACAAATAATCAAGGTAAGAAAACATACCAAGTATATTCACATGCCAGAATCATAAATGCAAATTTATATAATCATTACATTTTTTGTACAATGAAATGAACTATTAACAAGAAGTCAAACATAACATTTTACAAGCATAATGCATAATATTGAATGGACGTTTATATTCAAAATATTGCAAAAAAAAAAGGGGGTGAAAATAAAAAAGAAGTGAAAAAAAGATAAGAGAAGTTGCGATTGCTCCTAATCGATCGCTACTCATCTTGACTTTCTTATCAATCGCAGGTCTGTACCTCTTTATGAGGAGAATAGTTAAAATTTGCAGTTGATTGGAAAACCTGCAACCTTTTGATTAATCGCGATTGTTTTATAAGACTAGGCCCTTGTCTAATTCTTTATGCATACTTTGATATACTTGATGTTGAATGTGCTTTTTAGTTTGAACGTAAAATCTAATATTCAAAAGGAGAATGAAAATTGATAGTTCTAGTATAACGTATGTTTATATTTTTGTATTGATAAAGGTTTCGAGAAAAGCTCCGCCGGAAAAGTATGAATCACAAACATCCCGAGATGAGGATCTCGTCAAACGTAAGTAAGAGATGAATAGAGGATAGACGAATAAATTACACAAAACAGATACATGGAACTATGAATAATTACATGGATGAAAATGTGTTAAATCAGGGAAAAAACATATTACTTTATCGATGATGCAACATACTATGAATTATGGTCCTCACAATAAGGCCTACATTATGTTCGGCTCATACCTGGAATTAACTTTGATCGTGTGAATATGGCTGCTGGGTGTTTATGAGAGGGCGGATGAATTGATGTAATCTAATTTTCCATATTGACTCGGACCCCGATGTTTATGTCTGCCCTAGAAATCAGTGTGGTGTAAGTATTTTCTTCTCGTTCCTTTGCTTTCTCATTTCCGCTTCTTGAAACCTCCCCCCCCCCCCTCTCTCTTTCTTTCTCCCTCTCTCTCTCATGCACTTACTCTCACTACCCCCTTTCATTTCCCTTGTCATTTATAAATTCCCCTTTTCTTTGTAATTATGTGGTCATTATACATGTGTATCTCTCTTTCCCCCCTCATACTTTATTTATTTATTCTTCATCTCTGATATAAAATCAGGTTCTTTATCATGCTCATTGTCACTCCTTAACTCTATTTTTGTTCTCTCTCTCTCTCTCTTTCTTCTATTTTTCTTCTCACAGTTGAACACAAGACATGCACATGCGACCGCGCTGCCATACGGAAAGCCAAGAAGAGCATCAAAGATGTGACGCGAACATCGGGCATCGCTGTCATCTTCCAAGACAATGGCGAAACCTAGGAATGTCATCATCATGACGAGGGAGATATTCCTTTCTCAGATGTGATACGAATGCAAATGTGATTGAGAGGTACCATGGATACTGATAAAGCAGGAAAAAAAAAACCTCTAGAAACAATTGTATGATTTTTGTATACCATAGGCATCGGGTCAGTAGTATCGTGACGTCATCCAGCTTTACTTTACGGAAGGCCCTATAGTGAGGTCATTAGTTAAGTGACATATCGGTCCAGTATCATGGTCCAGCCCTACCCCAAAACTTATAAGGGCCTTAATTTATAATATCAGATGCAGATCGGATACAACTGATCAAAGCAACGGAGCCTTAAGAGCAATGCTTTGGTATGGCTTCCCGATTCCTTGTTTACTCAAGGAGTTCTGTGATAACTCCTTGGTTTACTGAACCATGCACCCGGGATGGGTAACAAAGCATCAGGGGGATTCATAGATGTGGACGAATAGTTTTGAAACCCGGGGAATGTGAAGAAAAAACACCAGTTCTGACCTGTGCTTATATCACTGACCTATGCTTATATCTGTGTTGTAGTCGAGACCAGGGGTCCCGAGAACAACACCAAGGGGGAAACTTATGATGACGTCCATTTCATATCAAGTCTCCGGTTCGAGACCAAGACCAAGACCAAGACCAAGACCAAGACCAAGACCAAGACGCCGAAAATGCAAGATAGGGATTGATGTCGGGGCCCACCACTGGCTTAGTATAGATGATAGCTTTGTTAGAGGCGAAGTGATGGAGTTTCACAGCAGGGATGACGTCACATTTCGAAACATTTAATAGAACTGAAGCCTACAATGATATGTTTTCTCTGCAACTCTCATCCAAAGAGTCACAACACTAAGCTAGAGCAAAGCAATGAAGGTTTCCTGCATGTTGTACCGGTAATAAGCATCTTTATTTATCTACGAAGAGCTCTTCTATCATCATGTCTATGGCTTAGATTAACAAAGGCGGGATAAATCCTTGAGTTACGTAACCATAACAGTTTTGCGCACTTTTGAAAGAAACTGAAGAAGTTGTATGAATACATGTTGAACCATTTCTACCTTTATTTCATATGGGATTACCCACTGTGTGACAACTGAGATGGGTTTGCGAAAACGGCTTCAATGAACCAAACAAGTGCTTCCTCCGAAGGTTTTTAGTAAAGTTCACAGATCTGCACCCTGTACAATAGCATGTTACAGTGATTGATACGAAATGTAATTTGCTGTCTGCATATTAATTGCTATAGAAATATTGCAGTTGCTATTTTAACGCTTTTGAAATTTAGCCCAGGCTGTGCAAAGAAATCGTTCAGGGTAGGGGTAGAGGCTCTTTTATTTCATGCATTTCGGCTCCCGATTCTGGAGAAAAGAGTTAATTGTAACATCGAAACATCACAGTAACCATGGTAACACCGATCTAACCCGTTAAAGTTGAAAAAATATATGAAAGAATTATAACGTTTATAGCTCATGTTATTCATCTGATAGCTTGGTTTCATGGTGTACTTTATGAGCTAGTCTCCTGATCATGCTAGAGAAATTGTGACATTTTGTGCAATATATGCTGTGTTTACTAATTTACCAAATAATTTGTTTGACATGATTGTTGATGTACATTTTTTTTTCAGTAATAATCATCATCTTTAGCTTTGCTATTTGACAAATTGTTATCAGGATATGTTATTCACACCATCATAAGAGATGAACCTATAGAAATTCCCCCTATATATTGAAAATAGAATATCAGTTCTTAATCTAGAATTCAGAAGACTAAATTATTTTCTTGTATAGATACAATTTGGACCGTGACTGCATTTATCTGTTATAAATAATGTAATTTTACTGCAAAATGTATGTCGATTGATTCGTGATTATACTGCAGTCTCTTCCTTCTTGTGTTTTTCCGTCTCTGTCTCTTCCCCCCCCCCCTTCTCCATTGTAATTACTTCTCTACCCCTCTCCACTTCTCTCTCTCTCTCTCTCTCTCTCTCTCTCTCTCTCTCTCGGCGGTATCTCACTATTCTCTCTCACATTCTCTTGCCTCCAATCTCCTTCTCTACCCCCTCTCTGTCTCACTCATTTTCTCTCTCTCTCTCTCCCCCTCTCTCTTTCTCCCTCATGTAGAGTGCACTGAAATCATGTTTGTGTCAAATGTTCGATTTTTTTAAAAGATGAATATGCATTCTGTTAACATATTCATGTTGTTGTCAACCAGATGAAATAAAAGATAAGAATATGATAATATTGTGATTTTCGTTGCTGCGTGGTGTATATGCACATTAGGTAAAGTTTAGTTTCATAATTTCATATTGCTCAATAATGATGTGCGAAAACATACGGAGTGAGTGTTAGGTAGAGAGAGAAAGTTTAAAGACAGCGGGAACTAAACCGGGGGGGGGGGGGGAGAGGAGAGGGGGAGGCAGGGAGGGAGACAGGGATGGGAGGGGAGAGCATTAGAGAAAGAGAAATGGGGGGAGGAAGAAAAGTATTGATTTGGGTGTGTTTTTTTAATAGTCATATATTGCCTTAAAGGGAAACAATGCAATTTTACGAAATAATGTACATTTAATTTACTCAAGCAAGACAAAATTCTCACTTCAGTGGATTGAGTAGTTATTGAGGCAAGGATTACACGTTGAATTTAAGGGAGAGAGACAAAGAGAGAGAGAGAGAGAGTGAGCGAGTGAGATAGATCGATATGTTCAAACAGCACCGTCGTAGAGAGGAGTAGATTAGGACAGAGAGAAAGAGAGAGAGGGGGGGGGGGGGGAGACACTAAGAAGAGATAAGGTTTAATTGTTTTAGATATATTTTATAAACGTCATAAGAGAATAGTCTGCACTTAATCATTTTTTTGTAAAGGGAAAAATGTAGAATCTGGAAACCCCGCAATACATTCAGGGGTGTAGCTAGAACATTTTAAATGGGCGCGGTGCGTGACACCCAAATTTGCCAACAGAATGCGGCACCCTAATCTCTCCATCCCCCCAAATAATGATAAAAGAAAATCGCAGATTTAGAGATCTTGATTCAGCCAGAACATCTTTACAATTTCTAAATTTTTGAGACCGAGCGAGGAAAGCAATTTGGGGGGGGGGGTATTTTTCGTAGTTGAAATGTACAAAAGTTACATACAGAATTATCCGGGAACCTCGCTGTCCAAATATGTGGATATTCTAGCACCAGGCTGCCCGAATAATTATGAAGTGGGGGTTTCCCGAATATCGGAACTTTAACAATCCTTGGGAGAGGGGGGGGGGGGGGCAGCCCTTTGTCGAAGGGGGCGCATTTCGCCTCCCCCTTTCCTCCTGTCCTTTCCCTTTTCTTTTTTCTTTCTTTTTATCCTTCTCTTTTCTCCTTTCCCTTTTCTCTTCTCTCTTCCTTCTAACCCCCCTCCTTTTTGGGGGGCAGACAGAGATGGCGCATTTTCCGACAACACCCCCCCCCCCCCCCCCCACTAGCTGAATGCATTCATTGGTTTGGTTTGTATGTAACGTCAAGGATGCAATACAGCGCACTACAACCGTTTCCATTTATGTTGTTGAGATATTTGTGCACAATCGTTACCCATTCAGTGCATTATTAGCGTTGGGCGTTGCTTAGCAACGCACATGTTACGTAATAGTATCCCGCATGATCTCTCATCGTCCCTCTCCCTCTTCCTCTGCAGGTCTTACATGTGTATTTTCTTTTTGTATTCATTATTTGCACGTCTTGAATTATACTCATGAGTTCGTCTGTCTGTGAATAATTTATCATAAATCGGGTGCACAAATTCCGTGTGTATTTTCTTTTTGTATTCATTATTTGCACGTCTTGAAGTATACTCACTCGTCTGTCTGAGTGTGATTTATCATGAATCGAGTCCACAAGTCATCCCTCCCTTTATTTTATTTCATTATTTGTATTTCATTGTTTACACAGTACTTCCATTAGCATGATAAATATAACGCTACCGTGTTCACCTTCCACAATCCTCCTAGAAGACTAAGGTCTTCTAAACTCTTCCCTTGTTCTTGTTAATGGCGTTTGTCATTCAATTTTGAATATTTACGCCAGTATACATCTAGCCCATCGGCGTAAATCCGTTTCGAGGAGTGGGGGGGGGGGGGGGGGGGGATGATCTAAATCTTTTGCCGAAATTTTCGAACGCGATTACACACACGAGCACCCCCCCCCCCACACACACACACACACACACACATACTCTGCCAGTGGGTGAGAGATTTTGATAAATAAAATGGGAATTATTGTGACCTTCTAATCTTATCTTTGGTTTTTAATAACATTTCAAACAGAAATTTTACTACTATAACCGTTGGGTATGATAGATTTATTAAAAAATTTCAACAACTGATTTATTAAAATATTATTTCTTCTTTGAAAAGTGTGGGGGTATATTTGTACAGGGCATCATCCCCCTCCCTTTAAAGTGTGGGGGATATTTACCCCCACCCCCGGTATTTACGCCACTGATCTAGTCGCATTATGATTATGCTACACTGCATTATTTTTGCGCGATTTGGGGAGACTCATGACAAGCTGCCGACACAAACCGCTGCCCGTTTGTTTTGGGGTTATGTTTTTCATGTACTTTCTGACCAGCCCGGTTCTTACTGCTTAGCAGCCATGGCATTATCAACTGTAAACTCTTTCAAGTCATCACTAAAAACACACTTGTTCAAAACAGTGTTTGATTAATTTTTGATTAATCTTTTATAAGTCCTTGTAGGTTTCAGATAACATAATGCATGTCCACATTGCGTTTATGTTATTCGTGTTTATTTCCGTATTGTTTCATAATATCATCTTTCTGTCTGTTTCCTGTTCGTAGTATTCATAGTATCATATAAGATCATATTGGTCTTGTATTTTTCCAGCGCCTTGAGCATTTTACGTAGGGAGCTTTATAAATACTCAATATTATCATTATTTTATCTTCCGAAAATGAAGGAAAGTAATGTAAGCACACACATTCTTCTTTTTCTTTCTTCATCTTTCTTCTTCTTCTTCTTCTTCTTCTTCTTCTTCTTCTTCTTCTTCTTCTTCTTCTTCTTCTTCTTCTTCTTCTTCTTCTTCTTCTTCTTCTTCTTCTTCTTCTTTCTCTTCTTCTTCTTCCATTGAATGCAAGTATTAATATTTATTCTTAAATCCGAATTTAGTATTGCAGTTTATACAGGTGCGTTCTGCGTCACTAAATTATGAAGAGATGTAGTGGTCAGGTCTTATATAAGTCCTGGTGGGTTTCAAATAGTGAGGATGATGCGCTACAAAGTGCAGAGGATTTGATCTGTTGGATGTGCCAAGGGGTTTTCTTATCCATTTTCTATAAAGAAAAAAAAATCAGTCAAAATAGAATGCTATATCATATATTTCTTACTCTGTTCCAGTGTAATTTTCTGAAGTCACTATTTTCATACCTGTTGTTAGGCGCCTTGAGCATCCCATCGGATGGATATGTACGCTATAGAAATGTCACTATTGTTATCATCATAATTAGCATTGCACGTATTGCATATATGCTATGCTAACAATGCAGTGCATGATATTTTTATAAACATCAAAACCACACAATCATTTAGATCAGAGTCATGTGATACAAACTATACTACAATTGATGATTTTGTTGTTGTTGTTTTAGCAACTTTGAATGTGGTCGAAATTTTACTGTATAGCCTTTTTTATGTTTTTGTTGTATGTATTACTGCCTCGGACGCTGTCATAGTAGGCCCTATATGTTGTTATTCACCTAGATTTCTATGTGCAGGGCCTCTGGTGATACCAGCATTATGTTGAAAGGGCACCCTGCCGAATATTATTCAAATTAATAAATAAATGAATGAAGTAAATTAAAATAATAATAATTAATTTTTTTAAAAAAATTTAAAGGACCATGCTCCGAATTTGCGATATTTCTGTCCCAGAAAGCAACCTCGGAGCACCATATATAAGCCCGTTCAATATGCCAATCAAATTGATATCATTCAATACCAAAGTACTTTACTTAAAGTGAATGGAGTCTGCCAGGACGTGTCAGGGTTTACGATCTCTAGAGAATAGTCATTCAATGCCGAGATTTAATCCAGCTTTCAAGGGCCGTCCCATTGTGCACACATTCGATCGACAACCAGGGGATGATAAACCACTCCAAAGAAAAATTGCATTTATTAAAGGGAAATCCAACCTTAATAGCAAGTTGCTCTGAAAGAAAGAGGAAAAATCAGAGAAGATTGGTGAAAGTTTGAATGAAATCGGACACGCAATAAGAAAGTTATGAATTTTTGAAAGTTGTAATCACTATGCATATGGGAATTTCAAATTGGCCGAATAGGCAATGTCACTGTGATGTAGCTGTGGACAACTCCCCCATTCGCTCTAATACACAAAATGACTGAAATGTCACTTTTTTCCAAAATGCATTACTCAGTAGGATCTTTTCGTTCATGAGGACCTATAACAATATGCTATCTCCAACATATTTTGAGTACTGCCCCGAGGGTAAAAGCGCCTCAAAGAAAACCGCAAATTAATGATATTTTTGTGTACGACAAATGGGAGAGTTGTCCACAAAAATGTCACAGTTGACTCACCAAATTGCCAATTTGAGATTCGCATAGATGTAGTGATCTCATTTTTCAAACATCCACAACTTTCTTAGTTCATGTCCGATTTCTTTCAAACTTTCACCATCCTGTTTTTCTTATTTTTCTGCTTTCACACAAATCATCTTATTACCAAGGTTAGATTGCCCTTTAAAGCACCCTTTTTGTCCTCCATGTACGCAACCAAGGTACTATTTGCACGGCACACCAATAACAAAAGATCACTCCTTCGGATGAGTGATTACGCTCCTTAGCGCTGTGCATTGATTTTAACGGAGAAAGTTCTTGTGTTAACAAGTTGTCATTGGGAAGTAATAGTCCCGTTCGAAGCATTGCGTGGCGTCTTTTTCAACACTCAACGCTTAGTCTTGTTGCTTGGGGACTTACCTAACAGGAGTTGGTGTTTTCATTTGGCATGCATGCACTTTCGTTTCGAGTGTTAAGTGTAATTTACAAGTGAATGTTTTTGAGTGATCAGTCTGGATTCTTTTTAACGAACTGCTAACATAAAAATATCTAGAATCATGAAATTGAAACCACGGTTTAGTGACAGACGACAGATGGAAGGACGGTGTTTTCTATTGTCAAGCTCATCTTGTTTTTACATCATCCCCATGGAAATCTTTGTGAATCAACTGACATAAATGACAACCATATTTTTGGATCGATGACATTATTGCAAAGGTTGTGCTCGCTGAACTCGGATATGGTACGGAATAAACAGTTTAGTGCTATAATTTGATCATTTCTACTGGGGTTGCTGCCTGGAACACTGTCAACATAGTATTACTATGGTAACTGCATGTGCAGCACATATTTATTGTGATGAAAAATCAATTTATTTCTTAATAAACTCAAGATTGTTGCTTCAAACTTGACTTGTTCCGACCAACTGCGGTTCATTTGCTGTTGTGTTTTTTTGCCATATGACACTAGACTTAATCATACCGACTATAGAAATATACTAAAAAAGTCTGGAGACAAAATAATGTGAAACCAAGTTCAGACATTGAAGGTATTGACTGGAAACGTAGTAAAATATTATTGCTCATCATGCCCCGGATGACACAAAAATCATTTCTGAAGAGCTTATGGATCCGTTATCCTGGTACTATTCTGTACCATGTAGGTCTCCTTATATTTGTCTTCGCCACATTGTCGAAATATGGCGGAGTTTCCATCATCACTGGGGCAGGAAAACATAACGAAAGAAGAGACTTGGAGTTTAAGAAGTTTGAATTGGATGTCGACCCTTCTATGCCTCTTGACAGGGTGGCTGATAAGGAGTTGGCCCAGTGGATCGAGGAGTTGCTAGTAAAGAAGCCGACAGACACTGGGCATCCTGGAGGAGATGATAGAGTTCTTGGCGAGAGGAGAAGTAGGACAGAGGAGAAAACACGGGATGAGAGGAATGGCAATATGTTCAAGCATGCCATGGAGTCTGTGGAAGTCTTAGGAGAAGGTGGATCCCCTCGGGATCGACCAACGTTCAGTCTGGAGCGAGGCATTCCACCCAATATTCCCCCTGGTCATCTCCCCGTCAACAAATATCTACGAGAAAAGTTGGCTCGCCCCGCCAAGCAAAAATCTAAACAACCAGCTACTATCAGTCCTGTCCGTCAAGTACTTACGAATCGGTCTGATACGGAACAGCAAAGAGAACTTCACCCAGACACTCATCCTTTCCTGGGTGAAGGCACTAACCCTGCTGTCCTAACTACTCCCCTTCTAGGTTACGGAGTAGCCAGACGGGCAAATGTACTTATAGTTGCCGCCATGAGAACAGGTTCGTCTTTTCTGGGAGAGTTGTTTCGGCAGCGAAGCGACTTCTTCTACATGTTTGAGCCAGGCATGCAGATAATGCACAAACTCGACTCTTTAAACCTCACCCGTCGGGTGATCTACACGAAACTCATCGACATGTTGCATAGATTCTACAGCTGCAAATTTAATAACATTCAATTCTTTATAGATGAATTAAATGGGAGAACATTGAACTCTCGACAGCAAGCGATTGCTGCACTTGTTACCTCGCAGTTTTGTCGGAAGACACAAATGCCTAATCATCATTCAAAAAAGTTGATTTGCGACCCTGTGAGTGAGAAAGTCCTGGAGACCGCATGCATCACGAGGGACAACACGGCCATCAAATCCATTCGAATACTTGATATAAACCTCATGATATCCGCAGTCAAAGACCCTAATTTGAACCTCAAAATGATTCACCTTGTGCGTGACCCTAGAAGTATGATATTATCGCGGTTAAAACTCAAATTTCCTACAATCGAAGTGTTCAATGTGACTCATCTCTCCGATACATATCGCAACATCCTTTTAAAATATTGTTCAAATTGGCTCCAGAACTACGAGATTGGGCATTATGTTCCTGTGATACGGAAGAACTACCTGATGGTACGCTACGAGGACCTGGCTTTAGAGCCATACGTTTATGCGCGGAAGATCTATGACTTCATAGGTCTAGGTGCGGAAATCCCGCCTGGGATACAAACCTGGATAGACAATAACACCAATGTAAACGACCCGAGCCGGAAGAGGGCGGCTGCCTTTTCGACCAAGAGAGACTCGAAAGACGTCCTGGTCAGGTGGAAGGCCAAACTCACATTAGACATGGCAAAAGCCATAGAAAATGTAGGAGAATGCAGTCGCCTCATGAAGGTGACAGGTTATAAACTTATTGGTGATGATTATTTCTTGCTTAGTAACACTGATCACCTTGTTGACACATTCCCAGTACCTGAGTTCGATGTTAATGCTTTTGACTTTATGTGATACCATATGATTTGACCACACCAAGTGTCTTTCACCGGTTTCTGCCAATGTGCAAGTCCAAGATCTGTCCCGTATACGCTACCAAGTAATGTTGACTTGCATTAAAGAATTGTGAACTTAAATATACAATGTAGAACTTGTGCCCTACATGAACACTATCTACATTATTCTTAAGGACTCATTTACGTTACCATAAATTTTATTTCTCACTAAGACACTTGCTACTTGCTATTTGCAGGAGGCAATACGTTTGGTGACGAACCATGTCATTATCGAAAAGTGTAAAATTTTCTTATTATTCGAAAAAAAAGCTTTCTTATTGTTGATTATCTGTGATTTCATTTGATTATCTGTGATTTTATCAAATCAAGCCTAATTGTGACGAAATTAGGAACATTATTGTGTGCTTATTATGTATAAGCAAGAACAAAAAGTGCAATAATGGGTAGGGGTAGTTGAAGATGAGTAGATACACTGTATATATACACTGTTAAAACATGTATTAAAAAAATACGGATTAAAAAATTGTTGATTAAAAATCGCTCAACATTGGTTATAAAATGAGTGTTGCTTAAAAATGACTTTTAATCTAGCGTGGGTTAAAAATATTGTTGATTAAAATTATTGTTTTTAATCTTGTTGGTTACTTTGTAACCAACATTGATTAAAAACAGTGTTCTCTGCTTTCCCGCCAAAATGATAGTGCTAACTGTCGAGACACTTTATCTTTTTGTTGGTTAAAGTTTGATCAAAGTTGATTAAAATACCGATCGCGTGACTGAACAGCGCATGGATATTTGGAACAAATTTGCTGCGCGCATATCTATCGCAGAAATTGTTTGCGATAAAAATGGAAGGCGTTGTCATTCAAGTCGCTGAATGATTGGGGAATTTCAAAGAGCTTGTCAGCGTGTTTGAAGGTGAGAAACTCTTTTCATATCTGTGATTGCTGTCTAGCTTAATCTTGGGAATAAATAGATCTATAGTGTGATCTTTCTTTCTAATTAAAACGGCTTGGAAGCTAGTTCGACCTGCTCGATCTGGACTAGACCTGGCTAAGCCAGGCCCATGCACTGGCAGATCTACTGACTACTCCTACGGTAGCTAGGAGGCGACACCGGCGGTATGGCGGTGTGTTCACCTTCGCGGATGTCCATATTTCGCGGACAGGTCAATACGACAAAAACTGAAACTAGAACTAGAACTTCCAACAAAAAAAAAGATATAGCATCATTGTAGGAGTAGGCGTAGTCTACGGCCGGTGGGCCTGGCTTGGTCAGGTCTAGTCCAGGTCTGAGCAGGTCGAATTTCCCAAACCGCTTATCTTTAGTTAGAAAGCAAGATCACACAGTAGATCTATTTTTTTATAAATTAAGATTAAGCTAGACAACAATCACAGATATGAAAAGAGTTTCTCACGTACCAAATGAGGCTAACCAACAAATGGTTAAACATTTAACCAACAATTTGTTTAAGTTTAATCAACACCAATTTAACCAATGTTGAGCAAAATACGATTAACCAACAAATGGTTAAACATTTAACCAACAAAATAAAACTAACCAACAAATGGTTAAACAATTAACCAACAATATGTTTAAGTTTAATCAACACCAATTTAACCAACGTTGAGCGAAGTACGATTAACCAACAAATGATTAAAACTTTTAATCAACCACAGGTTAAACTTTAATCAACAGGCCGTTGATTAAAGTTTTAACCTACAAATGTGTGGTTCACCTGGTAATCCTCGGTTGATTAAAATTTTAACCAACAAGATTAAAATTTTTAATCAACGTTCTAACAGTGTAGAGAGAGGTGTGTGTGGTTATCTCCAGCTACCTCTAATCGTGCTCATAGTAGATTCCCTGACTACGACCAATGAATTTAGTTAGATATATATTCATCAGTTCATCATGTTCATAGAGTAAGCAATGACAGATTATGTAAATATGCAAGAAGCCATGATCACCATCATCATATCAGTTATCATCATCGTTATCATCATCATCATCATCATCATCACCACCACCATCGTTGTATTCATTATCATGATGATCTTCAATATCGTCATCATCCCCATTATTGCAATTTTCATCACCATCACCATTACCATCGACACAATCATCGTCGTCATCATCACCATCACCATCATCGCCACCACCATGATCATGATCTTCATCATCATCATAAGCAGCATCGTGCGTTTATTTTCATCATCATAATCGCCATTACCATCATAATGATTATGATTGGCACATTATTACATATTGGTATTCTTCTTATCAAGTCTTTCTTACTTGTGGAAACAACACTAAAATTTTTAAGCCTCTTTGCAACCACTCCCGGAGGATTTGTGTCTGATATGATCTGTAATTGCTGGTTGATAACTATGTACATACATGTGAGAAGAACAAATAATTGTGACTATTTGGTAATATCTCGAGACCCCCCCCCCCCCCTTTAAAGAATCATCTTTAATTATCTGCAATAATATTTTCAAAAATCATGGCAATGTCATTTGATATTATTTTTCTGACAATAAATTGTACATTTTTTGTCTGTGAAAATGATTCTCTGCCTTGCTTATACTTAATTTGTCTTCATGTTTTTCACTACATTGCAATTCTTAATATAGCGACATTGAGAGGGGAGACAGCGAAAGAAAAGAAATTATAAGAGAGAGAGAGAGAGAGAGCGAACCAAAGAAAGAGGAAAAATTAATACGAACAGATAAACATGATAAAGGAAGGGAGAGGGTAAGAGAGATGGAGGGGGGGGGGGTCTTTAGAAATTTAAAGGGAATTAATCCTTCAGAAACTCATGATATGGAGATACATATAATTAGTGATATATATTTCGGCTACATATATCCAGCTATATATAAAGAACAAAATCAGGATAAATACCATGCTTAGTTCTAACAACAGTTTATTACAGATCCACTAATTTTCGAAAGCCTCTCAGATAATAGGCTATTCTTTATTCATTTACATTCATTTATATATAAGTGTAAGCAAATAACATATACAACAGCTTTGGCAACTCTCGTGGATTATATATATATATATATATATATATATATATATATATATATATATATATATATATATATATATATATATACATACATATATATATATACATGTATATATATATATCCTAATACATGTACATGTTTATAGTGTGTGTGTGAGGATTGATGAGACAGGAGACAGGGTCGCAGCTGAACTTCAACTTTATTAGATCAAAGCTTTCGGCCTTCCGGCCTTCTTCAGGTTCTGAAGATAATACAACCAAATAATAATGTGACCAGGCATTACAAAAACCACCAAAAAGTCGCCAGAATGCATTTGATTATGAAAGAGGAGATTCTCAGCTTTAAAATGATATATAACTCATTAGCAGTGGATGTTCCTAACCCGCTGAAGAAAGAGTAGAATGCCCAGTCCAACAGAGTGCTACTTAATATGAGAAATAAGCAGATAAGGGTTTACATTTTGCAGTCTATTGAAGGGCTCTGACTCGCCAGGTATTATATGCAAAGGTGACACAGAAAGAATTAGAACTCCATAGAATTTTTTATGAAGGGATAATCAGATTGTTCTAAAACTTGGCATACTAATTAAGCATATTCTGCTCATTATGTTGGACAAGTATCAATACAAGTGGTAACTCTGTTGTAAAGTTATGGATAATCTAAATGAGACAAGTATTCAGGGTCATGAACAAAGAAAACTAATACCACAAAATCCAGAGAAGCTAAACATAGGTCCGCTGAAAAAATCCAAAATACCACTTTTAGATTGTTTGGTGCCTCCAAGTTTTTTTTTTATTACTTAGAAGAAAAGTATCGTCTTTCAGGAAATTTAAAAAACCATGATATTTGACCATGCTAACCAAAAAAAGAAGAATAAAAAAAAATAGCGGCCGGGAAGGCCGAAAGTTGGTTCTAATGAAGTTGAAGTTCAGCTACGTTCTTGTCTCCTGTCTCATCAATCCTCACACTTTATACAATTTACCGAGACGCCGTCGAAATGTTTAAATTGGGTATCTTCGCATATATTCTCCCTCTCTGATTTTTCTGCTTCTACTCAATCCAAATTTCCAAGAAGGGTTAATTCCCCTTTAACATGTTTAAAAAGGATGTGAATACAAAGAGAATGAAAGTCAGGAGAGAGGAAGACTGAGAAAGTGAGCAACAAAGATAGATTGAGTCACACCATAGCACACACAAAAGAAAAAAAAAAGATAGGGGGAGAGAGATAGAGAGGAAGAGAAGAAGGAATCGAGAAACGGGTAGTATACTCAAACCTTTGAAATAATTTGTTTTGTGTGAAAGCGGAAAAATCAGAGAAGCAGATTGGTAAAAGTTTGAAAAAAAAAATCGGACCAGCAACAAAAAAGTTATGAATTTTTGAAAGTTGCAATCACATAAGGGAATTTCAAATTCGCCGCATCGGTAATGTCACTGTGATGTAGCGGCGGACAACTCTCCCAATTGCTCCAACACGCTGCCCCGAGGGAAAAGACGATTGGGAGAAAATTGGAAATTAATAACATTTTGGTGTACAGCAGTCTGGAATATGTCATAATCGACTCAAGAAATTTCTAATTTGAAATCCCCATACATATAGTGATTACAACTTTCAATCTTTCATAACTGTTTTTATTGCTTATCCGATTTCGTTCAAGCTCTCACCAATCTGCTCCTCTGATTTTTCCGCTTCCTATTGGAACAAACTATTGCAAAGTTTTGGTTCCCCTTTGAACATCTTAAAGGAGAATGAAACCCTGTGAAAAAGTCAATGTTCATGAAAAGAGGATAGAGAGAAGCAATTTTTAAAAAGTTCCATCAAAATCGGTTACGAAATGAGAAAGTTATGAAAGTTTGAAAAGTCTCAATTTACTTTCTATGGCGATCCTAAAATTGGCAATGTTGCTTCAATGTGACAGGTTTAGTAGTACAACTCTCCACATGTTTTGTACACAAAATTTCATATTTTTCCCATTATCTCTCAAGGTGCAGCTTGTCTCCTTTTTAGCTCAAAATATATCATAGGGAAAAGTATTTGACACAACATATGTTGAGTTCACAAAAAGGCAAGCAGCATCTTTAGAGATAATGGAGAAAATATGAAATTGTGTGTACAAAACATATTGAGAGTTGTACTACTAAACCTGCCATTTTGAAGAACATTGCCAATTTGAGGATCGCCATAGAAAGCAAATTGATACTTTTCAAACTTTCATAACTTTTTCATGTCGTAACCGATTTTGATGGAACTTTTTTTTTTTTTAATTGCTTCTCTCTATCCTCTCTTTTCATTAAAAATGGATATTTGCCTAGGGTTTCATTCTCCTATAAAACTGAATTATGTATAAAGAGAGCTAGATTGTATCATCAGTGAGTTGCTAAGCATTGGTATAATCCTTCATTCACGTCCTTGAGACATATTATAGCGAAATCCCTTCACAAAGATTTTCTCTTTTCACATCATCACCCCCCCCCCCCCCCCCCCCCCCCGGTTGTCTGAGAAACTCTATTTAATCACGAAGGAAATGTTTACTTTCTCTCTATACGTTGGCGTTGTTTGTACGTTGAAACCATTCCAAACAGCTCTGTACATTGTTGGCTCGGTAAAGACGAAGAAGGGAAATAAGTAGAAAATGTATACACACACATATACACACATACACACACAAAGAAATCAATTTCTAAAAGAGAATCTTATCTTCAATTTTCCTCTTTTTCTCAATGGGGGGAGGGGAGGATCGTTTTGCCCCCTAGAAGATGCATGTTAATAATGTTTAATTAAGAATAATTATACTATCATAATTAATAGGGAACTTCTCTCTCTCTCTCTCTCTCTCTCTCTTTCTCTCTCTCCTCTCTTCCACCCCCCACTCTCTCTCTCTCTCTCTCTATTTTTCTCTCTCTCTCCTCTCATTCACCCTCTCTCTTTCTTCCGTTCCCCTCTTTCTTTGTCGATGTATCTTTCTTAGTACTTCCCTCTTTTTTGTACCCCCCCCCTCTCTCTCTCTCTCTCTCTTCTGCTTTTCAGATGCAGGAGTCGTAAAGAAATACGATATATGCTGATAAATAAAGATAGAGACAAAACATCGGGAAAATTGCAGATAAAGTTTAATTTCACACATTAAAAACAATATATTGCTGCTAAAACTGTTGATTGATAATAGAAATAGAAGCACATGTAAGAAATAATGTTACTTTTAATTTTGACTCCTAAAGTGCCTAATACCAAGGGAAATAAAAATAATATAAAAAATATATATGTGTGAAAGTGAGAAATATGTTATCAATGTCCAGATCACAAAATGTTGGAATGCATCGAATTTATTCTTCACTTTGATTTTTAAAAAATTACTAGGATCCTTACTTATAGCATATTCCAATTGCTAGCTGACTAATGATTTCTGCAGTTGACTTGCATATCTGTGTAGTTTCACCTTCTACCAACTTTAAAATGTACTGGGTAAACTTTCGCCCACTTGTGTGGGCTTTTAAATGTAAGCCAGTGGACACGATACACAGTTTCTGTAAACCATTAGGTATTACACAGGCAAAGCTAGATTCCACTGTGTGTTTACATGAGTTCTACAATGCAAATTTTCACATGAGTGTATGCTACAGAAAAGCAGGGTTATCGATTGATGGAGGGGGGGGGGGGAGAAGGGGCACCTCTCAAGGAAGGTTGCCCCCACCCCTTCCGGAATTCAGCACATCGCCAAAGAAGTGATGATTTAGCGCTGCCCAACACCATCATGACCATTAATAACGGTAAGAAGAACAGGGCCCCGTTTCATAAAACTTATTATCAATAACAATTGCAACTGATCTATGACAAATTTGCTCTCAATCAATCAAATGCTAGGATTTCAGTAGCTTATAACAGTTATTGTGACTTGTTATTGATAACTAGTTTTATGAAACAGGGCCCAGTGCTTGTATAGAGGATTATACAGTAATAAAAAGGTCTTCACTTGATTTAGAGAATAGGGAAACGATGTGGATATATGATCAATGGGAGAATTTTATTTGCTTGAGATGTCAAAAGTGCTTTGAAAAGTCCCAATCTACAAAACAGAAATTATTCTTTGAATAACAAAAGTACTTTAGATAGCAAGGACGTCGCGCTAGAATGCAATTTTTCATACGTTACCGACTACATCTAAAATGTGATCTGATGACTGTATCAAGCTAATAGCCCACTTGCAGCTTGGATCAGAAAAAAATAAATAAATAAGCAGAATGACGTTTTTATGTCAATTTATATTTACAATTCCATAATAATAATAAAAAAATTAATGGTAACGTATGGAACATACTTTGGACATGCCCCGCTATATTCGGAGAAGAGGGTGTTCTCGCAAAATCTTCCCATCTCGGTTGTTGTAAGATTCCTCAAATTTCACCATTTTACGTCCCCCTCCCCCCCCCCCCCCCCCCTTCCTCTTCAGTCACCGATCATGACAAGGCATCGTTGCCCTTGCATTACCATACATGACAATGAATATATCATTCTAAATTGATAAAGTAAAAAGTGATCTATTACATTATGTCACCCCCCCCAAAAAAAAGCGGGTCAATGATTGCCAGAAAGGGGGGGGGGGGGGGGGGGGTTAAATCCGTGAAAGTTGTGAGGGGTGACCAATTTTCCCTTATGTAGATCCGGTCACATGAGGGCTACAAATATTTATCACGAGCTGCTCAATAAAACATTATATATCTAAGTACCACCGAATAAAAAAAAAAAATAAAAAAAAAAAAAGATATCAAGGGGGTTGTAATCTTTTTTGTGGATAACATTGAATTGAGAAATTATACATACGGATGGGCAGGTCCAAGGTATTTGGTCCCATACGTTACCAACTAGATGAATGATTTCAGTGTACTTGATAATTACATTTAGCATGTTTAGTTGATACCCCACTAGAGCTTATATTAGATGAGACCAAATATCATGAAAAGGGATACTTTCCATATTGGTTTTTGTTGCAGTTTTCATTATTCATGTTATTCGTGCTAACGTACGGCACAGCAAACCACCAAATAACTTGGACTTGCCTATATACGTTTAAATGGGGGAAAAATGTTTGGTGACTAAACACTTTGGAATATTTATTTCCTTGAAGTTTTAAGTCCACTTTTAGACACATGGCGGCACATTTGAAAAGGGAGTTGGTTTACCTTCACAATATTTGCATAAGTTGACCAAATACAAATAAAGGACAAGTAGGTCATCCTGTCATAGATTCCTATACCTACAGTCAAATTTTTTTCTTTTATAATACCATGGTTACATAAAGTCAAACGCATTGATATCGAGCTCAGGCACTGGGAATGTGTCAACAAGGTGATCACTGTTACTGAGCAATAGATAATCATCACCAATAAGTTTGTACCCTGTCGCTTTCATAAGGCGGCTGCAGTCTCCTACTTCCTCTATGGCTCTTGCCATCTCTAGGGTGAGTCGGGTCTTCCAGCTCACCAGAACTGCTTTGGAGTCCCGTTTGGTCGAAAAAGCAGCAGCCCTCTCTTGGCTCGGGTCGTTGACGTTGGTGTTCTTATCGAGCCATGCCTGCATAGTAGGCGGAATCTCCGCACCAAGACCCACGAAGTCGTAGATCTTCCTCGCGTAGATGTATGGTTCTAAGGCGAGGTCCTCGTATCTTACCATGAGGTAGTTCTTTCTCATTAAAGGAACGTAATGCCCAATCTCGTAATTCTGGAGCCAGTTTGAACAATACTTCAAGAGAAGGTTGCGATAGGTATCTGAGAGTTCAGTCACGTTGAACACTTTGATTGCAGGAAAACTGAGTTTTAAACGCGATAATATCATACTTCTAGGATCCCGCACTAGATGAATTAGTTTAAGGTTCAAAGAAGGGTCTTGGACTGCGGATATCATGAGGTTGATATCAAGTATTCGAATGGATTTGATGGCTGTGTTGGCTCTAGTTGTGCATGCAGTCTCCAGGACCTTCTCATTCACGTCGTCGCAAGCATCTCTTGGACGTTGTCCTGGTAAACGCTGGCCACAGAACTGCGCGCTTACAAGAGCAGGAATCGCTTGCGAGCGAGCGTGTAGTGTTGTCTGATTCAGCTCATCTATAAAGAAAGGAACAGAATCGAATTTACAGCGATAGAAGTCATTCAACATGTCGATGAGCTTTGTATAGATCACCCTACGGGTGAGGTTTAAAGAGTCGAGTTTGTGCATTATCTGCATGCCGGGCTCAAACATGTAGAAAAAGTCGTTTCTCTGCTGAAACATTTCCCCAAGAAAAGACGACCCTGTTCTCATGGCGGCCACTATAAGTACATTTGCCCTTCTCGTCATTTCTCGAGCTGGAATTGATGGACTATGAACTGCACTCTCTAAACCCTTCCTAACGGGATGATTTGCTTCTGGAAGCGTTTCCCTTTGAAGGTGAATACCTGGCCCTTCTGCTACTACCCTTACACGGGGCATCATAGGAACTTTTTGGAATTTAGGAGCGGGCAGGTAATTCACTGGAATATTTGGAGGATTACCCCTGCCCATCACGATCCCTGATGCATTCTGAGGGGATCCACCTTCTCCTAAAAGCTCTAACGATTCCACAACAGGAGTAATGGCATTGCCTCTCGTACGCCCAGGAGCTTCATTACCCTTCTCCGTGTCAGAGGGTTTTACAACCTCCATCTTGGAGTCCAACTCGTCCAATATCTCATCGGCCAACTCATCCACAGGCAAGGAAGGGACGAACTCAAAGTTGTCCCTTTTCAAGTCAACATCTCTCCTTTCATTTTGTCCTCCGCTCTCCGTAATTATCGAAATGTCGCCATATTTGGACAAGTAGGTAAAGACAAACACGAGAAGAGTGACGTGGTATAGAATAGTGCATGGATAACGCCGCAACATACTCTTTACTCTTGGCATGGTTGCTGACTCTTCACTTTCCTTGGAGTAGATAGTCAAAACTATTTCCGATAATACAGGATCTAATGCACTATTTCTTTCGCGGGCTCTTTACCTTATCTGTGCAAGCATATCATAGGTATGATCGTTGTTAACTGCCACGTCATTACAAAATAGTTGACAAAGCTAATTAGTAGCACTGAGATAGAATAGTTCATAGGTTCATGTGAAGTTGAAAAATACATATTTAGATAAACGGGCCATCATGACATAAAAACAGGCAGTGTATACTTGCACTTTTCCAAAGCGCAATCCGCCGTTATATTGAAAAACAAACATAGATCCGAGTTGAAAGGTATTCACGAGTTCATTCCAAAAACATACAAGAGCTATAACACAACGTCATCAACTTCATCGATTATTCCACAAACTTCCAAATGTCGAACTTTGAAAATCCAATAAGCAAAGAATTACGAGAGATATGTAGTTCAGATAGCCATGTACCATACATATTCGATATTCAATTCACAACCTCTCAGCAAAACACACGGTCCTCGATGCGTTTTTGGCAGATGCTTCGTGAAAACAGGATTCGATTCCTCAGTATCACTGGAAAACATTCGTGGCTTAATTATACACTTAACATTCCCAACCAATACATCCAGGCAAAAAAAAAAAAAAAAAAAAACCCACAAAACACTACATGTATTACACTATTCCAATTACCATGTAGGCTTATAGTTCACTGGGACAGCATATTGAGTCAACGAAGATGTCGATCACATTATTGAGATAATTATAGTGAGACAAGACTATACTCGCTTATGTTATTTTGGGTAAAATCACAACCCAATGGCTCGGACATGCATGGGAGAAATTTCTCTCGACCCTTTGTGTATTATAGCGCAAGTGATTATGTAATTCACAAGTCCGAAGCCGTACGCTATTGGTATTGGTTGGCTTCGCAAACAAGACACCTTGGTAACGGGAATTAGCTCAACATTGCGAGGAAGAATCCTCATTTTGTACATCAACAAGTTAGTAAGACGTTTGCTCTGAAAAAAAGGAAGACTTTAAAAAAAGTACTCAGTGGCGGCTCCGGGCCGAGGGCGACCACTGAGGCACGTAACCACCACCCCCAGCAAAATCATTTTTTAAATGTAGGCCTACACACGGAGTACAAAAAGCAAATAATATACCCCCCCCCCCCCTCCTCCATTATGCCTTGGCTGATATATTAGTAAATATGTTATCCCCTTCTTCTTCTCTTTTTTTTTTTTTTGGGGGGGGGGTCAGAAAATGCTCGCACTTGTGCACCCCCCCCCCCCGAACAAATACAGAAATGTTGTCTACTAAGGAAAATTGGCTCACCTGCTCAAGGTGAAGAGTGAAGTGTGTAGACCGTGATTTACGTTAAAAAATAAAAGCTACAAATGTATATCATTTATTCATCTACGACATTCTGATGTGTCTTAAGAAATAACAGAGAGCTTGTGTGTGGTGATACGAATAATGGTTCCACTGGCATAACCAGACTTGTTGAAGAGGGAGGTGTGTGTGGGGTGGGGCTGACGCTAATTTAACTCCAAAAATCTAGGTAACGGAAGGGTAAGGTCCGGGGTAAGGTTTTGACGCCTTAGTTCCGTGAATAACTTCTTTCTTTTTTTTTACAGTGGGGTCATGGCGCCCTTGTGCCCCCTGGCTACGCCTATGAATGGTTCGAACCAGATGAGTAGGTTGCTGAGGCAAAGAAAAACAAATCTAAAACATTGTTAATTACCTTTTCTTTATTCAATCATTATGAACAACAATGAAACACAGACTGCGAAGTGCATTAACCATTTATTAAAACCCGGCTCACACGAAGTGTCATTTGCTGACTGTAGGACCGCGTCAGTGACTGGTACGGTGGTTTGCGAGTCATGAAAGAGAGATATCGTTTAAAAACTGATTGCAAAATGAACAGTTGTAAACAATACTTGTTAAAGTAGAATTTCATTGATTTTGAATATTGATTTAATTTTTATTATTGCATAGGTGAAGCTTAGATTGAACAAAGTTCATCAAAATTCAACGCTTGGAAACATTTGAAGTAATGATTATTATCAATTATAAAATGATATAACACAGCCCCGCTATAGCACCTATAGAGCTCTTTGAACGCTGCTGAGATATGTGACGTCATACCGGGGAGCAATCCTTCCTAAGCAGACGATGCCCCATAACATCTTACACATTTTCAGTGCCTGTTTTGTCATCTCATCTTCACTTATTTCTCTTACTTCGCTAGCGTCAGTATAAATGTTTATTTGTTGCCTCACTCTAAATTTCCTGCATGGTATTATTTTGATGAAAAATGCAGCGTTAAAAAAATAAAGGAATCAATCGCTTGTAAACAAAATAAGATGCCATTGTATTTTCAGCTGCATGCACCGCGGCATGTCGGCGTTTCAAGAGGGAACGAATACCATCCATGCTATAATTCAGCGGGCTTTACAATTCGAAAGTGTGATTTCTTTGATTGATCATTGACCCTTATCATGACTTTTTACAAACAAAAGATTTTAGTTACTAGAAACGGTTTCACTTCCCTTTTAGAATGATGTGAAATACGGTCATGGTGAAACACACCAAACTCTTTATAATTTAAAAATAATTGCATTGCAGTGACGTTCACTTGATATAGGACGTCGTCTGCTTAGGCAGGATTGGTACCTGATGTGACGTCATGAAAACATGGGTATATTTCTGGCGAATCGCTCGGATATCCCAGATGCTGAGAAGCGTTTTTATTTGTGCCATTTTTTAATCATCAAACACGCAGTTAACGTAAAACTTATACGATTACCATTTGCAAGCTTTCTAGTTTCTAGAGATACATTATTGAGCATATTTGTGATTTGCTTTGAATATCTACTTTAACAACTGACGTACGGGTTAACTGCCTTCACAGGATAAATCAGCGCAGGTAAGGACGCTATCGAAATGACGCCACGTATGAGCAGGGTTTTACGATATCGCCTTTAACCCTTTCAAGACAATTGACCACATATTGTCGTTTGGCTCATTAACTTTTAATTCAGAGCTCTAAAAAAATGTGCCTTTTTGTTGCATGACCATTATTTTGTTTGATGCCAGAATTTTAGAAACAAGAATAAGGTTGAAAATCCTTAAATTGGCAACACATTCAAAGGTTCAAAATCATTGCTTTTTTGTCAAAATTGGCAATTTTTCATCATTTGACAAGATTTGTAAACCTGTATGTTCTTTTCAGAGACATTGCACCTTATTAGAACCATGTAGCACTGAAAGCAAAATATGATTGTTGCCAATTTGAAGAACAGAATTTGATCAATTTAGCCCTGAAATAATTCTTGTCCAGAAAGGGTTAATACATGGCACGTCAAAGACGGCACTAGTCGATGACGTAGTCCTACGTCAGGCAAATGACGCCTCGTTTTCGACGTTTCTGACTGACGTAGAAGCAGACGACGAGAGCAAATGCAAAAAGCATTGACGAGCCCAGGATGGTGAAAACTGTTTGAAAGGATTTCGTTACGTCGTAGACTTTACCTAAAAAGAATAGAGGGAAAGAAAATGAGAGAGACAGAGAGAGAGAGAGAGAGGGGGGGGGGGGGGGAGGGGGGAAGAAAGGAAGGGAGGAAAAAAAGAGAGATGGAAATAATGGTTTTTAAAGTATTACTTTTTTATATTAGAATTACTTTGACTACTGTGTTTGTTGATTTGTTACCTGCAACACTGAAAAAAATGTTTTTTGATAATTTCAGTTATGACTATTTATCAGTGGAAACATGTTTTGTCAGTATATGAATGTATAATGTATACGTGCACTCTGCGTAAACAGCCGCTTCCCAATAAGGATGCATTTTACATGAATACTGCTAAAGCCTTTGAAATTAATCATAATAAGATTGGAATAGTAAATCCCTTTCAGGGGCGGATCCAGGATTTTGTATAAGGGGGGGGGGGGCACACAAATGCAGGTTTGTCAATTTTGCTTGGAGGGAGACCCGTATTTTTGGTCTCGACAGCTCTCGAACAGTCGCTCAGTGGGGGGGGGGGGGGGGGGGGGGGGGTGCGACATTTTTTTTCCCAGCCCTCCAAAATTCGTTCAGTGGGGGGGGGGGGGGGGGTTATGCGGGTCTACTTCCCCTCCATAAATCTCTGACAAGCAAACAAACAAAAAAAAAGTTTGGGGGTTCAAAAAGGGGTGCACAATCTCAAAAAGGGAGGGCATGATGCATACTTTTCTTCCAAAAGTGGGGGGGGGGGGCACGGGCCGGATGTGCCCCCTTAAATCCGCCACTTTACTGGTAATCGAATAATAAACTACATGTATTTCATTCAAAATGAAAAGAGAAAAGCATAATTATTACCACAAAGGTATCCCGCTAATGTATTGCTGACCCCGGAAGTGAAGATCTGCAAGGCCAATATTCCTGGAACGTTTTCCTTGACACCGAGAACGCCACAGAATGATGTGATACTGGAATATACGCCCAAGCCAGTGAAGAAGAAACAGAACATGATGAACTTGAATGTGGTGTTGACTTGGTAGAGAAGTAAACCAACTGAGGAAAGGAGAGTGCTTCCAGCAAGTATGGGTGTGCTCAGATTAGGGCGATAGCTGAGGATGAATATCAAAGATACACGACCAACAAAGCCTCCGGTAGCGCCTGAAATTTGGAGGTACACAGCCTGAGATTCATCCATATTTTCAGATACAACATAGGCTACGAGGAAGAAGGACCATCCGCTTAACACCATCGTACATATCGTGATAAATGAAACTAACGTTAGAGTAAAGGTGAGCTCTTTACGAATCGAATCAAGGTCAAATACCGTCTTGATCAATGATGTCTTTTCCCGGAGAGAAGCACACTTCGATTTCGAGCTTGTATTTAGAGAATCAGAGTCATTGGATTGCCTCGATTGTAATTTTGAAGACGTATGTGTAGTCATGGTAGTTTTGAGTTCTATTCTGTCGCCTTCGTGCGATGACTGTTCCGTTTCAAGCAAATCAAAAGAGACGCCCAACACTTCTTTCGTCTTTTGATCTTGCAACGTTGTCGACCTGCATTTGAGGTCTTGATCAGGCCTAGGGTTACAGTGACTTAAACTTCCGGAGTCATTTGTGTCATTTTGCAAAGAATTGAAATTGTCGTTTTCTGTAAGGGCTCTCCTTTGAAGTGTTCGAGAGCAGTTTTTTCTTTGTTTCGTGGCGATCTCATACAACATGCTAAGGGAACAAAGTGTGCAAAGACTCCGCCAAGACACAAAATCGCTCCCCAAATCCCGTACGCTTCGAGGAGCTTAACCATCGTGTAAGGAAGCACTATGCTACCTACGATTGAACCGATCAAGGTCAGAGAATTGACCGAGCCGAACTTTTTGCCGAAGTGCTTATGCAAAGCAACATGGCCAATCTGGTTTGAGCTCGAACTGCCGCATCCCGAATATAGATGAGAACCACAGGACATGTTGAAGCCACATGGCATTTTGTATTATTTGAAGAAAAAAAAACACCAACATCTTTTTCCTCTTTAGAATTATTTGGTCATTCTCCGCGCTTAAGAATTTTGCGGAAGGAAATTACCCAACTAGTAAAATTTCTACTCCATTTGAAACCGAAGGAAAAGGATATTTGATGTGAATATATTATTTCCCTAGTTAAAGGTTAATCTCTTAATCTCTGAAGACACTACGTAGTCATTAAGCAATATTTCTGACAGAAAATGAAGATTCCTTGATTAACAGCAATAGCTTAAAAGTGTTGGATGAATCAATAACTATGTAACTCCAAGTCGTTGACACATCTGTACTGACTTGCATTTTATTTCAATAGCACCATTTATATAGGACCATTTCTCATACATGCATAGTGTAAAACAAACAATTCGGAATACGAGAATCTTCTGAGCACAAAACCCCTTAATTATGATGTTTCTATTAGAGTTTTTGAAAAGTTGAATCCACAAGAGCTAAATACTATTAGAATTCATGAATGATCTATAAAGTAGATTACATACAGGCAGAATGCAATAATTTTAACTATCGAATCCAGCTCTGACATTGGGGTATACTCACCGGCAGCACAGAGACAAATACCAAGAGATATCGGTGATCTTGTAAAGGCCATTGCGATTGCCATGATCGCCGCCATCATGGTCCCCACGATGGCAACTGATCTATCGTCAAATCTCGTAGACAAGATATTTGCAAAGGGACCTAAGATTGGAAATCATTGGTTTAAAGAACAAAGGTTAAAAAAATGTTAGGCATTCCCAGTCTTATTTGCTCTCATTCAAAAAATTTTTGTGACTCCGGTTGTTGTTAAGCTTGTGCTAATTATGAAGCTACCCCGAAGACCGGTTTCTATATCTGTCATTATATATAACGATTATTTACATGAAACGAATGATAATGTATGGTATTTAATTACGAAACTTCGTTGACATTGACATTGACATCAATATTTTGTTTTACCAAACAAATTAATAGTTTAAAGAAAAATTAACAATCACATGGAAATGAAATTGAGGGGGGGATATAGCAAATCATAATAGGTCTACTCAGATTTAACATACGACAAATCATATAACATGATCAAATTAGATATCATATTGATATAAATAAGGAGTCGATTAAATTATAACGTGCATACACCTCTTGCCCAACGCTCTTGGTCCCCCTGGATATTGATTATATGACCAACGTTAGAAATGTTTTGAAACTTAAACTATTTTGAAAAACGTATTTTTTGTAAGGTTATGAGTACTCACAACAAACGAAATGCATGGTCTTCATAAGAGTAATGAGGAAACCAATAGTTGCATAGTCGCTGTCTAGGACGACGACGAGTGTCGGTATGATGAGGCCGAGACCTCTTATGAACATGATGAAGCCCGCCTGGACAAAATGGACGAAGAACTTCGCCACAAGTACAAAGTATCCCCATTGCTCCATAATCCGTTATGACGTATGACAGGCTTACAAAGCAATCAAAATAGAAGTAAACTTCTTCTTTCGTTGAACATTTATTAAAGTGACAAATCCAGGTTGGAGAGCCAGGCAAGGACATCATCTGTCACAGGATGGAGTTCCTTGGTGCCTAATGGGAAACTTGTGAGCACGTAGTCATTGATCATGATGTGTGAAGTACACTAAGAAAAATCAGTAGACCTTAATCATGTTAATGTAAATTTGCTTCAACTGGACCCCGTCTGAGAAAGAGTTGTGATTGATCCGATCGCAACTTAAAAATCAATCGCATCTCATATCTATTAAGTATACAGTTGCGATTAATTTGTAAGTTGCGATCGAATTAATCGCGCTTCTTTATAAGACGGGGGCCTGGTCTAACATATTCAGGTGTCTTGTTCACGGGTATAACATGTTACACAACTTTTTTCACTGGGTTGAAAGACAAAACCTTACAGCCTACAGTTGCCATTAAACTAATAATAACTTGTCGGTCACAGGACATGCAGGATGTAGGCATACCGATGCCATACGATGGGCTTATATGATACGTTCTTAAATGATTTAAGACAAATATTAATTGTACACTACATACTCAGTGGGTGAATTCAAGTTCGGTGTTGAAAGCTGGTGTTGGTGTTAGGGCAAAACTAGCACCAGCCACAACACCGAACCTGAAATGAAGCTGGTGCTGGGATTGACTTCACTAGGTATTGAGCTATCAATAATGTGATTGGTATTATTTTTATAAACCCGAATTCGGTGTTGGGGCTAGAATAAGCAGCCCAATTCACGCTCTCAATACCAACACCAACACCAACACCGAACTTGAAATCACCCAGTGTGACCATATTCTGACCATAGGTCACATGGTCTGAGAGTCCTCATGGGGGCAAAGGTTGGCTGAAAAGATACTCTCTCAAATATGATAAAACATGTGACCATGGCAAACACCGTGTAGCAGGAGCATCAATATACCCTTTTTTCAATTAATATGGGGGGGGGGGATTTCGTTCATATTTTCCCCAAATTTATGTCCCATAAACATCTTCCAACAAGCAAATGATACAAGCAATATCATATTTCACTATTTTACTCATTTGTAAGAAGAAAGTGTTGGGGTTGTTTTTCCAGAAGTAAAAAAAGGGGGAAGGGGAAAACGGAATGAAAGACGATGACGAAGAAAAATAAGGTGAACCTTGTTGAAAAACCTATACCAGTTTGCCGAGACAAATTTGAAATGCGCAATGTCTTATTCCTTATTTCGAATACGCACAAAGGCCTGTTGTAAAAAAAGGGGTATCGTGAAAGTTAGTCCTAAAGTCACCCCGCGAAGTAAATTTAATGACATATTGTATTCTTCGTCCGGAAGACACCAGAATCGGGCTATATCCACATTAACATTTCCAAAGGAAGCAGAACTCATTCAAATTGGTATAGGCCTTCATTAATGCGTGTAGGTTAATAACACAGAGGTAAAACCTGGGGAGCGTTTCATCAAGCGTTTTGTCAGTGATTTTTACTGACAAATTTGCTCTCAGCCAATCAGATGCAAGGATTTCAGTAGCTTATAACAGTTGTCGGGAAAAATCACTGACAAAACGCTTGATGAAACGCTCCCCAGGCGTTACTAGCCCTAATATTGCCATTAAAGAGGAGGTTGGGTTCTGCAAGGTTAAATCAATTTGTGAGCATTCTCATTATTTTTATGTCAATTTGGAAGAACATAGAAGTAGAAATGTCACCTGAAAAGGATTGCTCTTCCAATGCCTTCATGTTGGAAAGTCTGGACCAAACCTTCATGGCACATAATTGTGTAGTTCCATACAGGGTATCGTCCTAGGGGGGCAGGGGGCAGTTGCCCCCCCCCCAGAAAATATTGGGGAGGGGGGCAAACAAATCGTTTTGTCCCCCCCCCCCCCAAAAAAAATATATTAATCTGGAGGTGCAAAATAAAATAAGGAAAAATTATGCAAAACTCTGGAAATGAAACAAATGAAACCTTCTAAACAATGAAATACAAAAGGTATTACACGATTAGACTTCAATTTCGCCGCGCGCTCCACGCGCAAATTCTCGAATTTTCCGTGTTTCTTGTAACCATGGAGAAACTGGTAATTAAGAGGCGTTACAAAATCATGAGGGGTACTATATACATTCGTTGCCCCCCCCCCCAATCTGAAAACGGATCGACGCCCCTGGTCCCATGTACCTATTTCTGTGTGTGATGCATGTGACTTTCAGCAACATTAAGTCAATTTCCTTTTGAAGATGCTAAGACTTCTCAGTATACATCAGTTCTTACATAATCAACCTTTCCCAATTATTTCCATTTTTTTTTCTTCACAGTGTGATCATTTGACCAGAACTCAACTTTAGTCTTTAAACACGTTACACAAATCGTCATTTGCCTACTGCTTTGGTCACAAATCAGAGCGGCGACCGACCGATTTGTAGCCTCCCCGCAGGAATTTAGGCATCGCCGAACTATTTTTGAAGAAGTCTGTATAAGCTCCAGCAATGCCCGGGCGGTGCCCTGTCGATTTCCTGTCGGTCGCCGGTCGATGCTCGGTGCTGGAGCGAAATTGGCTAAAACCTCGCTTCCCGGCTGCCGAACAGGCTAATTTGGTGGTTGTGACCATAGCTTTACGTAGGATGACGTCAGCAAGTGCCTCGCCCTTTGACACCCCATGTGAGAGTGATATCGGTAAAAAAATAAAAAAGTGAATGCAAAATGAACAGCGCAAACACTGCATCGAATAACCGATTAGCGCAGGTAATGACGCAATCGAAATGACGTCATTAGGTCAGTTAAAGGGCAATCAAACCTTGGTAATGAGATGATTTGTGTGAAAGCAAAAAAAAAAAAAAATAATAATAATAAATTTAAAAAAATAAGAAAAACAGGATGGTGAAAGTTTGAAAGAAATCGGACAAGGACTAAGAAAGTTATGGATGTTTGAAAACTGAGATCACTACATCTATGCGAATCTCAAATTGGCAGTTTGGTGATTCGATTGTGACATTTTTGTGTCGTACACAAAAATATCATTAATTTGCGATTTTCTTCGAGGCGCTTTTACCCTCGGGGCAGTACTCAAAATATATTGGAGATAGCTATTGTTATAGGTCCTCATGAAAGAAAAAGATCCTATAAGTAATACATTTTGAAACCAATGACATTTTAGTAATTTTGTGTGTTGGAGCGAATGGGGGAGTTGTCCACAGCTACAACATCACAGTGACATTACCTATTTGGCCCATTTGAAATTCCCATATGTATAGTGATTACAACTTTCAAAAATTCATATTTTTCTTATTGCTTTTCCGCTTCCGTTCAAACTTTCGCCAAATGTACAAATAAATTGAATGAAGAAATATGTGTGGAATTTGACCCAATAGCATTTTATGTACAGGAAACATTTCAAATAATAAATATGGAACCCCCCTCCTCCTCATTTTAAAAATATCTGGACGAGAAACTAGGAATCAATTTTACTTGGCCTTTGATTATGCTTACTCAGCGAAAATTCTGCTAAATCAAAATTTTACTCAAAAATTCTCTGACAAGCATTTTTGAGGTGTATTTTTACTCGAAAAATTCTCTGACAAGCAAAAAAAAAAAAAAAAAAAAAAAAGGGTTATCAGCATTTTTGGGGTGTATTTTTACCGGAAAATTCTCTGACAAGCAACAAAAAAAAAAAAAAAAAAAAAAAGGGTTATCAGCATTTTTAGGGTGTATTTTTACTAGAAAATTCTCTGACAAGCAAAAAAAAAACAAAACACCAGAATTATGCTAAAATTCTGCTAAATTTTGTCAAATTATGCCTAGCATAATGCCAAATGCTAAAGCGGTCAACATTATGCCAGAAAGCAGAATTCTGCCAACTCACGCAACCTTGGGTCTAAGTTTTCCCTCTGTTAAACATGTTAAATATGACTTAGGCTCAGCCTCGGTTTTAACTGAATTTTCAAAACATGGCAAAATAACATGTGTCCAAGTTGAACCGAGTTGGCCAAAGTTTGGGTATAGAAATTGACAAGTCTGGGGAAACAGTTTCCAAGGACGCCCTCTATTTAAAGCATATAAATACATTTCAAGATATAAGTTGCAAAGGTGGCCTTCTTATAAATTATGTTCTTTCTGTGTTAGTAGGTTTGTTTCTTTTGGATTTCTGATGGATAGCGGTTTTGTTGTTGTTATTTGTTTGTCTATTTGTTTGTTTTTTATTATTATTTTTTTTTTTTGCATAAGGGTTGTTTTGATTTTAGGTTCGGGGGGGGGGCGGGGCAATGTTTTGTGTATACTTATACAACAGACGTTTTTAAAACATAATATTTGGGTATCGTAATATACGCATTTATTTCAGGCTTTCAACTTTCACTCTCTCACATTTCTTTATTTTGAATACATTTGACATGTAGGCCCAAAAGGAAAAAGTTATGTGTTTATTGGTAAATGGAATTTTGCAAAACAGCGTTTACACCCGCCTTCTTATCTTGACTATATATATATATATATATATATATATATATATATATATATATGAGTAGATTTAGGCTTTACTTCAAAGATGACCGATATAAACGAAATATATACTGCCTACATTCGAGTCTCTGATTACACTATGGTACCCTCGGTGACCATAGTTCCAACTAGACCCTCTCATGGCTGTATATATTTGTATATTATTATGTCACACATGCAATACCTTAACCGAAAATATCTTTTAGAGTAGAGGTGTCGTAGCCGAGTTGTTAAAAACACACGACTGGAAAGGCACGGATCATGGGTTTGATCCCCAGTACGGCACTTATGCCCTTCAGTAAGGCATTTTATCTACATTGCTCTTTTCGCGTATATCAAATAAATGGTGTTTGGCATATTACTACGTGTGTATTTAAAAGAGATACTTGTACAACAAGAGATAATAGGAAAGCTTAATTCAATCAATGGTAGTTTATTATTATGAACAATTTTCTAACATACTTTTTAATTTTTAGAAAATATTTGGATGTTGTGGTTTTGCTATTAATGATGATAATGATAAAGATGACAATCACAATAATGATAAAAATTAGAGTAAACAATAATGGCGATAGTAATAATGATGATGATTACGATGAAAATGATGAAAATGATGATGACAATGCACATATTTATATAACGTCCTAGTCTGCATTATAATGCACAATATATCCACGTGGCCTTGGGAGATAGGGGTACTGGGAATGCTGCAGCACCTCCCCCCCCCCCCCCCCTCCCTTTTTTTTTTTTCCTTTCTTTTTTTACAGAGGGTTAATTGAAAAGAGGCCCCAAGAAAATGTGATAACATTTCTTGTTTGGTTGTCTGTTTTTGCTTGCTACGCAATTAGTGACAAGGCATTGCTCATCAGCACCCTAGTGAAAAAGTCGCTCCAAAGTACCTGCATATACACCGAAAGAGGGAGCTCAAGTTAGGGAACCTGGGGCCCATTGCACAAAACTTGCGTTTGAACGCAACTCAGGAAAATCAAACGCAACTTTATTTTCAGCCAATCAGAAGTGCGCATTAAGGACTTGCGTTTGATTTTTAGGAGTTGCGATTAAACGCAAGTTTTGTGCAACGGGCCCCAGAGCGCGTTGATAGAGAGAGTTGTGACACGCGCATAATAAGCCTACGCGTGCGCGGTCTTTGTTTAAAACATGGCGGATCATATGGAGCTCCCACTAGTTCCCTTTCACGTACATTCTCTGTGGGAGGGAACTATTTGAAGCTCCATGAAATGACTGACCAATCAGAGGCGACCTCCAGTGTCGTGCCTCTCTGTATGTATAGCTTTGTAGGGAACTCGGATTCGGTGCGCTTTAGTTTTCTCTTATGTCCCAGTCACACCAATGAGAACGACACCAGCCTGACAACAGACCGAACAAAGAATTGCATTTACCCCAATGGCTAAGAATTCTTCGCTTTGGAGTCGGTTTGGCGGTCTGCCTAAGGTATTCAACTCGTCTTCATTTTTGCAATCCTTCACTGATAATAAAGCCACTTGCCTCAATTGCCTATTTACATTCTGGTAAAACATTCGAGTAAAACAATCTAAAAGTAAAAAATTATCAGGTAAAATTCGTTATGACATTGCAGGTTAAATAAGTTACTTGAGAAATAGTTTCACTTTCTAAGATTTTTTGATTTCGCTAACTCCGACTTTTTGTAAGTAGGCATATACTGTACATCAAAAAAGAAGATATCTAAAAGTGGAAATGATAGCCGTAATCAATCTCAGATGCAATCTCAAACTGGCAACACACGATTAACATACGCTTGACCTCATGTTGCCAAATTAACGACAATCGAGACATTCTAAACTGCATATTTTTTTGGTCAACCTTCCGTTTTAGTGGAGCATCTTCAACGCTTGGCAACTTCAATGAAAGTTTTTTTTAATTATCCTCCAGTTAAGCCTCTGTAACGGGTCGAGACTGCAGGTAGGACTTGAGTGGACCTTCCTCCCGGAAATACTTGCAGAAGGCAGTCAGTTCAGGATACTGGTCCAGGACGCCCTCTATCTTGTACTTGCTGTTAGTCATCATGTCCAGCATGTTGAAGACATGGATGTCCGCCAGTGATATCTGTCATTCAGTGGAGATATTAATGATAATGACAATAATAAAAAGATGATAATAATGATAATACTAATAATGTTAATAATGATAATAGTAATAATAATAATAATAATAATAATAATAATAATAATAATAATAATGATGATAAAAATAATAATGAAAATGATATTATAATAATACTAATAGCAGTAATGATTATAACAATAATAATAACAATAAGAATAATGATAATAATAATAATATTATTATAAATAATAATAATAATGATAATAACAATAATATTATTAATAATAATAATAATAATAATAATAATAATAATAATAATAATAATAATAATAATATTGATAACAATAATGATGATGATGATAATGATAACAACAATAACAACAACAGCAGTGGTGCATTCTTATGTAGCTCTCACCTCAGTCAGGTTGTGATGCTCCGAGCCCTTTTACAACAGCGACTACACTTTTATAACAAATTTGCTCACAGCCAATTAAATGCAACGATTTTGGTAGCTTATAACAATTTTGTTGTTGATAACAAGCTTATGAAACAGGGCCCTGATGCTCCAATATCATATCATCCCGGGGAGCGTTTCCTCAAGTGTTTTGTCAGTGATTTTTACCGACCACTGTTATAAGCTACTGAAATCCTTGCATCTGATTGGCTGAGAGCATTATTTGTCGGTAAAAATAACTGACAAAATTAACACTTGATGAAACGCTCCCCAGGTCATAACCGAACGCCCAACAAAGAAGCGTTTTAAAGCATATCAGGTATATCCATTCCCACGTGGGTGGAGGGTGGCAAAAATATTGCCAAAGGATGTAAGTGCCGATGGCGGGGATTCGAACCCCCAACCTCTTAGCGGAAAGTCAAGTGAATGAATCACTTTACCACAAGCAAGATAAGCAGGTAGAAAAGCCATAAAGAAACAATGGTAAATAGAAAAAAGGGATATTTACAGGGGAAAAAGCATCCCAACTTACTACACTGTAAAAAATAACTGTAAAACTACAGGTTTTTTTAGCCCTTGAAATTACAAATTATTGCCGTTATTTCAAGTTTACAGTCTTTTCCTGTAAACAACAGCAAGTTTGTTGGTTTACAGGAAATCAGCATACATTTATTGCATTGTAAATTTACATGATTTTATTGTAAATATATGCTGATTTCGGGAAAAAAAAAATTGTGGAAAAACGGGCATTCCCGGCATCCTGATTGCCAGGAAATTCCCATGAAAAAAACGGCAATTTTTTTTTTTCTACAGTATACATGTACAGAGTTTGACAAGGTACTTGTGCAGGAAAACAAAAGGCATCAGAAAAAAAGGTCAGAACATCTTAATTCTCACCTTGTTTCCCACAAAGTTTTTTCCTCCCGCCTCCTTGATCAGTTGATCAAGATAGGAGAAGTAGGGCTTCGACGTGCTTTCGATAAATGCCTTCATCAGCTCCGCCTGGGAAAAAAAATTATTCCATTGTTAATAACGAAGACGATGTGTGTGAACATGTTTACTTTTCTGAGTATTGCGTATTGTGGAAATCACTTATCAAGGACTAAATTATTTTCGTCGAGCCCAATAGCCTACACACAAGTGTAATGTGATGATTGATTTCATTTCATTTGATATATTTATTTTTTAAAAGATGAAATGTAATGAAAGATGGTGAAAAATGACGGTGAAGAAAATAAAACAATAAATTTCTATAAAAATCAATTTCAAATATCTCTATGAAACTTCACTATTGAATGACTTTGGAGTAGTCTTTAACAAGGTTTCAGACGTGCGATGATTAGGAGGTGTCACACACACTCCTTATTTTGGGGTCACCGCCCATTGGAATTTTAACCAAAAATAATCAGAAGGGCTACAGCCCCCCCCCCCTCGCCCCCTCTCACCGCGAAATAGGTCTATGAGAGTGAACACCAACATGACCATGAGTTTTCAATAACATTGAAAAACCTATCCGAGTATCCGCTGTTACTTGTTAATTAAATGCCAATTGTTTGAAATTGCACACACACAAAAAGAGAAAAATGCATGTAAAGAAAATGAAATCTGTGTGTATGTATGTGTGTGTGTGGGGGGGGGGGTGGGATATTTTCCTTCCGATAAAAAATAGTTACTGAAATCCACTATTCTTGTCGTTCAGTCAGGGGCGGACTGGCCATGGGGAGTTTGGGGAGTTTCCCCCAAAGGCCACTCAATATTTGGTATGAGAGCCGGTCGATTTGTGTTCTGAGGGCCGGTTAATATAAGCCCTAACTCAACGAATTAAGACATCTGTTGATTGTGTAGGCTGAGTGTCTTATCGAAATATCCCAATCAAAGTTCAGTCCTAGTCAGCCACTCAGTTTAGTCTTATAATCCATAAATTTACCTTTTTAGCTTCATCAGGGTTGCCAACAAACATAGGTATCATTTTCTGTTCGATGTCCAGCATGGTGTCGACGACGACGTCAATTCTAGCTCCTTCTAGATTGTTTGTTCCGTAGAAACCTTAAAAAGATAGTACAAAAGCAACACAACCATGCTATATAGGTCTTTTTTCTTTCTTTATATCTAAATTTAACGGTTAATTGATCATGTTGATAGGAATCATTCGCGGCTTGTGGGCCAAATTGCAGATTTCTTCTTTTTTTAAACCAAGGATGACATAACATTTAAAATATACGAAGCATAATGGTAATACATGTAATATGGAATAGTGATAATACGTCCGATATAAATAAGAGAGAAAAATTCATATACAGATTGGTAAATATGACAAGAGCAAGGTTCAATAACAAATCATAAAATATAATTTATAAAACTGAGAATATAAATATGAAACTTAATGTGCGGGCAAAAATTCCCCTTATCTGTGAGGTAAACGTTTGGCCTGATGATCTGTCACGTATCGACGGATTTTGTGTGAGGGTGTGTCGACTGTGTGTGCGTGCACTTGTCTACGAGTACCAAACCGATTCGAGGACCCAAAGCAGACCGAGGTCATCCTCCATTTCCAAATCTCTGCAAACGGTTTAAAATGTCATGCTTTTTCATATAGGAGTAGGTAGGTCCTCGGTTGGGTGTACAAAGTAGGTCCTCGGTTATGCAGAACATTTTCATATCGTCCTCAGTCTATTACAAATGTTCAGTTCAGTTCAGTTCAGTTCAGTTCATTTATATTTCATTTCTAAAATGTACAAACATTTGTACGTGACAAACATATATTTGATATTTACATTCATAAAAATAACAATTAAATATGAGTATCAGTTAGCCTGTATTGAATTATGAGGGGGGGGGGGGAATGAAACAGGAGAACTTAAGATAAAGCCTGTGTTGGCCTTGTGAGACAAGTCCCCTTCGTGTAACTGGTTGGAGGCTATATATAGATAATAATTGTCCTTATTCTGTACAAATACAAAAACGGTATGAATTTGAAGAAGAAGAAAATGTACAAAAACAAAACTAACATATATAAAAACATATTAATTGCATAGCAAAAGTATCTGATGTTTTAGTGTGAAAAATAGGTATTTAAATATCTCAGCAAGAGTAACAGAGTTGCTAGTCAAGTATATTTTGAAGTGAAAAATTGTTTTAATTTTCTTTTAAAGAGGGAGAGAGAAACGCATGAACAAATGTACTTAGGTAATGAGTTCCAGACTGTTGGGAAACTGAAACGAACCGATCGTTGTAAAAACGTTTTCCCTACTTTCCATAAGTGAAATGAGCTGCTGGTGCGTGTATTATGGGAATGAATACTATTGATATTAAACATTACAAGAATATTTTTTGGTAGAATTTTCTTAAAGTATGAAAATTCGAGTAGCGCAGTCTGATATTGATAAAGATGGAATATATTCAAAGTTTTCAGTTTATAAAAAAATAGGAGCCGAAGGCGATTGATAATGACTGCCAGTACATATACGTATTGCTCTCTTTTGTAATTTAAAAAGGACTTCTAATTTTGTTTTGCTACAATTACCCCAGACAGTAATACAATATATACAATATAATATATGTGACAATATTAAAGAATTATACAATGTGAATGAGGCTGAACAAGGAAGACATCTTAATTTATACATAATCCCAATACATTTTGATATTTTGGTACTTAAATAGTTAACATGTGCATCCCACTGCAAATTTTCGTCTATTTGGACTCCGAGAAAACAAACAACTTTAGATTTGGATATCGGTGTAGAATTAAATGCAATTATTTTATTGTATTATAATAATTGTACTGTATTGTATTACATTCCTACAAAATATATATGAGTCCTCGAATTATGTAGTAAGATAGAGATGCATACATCATCAATTCACACCATAAATATGTCTGTTGTTTTGTTTTACTTTGCTCTTCCTTCCTTTTTTAACCTGGCTTAACTTACTTTATTGTATAAAGATTACCGTAATTCTGTGGCAAAATCAATAAAACGACATAAATTTAGTCATGAATTGAAAATGAGAAATTGTTTATATATTGTCTTGATTTCATATATTCATTTATATAGAGACCTCCAGTATTTTTAAACGAGAGTTTGAAAGTTGGCACTCCGTAAATCAATGAATTATCTCAACGGTACGTTAGGGCCTGAAAAAATGATTAACGTTGATTATCACTTTATAGTAAATAGTGTATGTATAATACACGCTGTGATTGGTTAGATTCGCATCACGTGACGTGCAAACATTTTGTTATAGTGCACGATCGCATTTTTTTCACGGGGAATCCCGTGTTTATCCAGACCTAGTGCCCGGGCCTTATAGACAATAACATTTATAGATCTGAGGTCTATTTACTATAACAATTGTTAGTGCATGTTCTATTTATGGATTATATGAACTCCAATTTATCCCTCGTGCGTGTCTATTTCACAAAACAAAACTGCACTCGGGATAATTTAGTATTTGTCGTGCACATAATCCAGTATAGTGCACGATAGACCATGCACTATTTATATGATAAATACTGGCCGTAGTGTCAATTCATTAGAACTGCTGAGATACTTTTAAACTTTCATTGTCACGACAGAATCATTTTCATATAACCAGGTGCTCCAAGATTTTGAATAACAACTAATTATGTTCGCCAAACATACAATTTATATTTTATTACACCATTGGATTTCATTCATATTCTTTTTGTTCTCATTTTCAATATTTCAGTAGTATGGGGCGCCAATAAGGTCAAAATTAAGAATTTTTAAAATCAATTAATGATTGTAAAAACTATCATTTTACATTAATAATTAATCCTTAATATTAACAATCAATCAATAATATTAACAATCAATCAATAATATGAACAATCAATCAATAATATGAACAATAAATCAATAATATTAAGAATCAATCAATCAATAATATTAACAATCAATCAATAATATGAACAATCAATCATTAACATTAACAATCAATAATATTAACAAAATTAATGAACTTGTCTTTGTAACAAAGCTATAATTGGGAAAGGACATACTTCCTCCTGAACTAACGTTTAATTTCTGAAACTATTATAGGACATACTGAAACCTATAAACTTTTTTGTAATGAAGCTATATTTTGTAAACTAACGTTAAATTTCGAAAGTAAAAGAAAGTGAAGCAATAGAAACAGAACAAAAACAATATTATTGTTTAAATGAAAGACCAAACCTTTATTCAAACCTATCTATTGGTTGAAAAACGTACGTTAATACTTGTGAACCAATCCACAAGTTCGCAAGAGAGCTTAGCATTCACCGTTGACTTGTATTTAGATAATTAGTTTTCAGTTTGCCGTTAGTTTCTAAAATTTTACGTTAGTTCAAAAGGAAGTGGATTGGTTCGCAAGTTCGCAGAGCTAGCTTAGCCCTCACCGTTGACTTGTATTTAGTTAATTAGTTTTCAGTTTGTCGTTAGTTTTTTATAAATTTTTACGTTAGTTCAAAAGGAAGTGGAGTGGTTCACAAGTATTTACGTACGTTTTTCAACCAATAGATAGGTTTGAATAAAGGTTCGGTCTTTCATTTAAACAATAATATTGTTTTTGTTCTGTTTCTTTTGCTTCACTTTCTTTTACTTTCGAAATTTAACGTTAGTTTACAAAATATAGCTTCATTACAAAAAAGTTTATAGGTTTCAGTATGTCCTATAATAGTTTCAGAAATTAAACGTTAGTTCAGGAGGAAGTATGTCCTTTCACAAATTATAGCTTTGTTACAAAGACAAGTTCGTTAATTTTGTTAATATTATTGATTGTTAATGTTAGTGATTGATTGTTCATATTATTGATTGATTGTTAATATTATTGATTGATTGTTCATATGATTGATTGTTAATATTGATTGACTGTTCATATTATTGATTGATTATTAATATTATTGATTGTTCATATTATTGATTGATTGTTAATATTGATTGATTGTTAATATTAAGGATTAATTATTAATGTAAAATGATAGTTTTTACAATTATTAATTGATTTTAAAAATTCTTAATTTTGACCTTATTGGCGCCCCATACAGTAGCAGCTTGATTTAGTGTTCATCCTTGTTAATCATATCTTCAGTTAACAACCAAAGTTATGCACTCCCTGCAAGAAGACCTTATGACAGGGTTCACGACACAGACAACCCAAGGGGTGTTTTGATAACTTTTCTGACTGTTAATCATTGGTCTCGTGGGCTGTCGGTCTCGTAGACTGCTGTCGGCCTCGTGAGCCGACAATCAACTTAGTGTCTCTATATCTTATAATGCCTGTCTCACACGAGACGTCATTCACTGACGTTGGACTGCGTCGGCGAATAGCTGTCTTTGACGCCCCATGTGCATGATGTGAGAGACAAAAAGTGAATGCAAAATGAGTAGTGCAAACAATGTTTTTAACAACTAGCATATATGCACTATTTGCCTATTCAGGACCCCGTTTCATAAAACTTGTTATCAATAACAAGTTAAAATAACTGTTATAAGCCACTGAAATCCTTGAATCTGATTGGCTGAGAGTAAATTTGTCATGGAAATGGGGCAGTTGTTATTGATAACAAGTTTCATGAAACAGGGCTCAGGCTCGATTAGCGCTGGTAATAGCGCAGTAGAAATGACGCCTCGAGTGCAAGTAAGATGGAGCGTTATTGACACTTGTACTACCTACCCAGCTCTCTGGCGATGTATCTACAGATCGCACTGCTCTGAGGTAGGGCCTTGCCATCGACTAACATGACGGGGGCTTGTCCGGTAGGAAACTCTGGAAAGGGAATACAAAATGAAACAGAACAATGAGGATTTAAAATAGAAACAAAGAATGGTAGAACCCCCCCCCCCCCCCCCCCACTCCTTTGAGTCCTTTTTTTTTTTTTTTTTTTTGTTGCTTTGTTATGAAAAGTGTCATATACATTGAAGAAAATATATGTATATAAATTATTATCCGAGGGAAGACTGAATATCTATTTGCCCTCTGTACTGTTCAAACAATGATAAGAACCCTGAGAAGATCTTACACGGGAAATAAAATGTACTTTGGACGCAAAGTTCAATGAGCTCTTAATACACACAATGATCAGGCAGTTTCCGTGCTCTGCTTGTTGTTCAAATTCAAATTCAAATTTATTGATATAAAATCCTGACATAATAGGATAAAAAGTTCTAGAGACCTGGGCCCCGTTTCACAAAACTTGTCATCAATGACAAGTTTCAATAATTGTTACAAGCTACTGAAATCCTTGCATCTGATTGGCTGATAGCAAATTTGTCGGTAAAAATCACCGACAAGACACTTGATGAAACGCCCCCCCCCCCCCGAAAGGGTCGTTTTTGCGACACACGCTCCGATGACAATTGCTCCTCGGTAATTTCGTACACTAAACGAATTCTAAACTTCACCCCTGGACCAAACACTACACCTAACCCTAAACCTAATCTAAAACCATAGTCTAAAACCCAGTTGCAACCCTAAAGGGCTAGTCAGACTTGTCCGATGACGATAACGATAATGATAACCTGGGGTGCGTTTCATGAAAGGACTTGTCAGATATTTCATCCGACAAATTTGCTCTCAGCCAATCAGATGCAAGGATTTCAGTAGCTTATAACAGTTGTCGGATAAAATATCCGACAACTTCCTTTCATGAAACGCTCCCCAGATTTTTCATTAAGTATCCTATACACTGTAAAAAAATTGCCGTTCTTTCACGGGAATTTCCTGGCAGTCAGGATGCCGGGAATGCCCGTTTTTCCACATTTTTTAAAACCGGAAGTCAGCATATATTCACAATTATGTAAATTTACAATAAAATTATGTAAATTTACAATACAATTATGTAAATAATGCTGATATCCGGTAAACCAACAAACTTGCTGTTGTTTTACAGGAAAAGACTGTAAAATTGAAATAACGGCAATAACTTGTAATTTCAAGGGCTAAAAAACCTGTAGTTTTACAGTTATGTTTTTTTACAGTGCAGCTGCCCTATACCGTATTAGCATGCATGGGCATACTAACACGTACACAAAATATAGTAGGGTTTACTCGTTATCGTTATAGGACAAATGTGACCAGCCCTTAATCCCAGTAACCCTATATATTTTGAGGAAATAAAACCCGGAGCAGTTGTCACCGAAGCATATATTGGAGCACCGCGGGGGTCACCCGAGAGTTTCTAGATATATGAGGTGAAGTAGGCCAGTGGCGGATTAAAGGGGGGGGGGCAATCCGGCCCGTGCCCCCCCCCCTTTTGAAAGAAAACAATGCATTGTGCCCCCCCCCCCTCCTTTTAGAGCAGAAAACCTTTTTTTTTTTTTTTTTTTTTTTTGCTTGTCAGAGAATAATTGTGGGGAACTGGACCCCATAACCCCCCCCCCCCCCCCCCCCCCCCACTGAGCGACTTTTGGAGGGCTGGCGAGACCAGAAAAATATGGGTCTCCCTCCAAGCAGTTTCCCAAAGTTGACAATCCTGCATTTGTGTGCCCCCCACCCTTATACGAAATCCTGGATCCGTCCCTGATGATGTAGGCGAATTTAGTGCTGCAATTTGTAACTATCATGCCTTTGAAGTAGATATTCATTGATTATTAAAACTGACTTAATTTTCATTATTGCGTAGGTGAAGCTTAGACCGGACAAGTTTGTCAAAATTCGACGCTTGCAAACATTCGAAGTAATGATTATTATCAATTACAAATTGCTAAAATACAGTCCCGACATAGCACCTGAACAGCTCTCCGAAAGCCGCTGAAATGTGTGACGTCAAAGGGAGGACGTTAATTGCACAAGCAGACGATGTCCCATAACATCTCACATATTTTCAGTGCCTGTTTTGTCATCTTCTCTTCAGTTATTTCACTTCACTAGCATTAGTCTATTATGTTTAATCCATATATTGCCTCACTCTAAGCCCCGTGCATGGGTTTCTTTGGATGGAAAATGAAGCGTTACAAGAATAAAGGAATCAGTTGCTTGTAAACCAAATAGACGCCATTTCATTCACAGCTGCATACACCGCTGGACGTTCGGCGTTGAATGAGGGATAAATACCGTCCTTGCAATCATTCAGCGGGCTTTTCAATTTGAAAGTGTGGTTTCTTTGATTGTTCATTAACCCTCATCCTATATATTTACTAACAAAAGATTTCAGTAATCAGAATCTGTTTCATTCCCATTTTAGAATGGTGTGAAATATGGGCACGTTTGAATACACTAAATTCTTTATAATTTGAGAAATAACTGCACTGCACTTATGTTCATTCTTTATGGGACGTCGTCTGCTTGGACAGGATTGTTCCCTTTATTGACGTCATTGAAACATTGTTATTTTTTTGGCGAAGCGCTTGTATATCGCAGATGCTGGGAGGTAGTTTTATTTGTATTATTGTTTAATTACCTGATATGTAGTTGACTTTAAACTGAAACGATTGCTACCAGTTTCTAGTGATACATTATTTATCATATTTGTGATTTTCTTTGAATGTGTACTTTAAGTTATTCTCAGTTGGAAGGTTTACGAATTCATGTATATTTCACAACACCACTCTCTTTGTCTTGTGGAAACGAAGTTCAAAAAGAGAAAAAGAGAGAAACAATAATGCGGAGGAAAGTGAACGTGAAAAGAAGACGCTTACGACCCCATCCTACATCCTCTCTTCATGCTCTTGCATGGACCTTGCTAATTTGCATTCCATCCACGAGTAAGACCGATCGCCCCCCCCCCCCCCCGATTTCGGTGCCCCCTCAGTGTAAGGACCCACGGGATGCCACTGCTTACTGCAGCGGCTTGTAACTAAATCAAACCTCGATTAAATTTGAAGCAAAATATTGTATTAGCCCCACCCACCTTCTTTGTTAGCCTTGCGCTGAGGCCATTCCTCATACGTGAAACGGTCGTCCACGAATTCAACACCCTTGAGATTGAACATCATACGGGCTGGCTCGGCGCGACCACGGGCATCGAAGTAGAGCAGCTTGTAGCTCGGCATGTTGTCTATCCAAGGAGGTACCGTGATATGGACGAGGAGGAGAAGGATAGATAGTAAGATCTGAGACTGAGACCAAGGAGTTATCCTCCGTACAGTTCGGAAGGAGTTTGTGAAATATGTGCTGGCTCACACGTAGCCAGCTGGTTGATATGCAACGTCAAAGCGCCAAGTGAGGCTCACAATACACGTATCGTGATGTGCTTGTTTTCCTCTCCGACCAAAGGTCATCACCAAAATGTTTACATTTTTGGCAAGTGCATTGCACTATTTGATTTATCATCATCTTACCAATAGTCTTGACCTTTAAATACTAGTGGTAATACATGTAAAGTTGTGTAGATATTTTATACGGAGAATTCAGAGTAGGAATGAGGTTGCAAGTTATAATCTCTATTCAGTCAATGAACGGGGGAATACAAATACACGTAAGAAGGAATATAGTAGTCCTGACAAAACTATGCTCCTGCCATGTTGATATATATGCTTTAATGAATAAACCTTGATTTAAGTTGTTTATCATGTTTATTGATCTAGGATGCATTGGAATTGTGTGTACAAGGGTCAGGAGTGTCGCAAGAGGGAGGAGTGGGAGTGACACCCCCCCCCCCCTTAAAAATGTATGTCCGCAAATTCGACATTTTTATTGGTTGTCGGCAAATATGATAAAATTGATGTCCTTTTTCTTTTTCTTTTTTTTTTCAGCTTGATAGAAAAAAATGTTCAGCTACCTATTCAGCAAAGTTGGTCCGATACCCCCTCCCTGTTCAAAATGATCTGGTGACGCCCCTGGAAAGGGTGCGGGCTTAAACCGAGACGGATCTAATGACTTTCGAAAGGAAGGTAGTGGCGACATGTTTGTAACGCACACGAATGTCCATGATCCCTGCAGGAGCTGCTACTGATTTCCTGGTTCCACCTTTCCCTAAATAACCCCCCCCCCCCCTCCCTACACACACACATTTCTTTTTTTGAATGCTCGTGAGCATAGATGCTTGGAAAGTCCGCTTTGATCTTTTTAGTTGTTATTTATAATTTATGTTTTTTTGTTTATTCATTCTTTTTGGTCATATAAATACACAAATTGCCATACTAATACACAATATAGGCCTAATCATATGTTTGTATAACAACAGATCAAAATAAATATTGGAAGGGCTACAGTGTAATAATACTCGTAGATAAACTATATATAAATAATTGCCCTGAACTAAATGCATTGCGAAATAAGGCAGCGAGTTACTTGCATTGAACAGAAATAGATTTGGAAGAGGATAAACATTAATATGTCGACATATTCGTATTGGAGGCGCAGAATGTATAATTAGAGACCTAAACTGTAGCCTATCACTGAATACATTGCAATGATGTTAGGAGTGTCGCAGTGTTTTACAAATATATTGAAGGTGAACTTAACAATCTAATTCTTAATCATTGTATAGCTTAATTAAATTACAAGTTCTTTATTATTTTTTGAATATTTATTTTCAGTTTTTATCTTCATAGATATCGGGAACCATGATGACATAATCACGCAGTGCATTATGAAATGCTCAATAGTTCATAGAAATAGTTTGGCAGATGAAATGCATTCATGAGATAAGACTTTAGAATTCTGTGAGTGGACGAGAATCCAAGCACGATTTTAGTCTGACATCTGAGCGGATCCGCTTAAAGAAATCACTCAGATGTGGGTAAGGATCAAGGAGGTATGGAACCGCAAACCTGCCGGTTGTCAGGTTGTCCAGGCTATTGAACACTACTAGGTCGGCTAGGGAGAGTGGATACATAAGAGAAACGCAGAAAAACGGAGAGAGGATAAAAGAGATTTACAGGCATGCATATAAAAAGAGAATGAGTGAGAGATTGTGGGAGAGAGAGAGAGAGAGAGAGAGATAGAGCATGTAGAGAGATAGGGGGAAAACGATGAGACGAAGGTTGACTGAGAGAAAGAGAGAAAGAGGGAGAGAAAGAGAGAGAACGATGAGACGAAGGTTGATTGAGGGAAAGAGAGAGAGAAAGAGAGAGAGAGAGACGTGTGGATAGACGGACGTTGCGAAAGATAGGAAGAAAATGTGAGAGCAGGGAGAATTATGAAAATAAAACTGATCAAAATTATGAAAAATAATCTCGAACTAAATAAGATTTAGACTCAGTTATTGCTTACATTAACAGATGTTTAGAGTGCACAATTACTTTCGAAATGGATAGTATTTCGTTTGTAAAAGAAAAAAAAATAACAAAAATAAATCAAACATTGATTTAACGTAAAGAAAAATTACACATTTGTAAATAATCATGATAAATATGATAATATGTCCTTACTAGAAAATGGATGGACTCTTTTTTACTATATTATAATGAAAATCTTCCGAAGCTAAAATGAAGAGCTGAAATTTCAAACGGAACTTTTCTTAACAGTCCTACGACGAAGTGAGATCAATGAAGTTGTTTTTAAATAATATAAATGAGGGTAAGTGGACTTAAAAAGACTTCCACACTCTAAAAACAAGTGTTAACATATGGATAACATATTTTTAACACTTCAACGCATTAATACATGTACTTTACAAATCAGTTTTTTTTACCCTTGTCACCCCTGTCTGACCTCTGATTGGATAGTTGTCATGTGATATGTTGGGGTTTGGTCAGTGACTATTATTGTGGTCAGGTTTGGTCAAGATGGGACATAGCCTTGTAGAACTAGATTAAGCTAAGTACAAATACCTTTTTGTTTTTATTAACATCACAACGCGTTTACAACACCATGTTTTGCCATCAGTTATTAACACCTTAACATGTTAATTTTGTTAATTTTGCTGATTTTAACACGTTACAGTGTTAACAATTGCTATAAAAAATGGTGTTGTAAACGCGTTGTGGTGTTAATCAAAAACAAAAAGGTATTTGTACTTAACTTAATCTAGTTCTACAAGGCTATGTCCCATCTTGACCAAACCTGACCACAATTATAGTCACTGACCAAGCCCCCACATACCACATGACAACTATCCAATCAGAGGTCAGACAGGGGTGACAAGGGTAAAAAACTGATTTGTAAAGTACATGTATTAATGCGTTGAAGTGTTAAAAATATGTTATCCATATGTTAACACTTGTTTTTAGAGTGCATAATGCAAAAAATTAAATCATTTATCATAATAGCGCATAGTAAAAACAGTTTTTTACGCATTTGCCGGAGCTTATGCAATTGTAATACAATTATCAATAATACAAATATGATATTACAATCTACTGGTTAATAATTTGCAAAGAAGGAATGATTAATTTTCTATTTTCAGTGTCACAGCATCATTACGAATCTTGGGAGGGGGGGGGGGGCTTACCCTTTTGCCGACAAAGTAACCCCCTTCTCTTTTCAGTATTTCCACAAGAAATGTGAAGAAAGGTTTAGCATCTTCGTGAAACTTATCAAGGAGTTGCTCCTGAGATTTAAGATTAACGATAAATAGAGAGAGAGAGAGAGGGGGGGGGGGAGGATTTACACCATGAAGCGGTAAAATGCAACTGGTGGTATAATAATCGAAATATTCAATAACATGCGTTCAGTCGGGTGGGAGGATGAGGGAGGGAGGGAGGGGAGATACAGGTCTTACCAGGTGAACAAAATATATGTGTGTGTGTGTGTGAGAGAGAGAGAGAGGGGGGGGGGCAGGAGAGTAGCAACCAAGCTGGACATCGTCTAGAAGGGGTTATCCCAACTCCCAGGGTAGTGACATGCATCTTCTTCTCAAATTTACCCCCCCCCCCCTTCTCTCTCTCTCTCTCTTTATTTCTCTCTCTTTATTTCTCTCTCTCTATCTCTATCTCTCCGCGAGGCCTCTACCCTGGCTCTACGCCAATGATTATCAGACATTATACAAAAATATATACGGTTGATTGAATTGACTATAATTATATAAGTGGGTAAAATAAGATAACAACACTGATTGGTATATTCATTATGAAACTTCATTGACGTTGTTCATTAGTAATTTATTTGACAATACAAAACACAAGTATAAAGGACATTAACAAACATAAGAAAAATATATGTAAACAATTCAGGTTCACACTGCTTCAACAATATACAAACTATGTGCTATGAGACTTCAATTTCTTCGACAATATTATACAAGTCCAAAATATTGAAAAATCACATACAGATGCAACAAGTGGCAAATCATTTTCTAGCATTGAATATAATTGATATGCATTGAATAAGATAAACCATTTGTTTTAATACATTTTTATATAACTACACCAATTTTACCAACGCGTTTTACTGAATCATCCTCCCCCAAAACAGGAAACAATTTCATCTCGATGTCGAACACTGTTTCGATAATGACATCGATCTCTGCTCCTTCCATATGGTTCTTTCCGTAAAAACCTGTGTCGGCCAGGAATAAAATTAATGTCAATATCGGGGAAAATAAAGAAGGAAACAGGAATGGGGAGGGAGATCACCAAAGAGGGGGCAGAAAGGCATATAAGGACGCTACGAGAAAAGAGCGGTAAAACCTTACATGAAACGTAATATCCTGATATTATACATCTTAGGTAAGATTTAATAAATGACACGAATTAGTACAGTACGTGTACGAACACGACGATTTGTTGCTATCTCCTGCCAACAAGCAATCGATCAAGAATAAAACTTTTATTCCAGTATTGCATAGTTTGCTTGCAAAAGAAAAGACACTAATCGCGTTCAGGATTTTAGTAGCCACTTGATGGAAGTCCAATCTTGACTGGTTCTTTAAAACTTTTATAAAATGTATAGGAATTTTCCTTGAAGAAACTGTATTTCTCCAGAAGTTATACTCAGTGGCAAGGTTGCTGATTTTTAATCAAGTACTCACCGAATTCCTTGGCCAGGTAGCCCCATATGGCTTTGCTCTGTGGCATTACATATGAGTCGAGCCACTTCGCCCCGACCTCGGGCATCGAAATACAAGAGCTTGTAGCCTACTTGGTCATAGCTGCCAGTACTTACTGTCTGCAAGGCATGTTGAACGAGTAAGATGAAAACCCTGATTTTGAACTACAGGAGCAAAGGTCTGTTTGAGGTTAGTTTTATGGTAGCTTCGTAAAGAGAATGTCAAAGTTAAGAGGTCATACTTTTATATCTTTCATGACGCATTGTATTTGGGGACAAAACCCAGATATCAGTAGAAACTAAGGCACTATGAATGATTATGAGCGATACTAATCGTGTATTCAATTCAAGTGCTATTATGAGGTTGTGAAGGTCAGCAAATAACATATTTCTATTTCCTGAAATAGAATTTGCCGTTTTAAGTAATTTTATTTATTTCATATCCTTAATTTAGACCTTCCAGTGGGCATTAATTGTAATAGCGAACCTGCGACACTGCACTATCTTGCACTTTTATAACGTGATAAAAATGAATATAAAACAATTTGGTCAAAATATGGCCAAATATGGTCAAATATAGTCAGTGCACTCTGTGCAGTTGTTTCATTACACCATTCAGTCACGAGAATGAAGAGCTGCGCAGGTGTAACAGGTGTTTACTCCCTTTGCTCTTCTTTGCCTTACATCTCATTAACCTAGTTTTAACCGTATAAAAGCGAACAAACGGACACCATCGTCTACATTTCACAAACCGAAACAACTAGATTTTAAAGATCACACGACAATGGTAAGTTGCTTTTTATTTCATAATTTTCGGTTCTGGTTATGTTGTTTTATTTCATCTCATGATATTTCATTTTTTTGAAATTTATTTCTCTTAATATTATTTTTACATTTATTTTTAAAATAAGAGCAAAATAATCAGCGTAAAGTTGATTCATTATCAAATAAGAAAATTACACGCTAGCATTATTCAAAGTTGAGGGACAAAGTTATCTCAAAATTTCATTTTTAAGTGAAATGTTTGCTATTATGATTGCTTGATTTTATGTGGCTACCCAACTGATTTTATTTTTAAAAAGACTTAAAATTTTCATAATTGACACTGATTTGTTAAAACCATCATAGACAGTAGAATGAACAGAATAAACAGAGCATGCATCGTTAAAGATAATGCATGAACAGTTTACCAGTTTGACTTATATCTTTTTTTTTCCAGATTCTATGGACATGGATTTTCTTCTTGGGCATGAATATCAGTAAGTATATAATAACATTTTACAGATACTTTTCCCCCTAACTCAAATTCTTTGGTATGAAAGCCTCCTCTTCGTGGATTAACTTGAACAAAAATAGGGGAGATGAAATTAGGCCCGAACGTGTAGAACAGGTTCATGATCAAGAACATAATGATATTCTATCCAAAATTACAATATTCTGTAAACGGAAATAAAAGAAACCTTCTCCACCTGCCTTTATGGAACTTTTTTTTTTTTGTAACATGACTTTTACTCTTTTTTTAAAAGTGAGTACGTAAATGTCGTCTTTTATTATAAACGGAGTTAATTTGGTTACATGGCGTTTTTCTTGGTTACGTGGCGTTTGTTTACTCCGGAGTTTCGATACTCCGAAGGTTTGTAATTCTGAAGTTTCGTCATTTAGAAAATGACATAGAGTTCATACTCCGGAAGGTTCATAACTCCGAAAATGCAATGGAACTCTACATCTTTTTTTTCTTCGGAATTATGAACTTTCGGATAAACGCACCCTCAGAATAACGAATCTTCGGAATTATGAGCCTTCCGAGTAATGAAAGGAGCACTAGCGTAGCCGGGGGGGGGGGGGGGGGCAGCGAGCAGCCTCCCCCTGACAAAGTTTGACCAAAAAAAATCTGCCCTCCCCCTTATAAAACTGATATTTTTTATTTTTTTTTTTTTTTTGGGGGGGTTGTTGGTGGTTTTTTTTGCTTGTCAGAGAATTATGGAGGAAAACAAGACCCCATAAAATCTGATACCCCCCCCCCCCTCCACTGAGTGACTTTTGGAGGGCTGGCAAGAAGAAGAAAATACGGATCTCACTTTTAGAACTGATAATTTTTTTATTTATTTATTTTTTGCTTGTCAGAGAATTGTGGAGGAAAACTTGACCCCATAAAATCTTATACCCCCCCCCCCCCCCCCCCCCCCCCACTGAGCTACTTTTGGAGGGCTGGCGAGAAGAAAAAATACGAATCTCCCTCCAAGTAGTTCCACAAAGTTGACAGCCCTGCATTTGTGTGCCCCTCTTTACAAAATCCCGGCTACGCTACTGGAAAGAAGTGTTCGGAATTATGAAACCCCTGGTATGGGAGTTTGTGTTTCGGAATTATGAAACTTCGGAAAAACGACATGTAAAAAATTAACACCATATGAAATAAATACGACATTTAGGTACCCATTTTCGTTTTAATTACCAAGTGGTGTTTCTTGAAATTCATTGATTCAAATGTCGCGTGATTTATAATTAACCATAATTCAACAGAGCAACACACACACAAACAAAAATCTTCTTTAAAAAAAAAAGAAGAAAAAAGTTGTAAATTATCGAATGAAATCAAGAGTGATATCTAATGGACATAGATTGCCAATTAAAAAATGGCCCCATTTGCCAGAATTTTTTTTTTTTAATCGTGAGAAAAAGGAAAACATTATGGAAGTCGCTAATCGATGTATTTCAATCAGTACTTAAGAATGCAAAGTCCAGCCTTGGGCCATGTGACCTAGATGTATCGTGTCCGATGTTCCGATCGTGCCCGATGTTCCGAGCGACAGACGGCAGTCTGTTGAGAGGGGTTCCATCTCAGAAGATTTTGGAAGATTTGTTTGGAAGACGGCGGAATGGTGTTTCGTTGAAGGGGACTGGAATTTCCTTGTGCGTTGCGCCCCCTCGAGCAGATATGTTAGTGTGGATGTTAAACAGTGCATGGCGTAGCTAAAAAAAAAAGAATAATAATCGAAATAAACTAAACAGAAAAGAGCAGGAAAGTTAAAAGGAAGCGTGAAAGAAATCATCCTTTCTTTACTTTTTTTTCTTTGTTCATATTGCCATTTGATGGTCCTTTATTCATATACATCTAACAGAAATATTATACAGCCCTGGAAAATTATTGGACCAACCTCCTTTGTGGAAGTGTAATATCGTACAAGTAACTGACAAAAAGGAGATTTTTCTTTGTACTTTGTTTAATGAATAGCATGTTAAAGCAACTGTACCTTGCTTTTGTCAAAGTTTCTTTCCTTCTTACCGCAAGATAACATAATCAGTAACCTCTCTTGGTCTAGTTATTTTTGTTTCAAATGATGTATAATTATGTCAAATCGAAAAGGTCACTGCCATGCAGCACCGCTTGAAAGTTGCGCGTGTTCAATGCTTCATAACTTTTCTCGTTAACGGAAGACATCCATTGTCCTCCAAACTTGGCTGTCTGCCTGGTTGTCAAAAAAACCTAATGCCACATTATTATCCAAAATTTAATGGAGAAAAGTAATGTCTGCATCCCTTATATTTAACAGGCGATATATTTCTACTTACCAGAGATGACACAAATGCCAGCGTCTATCGTGGCTTGATATATCAAATGCAGAACGTCACCACCCTCAGAATCGGACTAACCAGACTTGCCTTAGAGAATGCAGGCGCCACATCAGCAATTGCATTTGATAACGAAAACCATATGATCTACTGGTCGAACAGCCACACTGGAGAGATTCTTCGATCTCGCATTAGCGGCGTTAGCCTGTCTAAAAAGGAGGTCGTCGTAACAGATATTTTCAGTATGTCTGACGTGTCTCCACCATAAACTATATTAAACTGTTAAAGAGAAGTTTGAGTTGTGGTAAATAATCTGTGAGCTTTCTCATTCTTTTTATCTCAGCTGGGAAGAATATCATAGAAGAAATGTCCCCTAAAAAGGATTGTTCTTCAAATACCCTCATATTCAAAATATGGCGAGAAATAGCTGAAATGTTTGGACCACCAATTCATGCCACATGTACATGTACGTGTAGTCCTACATACGCAATTCTGTGTGCAGTGAATGTGACTTTCAACAAGAATGAAATAATTTCTTTTGATTTTGGTGATTCCAAAACCTCACAGTATACACCAATCATGATGTAATACATAACTTAATCAACCTTTCCCATTTGCTTCCAGTTTCTTTCACAATATAGTCGCATGACCAGAATTCAATTTTATAATAATGAACGCAGTGTCATCCATCCTCCTCCTTCTTTCAACTGAATATGCTTCTTTCAGACATCCACGATATGGAGTTTCACGGAAGAAAATTTTCCAAAATATATCGACGTCTCTACTTGGCTACATCTGATACTGTCATGCTGGTAAAGTTTAACGACGCAAACAATCTCGTTCAAAGTGTGTGTCATATCTGTGAATCGTTTGATACGGCGATAAGTGCTTTTACGGTGCATCCAGCAACTGGGTAAGTGGAAGATATTTGAAGATAAACTTAGGTAATTCTGGTTATGCGCTTACATTTTGAAAGAACCTGTCTAGAAGCAATTGAAAAAGGTTGATTATGTCAGTGGCGTAGTCAGGATTTTTTTACAAGGGGAAACACAAATGCAGGGCTGTCAACTTTGGGGAACTGCTTTGAGGGAGATCCGTATTTTTTAATTTTCGCAAGCCCTCAAAAAAAAAAAAAAAAAAAAAAAAAAAAAAAACGCTCGGGGGGGGGGGGGGTTATCACATGTTTTCCTCCATACTTCTGTGACAAGCAAAAAAAAAAAGGGGGGGGTTCGCCGGGATTGCCCCCCCCCCCCGCCACTGCCCAATAACCTTTTTTTTTTTCTTGTCAAAAGTTGTCAGGGGCAGTCTGCCCCCCCCCCCCCGGCTACACTAGTGTATGTAGAACATAAGAACTGTTACTTACCTGCTTACTGTGAGATTTTGGAAATGAGAAGAAATTGACTCAGTATTGCTGAAAGTCACAAGCACTGCACTCAGGAATGGGTACATGGGACCATGGACATCAATTCCCTGATGGGACTACACAGTTCGGTCCAAACTATATAGCTGTTTCTCATCATACTTCGAATATCATGAATATGAGGGCATTTGAAGAGCTATCCTTTCTGGGCCCTCTTGCTTAAAAAGTTGCGATTAAACACAACTAAAAAAATTTAACTATGATATTCTTCCAGACTGACATAAAAAGAACAAGAAAGCTCACAAATTAATATCCCCTTCACCAGAACTCAAACTTCGCTAAGGCCCGTATTCTCGAGCCGCCTAACTTTAAACCAGGTTTAAACCCCGATTAAGAGTATAAATTTAGTCTACCGGTTTATGGCGTGCCTAATTGTAACTCTTTCATCCTATACAAAGTCCTTAAATCTGTAACCCACTGAAAACACAGAAGCTTGTCACTATGAATTATTTCATGAACAAATTGTTAATCTATTAATGTTACATTATTACAATAATGGGAGTAATGCCTAAAAATTGTCTAAAAATTTGTTTACAAATTAAAATTCCTCCCATTAACATGATTAAGCTTCTTCATTTACTAACTATTGTCTACGGCGGACCGTTGAATATCAACGAGTCAGAAAGAAAAGAATCTTGGGTATTTGATTCCAGTTTGTCGTGACTTGGCCGTGAACCAGAATAGTCTGGTGGTTAAGTCGCTGCTCGGCAAGCAGTAGATGACAGGTTCGAATCCCGCTGGTTCCAATTTTTTCTGACTTGCGATTTTAATTACAGATTGAGCATACGATCTTTAACACTCGGAGTAATGCCTAAAAATTTGTTTACAAGTTATTACAATAATTTGTATGGAATTATGAGTTTAAACTTGGCCTTCCTTACATCATTGGACTCAGTTTTAACAGAAAGGTTTATTTTTCAAGAATATAGGCCCTAGTCAATAATACTTTATACATATACTTTGTATTGTAATAACAAAATATTGATGTACAATGACAGTGAAATTCTTTAATAAATACCCAAATACCAATTGTCAATGACGCACCCAAGAATTGAAAACAGTAGGAATCCTCCCTAGACGTATAGAGGGCGGGTGTATCCGTAGGTTACTAGTTGAATTGAGAGCCATTTTCTGAGACTTTAAATGTCGCGGGTTATAGTAGACCGAAAATCAAGTCTCTCGTTCGTTAGCTCTTCACTTAGAGACAGAAACGGTCGTATCACTCTGCTGTGCAAACCGAATACACATTGACTTTACACACTAATAACAGTTTGAATACGGCTGCAAAATTCTCAAACGGAGAATACCTTGGACCCTGAATTACCTGAAAAAGGTGCTTTAAAGGGATTATTCGGTCAAATTGGTAAGTTGAGCCGATTCCTTAAATAGTAGAGCCTAGGCCTAACCAATTCAATGATAATATGTACGTAGATCTAGATATATGAGGAAAAATAAAATTATTGCGATTTTCCAGCTACTCGTCGGCAGAAACGGTGATGATGACTTAATGCAAACATTTATATTATGATAATTCATTGCTTATTATAAATAATGCCGCGTGCATGTCGTGTGCACCGGGCATATAATGCTGCAGTTATTGTAGGCTTTCTTTATGACGACAAGAACCGAAAGGAAGTGAGTGCTCAATATTTGCAATGTTTCGTTTTATTCATCTCGATTTGATCGCTCTGGAATATGATGCATACGATATTCTGCATATCATAATACCTCTTTTTCAACAAGAATCTTTGTCACTGTGTGCTGACATCTTTGCCGGTTTGAAATCTTAAAGGCGGTCAGGCGGTGCTTTCAATGGAGAAAAATCTGTGTTTGCTGATGCTGCAAAATAGTTCGTGCGCATACGAAACTATGTCTAGTCGAAAGTATAATGAAGATCAGCGAAATGTCCTTCTCCTCGGCAAAAATCCGCATAGATCGCTGTGATGTGCACGTAAGTTGATGTGTACGAATACGGAAATCTCCGAACTCGCCTTCGCCTGGACTGCATAGAAACACACGGGCACCGCCGACTGGCTCTCTAGAGGCGTCATTTCAATTGCGTCTTTACCTGCGCTAATCGAGCTTGCGTCATTGCCTGCGCTAATCGAGCTTGTGGAGACACTTAACCACTTACCCCATACGACAGTTATTAAAGGGGGTACCCAATGCTGAAACAATGTTAGTTCATTTAAAAGATCATGATTTTATTAGAAGAAAATCATGTGCCTTAAATTTTTTTTTAAATTCGTGTTGCCAGAAAATCCCCGAAATATGGTAAGATTTCAGGATATTTTGGCCCCTCAGCTGTGTCCCAATTTCAGCTAGGTAACCACAATGACGTCAAAGTGGTTACCTTGTCGCGCAATTATTCTAGCAAAATGCGCGCAAGGTATAATGCATTTTGTACAGTCTAGCGCGCAACACATCTGCAATACGCGAACCTGGGTAACCACTTTGACGTCATTGTGGTTACCTAGCTGAAATTGGGACACAGCTGAGAGGCCAAAATATCCTGAAGTCTTACCATATTTCGGGGATTTTTCTGGCAACACGAATTTTAAAAAAACTTAAGGCAGATGATTTTCTGCTAATAAAATCATGATCTTTTAAATGAACTAACATTGTTTCAGCATTGGGTACCCCCTTTAAGAGAATTGTCCTTGCAGTGTTCATGTTGTAATAACTTGTTATAGGGAATGAATGACAGGCAACAAACATTATAATTGTCAGCCTTTAACAAATATATCTTGAAATTATTCTTATTGGATTATTTAAGAAGGAGAGCAGTGTCTCAAAGAGTTGCAGTTTCCTTGCTAGACATTATCCCATGTGGGCTGCCATTTCTTGACAAAATAATGTCAGAGCAGTTCTATTTGTGAGATACCCACTGACCTGTATACTAGCTACAAGACACTCATGATCACCTGTGGAACGCATGACACTGGATTGTCTCATAATAAACCATTTTTGTAGTCATGTACATTCAAATGAATATATCCTGTCATTTTTTTGTGTCAAGATATTTTGTTCAGCTGTTTCTTGTTAAGCAGGAGTTGGCATGCAGGTTGTTGCTTGGTCAGACAAAGGTTTGTCAGTTCTTCAAATAAGTGACAAAGACCTACAACTGCTCTTAGATATCACCTGTGCAAGACAATGGGGGTACCAATATGGCTACCATTCTGCATTGGCGGCTTTAGTTGTACAATAGCTATTCATTATGCAATATCATATCCATTGTGTACAGGTAAATGGACTATGACATCACAGTTTTTCAAAATGGCAGCCCCCATGGGATAATATCTAGCATGGAATCTGCAAACTTTACAGAGATTGTTCTCCTTACAGAGTAATCGAATAGGAGTATTTCCAAGATATTTTGAACAGGCTAACAATTTTCCACGTGACTATCAGCTAATGTTCGTTGAGTTTCATTCTCCTTTAAAAGATATCACCACTCTTTCATGGGGCGAAAAAGACCGTACCAGTCACTGACGCGGTCCTATAATGATAACGCCAGCTAATGCACCTCGTGTGAGCTGGGCCTTACCCGTTTTAGTTCTTCCTGTTCGGCATATATCGGTGCCAGTTTCTGTTTGATGTCCGCTATGGTTTCGATGACCACATCAATTTGAGCTCCTTCTGAATTGCTCTCTCCGAAGAAGCCTGTGATCGCGACAAAGATTATGAAACAACATGAGTTAGAAAATAACCCCAAAACATTTTACCTGGCCTTCTATGGGTTAACGGTTAAGGAGTATAAAGAAAATGAAGGAAAACATAACCCCCCCCCCCCCGCGCGAAACCCAACTCCGAGTTCGGTTCCGCGCGGACCCTTATTTTATGCGAAAGCGTGTGTGTTTGTGTTTGTGTGTGTGTGTGTGTAATTGGGTTTTTACAGACGTGTATCAATCAGATATAATTATTTACGTCTGGGGACCGACCTTTAACGTCACCATCCGAAAGACGAGACTCGGTCTCGAACCTGGGTCCGCTGAATCAGTTTATAACTTCCACTGTTAGCTGGATTACAGGCGATTACACGACGTCCAGCGTACGGGTGCGTTGACTAGTCTCCTCACAAGTCGCTGTATTATTTATTGGGAGTGTATTTCAACTTGCAGTAATTATCTCTTTATATAGAATCATTATTTCAAGGTCTTGTTTCGAATATAGTATTATTTATTTATTTGTCTTCTTTATTTTATACTGCAGGGTTAGCCTGTTGAGTTAGGCAAAACTGCTTTCCAAAGGCGCCCTGCAGTTTATCAAATTATTCTACATGAAAATACAAAATACATAACACTAATGGTAAATTACAGACATACAAAAAAAATGGAAAGTATATTATTGGTATTATAAAATGTACATATTTGAATTGTAATATTTTCATTCGTTTGAGTCAAGATTTAAAGCTTTGCTTAGCGACATAGAACCCCTAACATACAGATTAAAATATTTTTTGGTGATTGGAACACTATAAACCTACCCCCTCCCCCGTCTGTGTGAGTTCGAATGTATCAGTGACATAGCTAAGGAGGGGGGGGGGGGGGGTATGGAACGGAGGACACGTCTTCCCCAATAGCATGGTGAAAAAGGAGGAAAACTAGGGGGGAAAAGGAGGAAAACTAGGGGGAAAGAGAGAGATGGAGAGAGAGAAAGAGAGAGAGATGGAGAGAGAGAGCAAGAGAGAGAATGCAAATACCCTCATTTTATAGAAATAATTTCGGTAGATGCATCTCGTCGTTCAATAACAATTGAATGCTCCGGATATCTAAATTCATGAACCGATAACTTAAAAATTTATGTTTCACTGAGCCCTGCCAAGTCATTTTAGTCATAAATGTCTTTTATCAATAGTCATTTGGTGTGTTGGAACAAAATGTCCGACAGACAGTTGAGACAATACCGATTCGCTAATTTGAAATTTGAAAGTATTACAACTTTGAAAAATTCATAATTTTCTTATTGCTGCATATGGGTCAGTTTCGTTCACACTTATGCTTCTCTGATTTTCCGCTTTCCTTCAAAGCACTTGATGTTAAAAAGAAGGTTCACTTCTGGTAAAGGTCAAAAATAATTTGCGAGCTTTCTCATTCTTTTCATGTCAGCTCGGAAAGAATATCATAGTAGACTCTTGTTCCCTGAAACATGTGAAAAGGATTGCTCTTCAAATACCCTCATATCTAATTCTAATACGACGACATTTATGTGAAAAAGTTGGACCAAACTTTCACGCCACATGTGTGTTTAGTCCCATATACACATTTCTTCTGTGTGCAGTGCATGTGATCTTCGGCAAGACTGACGAAAATTTCTTGTCATTTAGATGGTTCCCAAACCTCACACTGTACACCAATTATTCTGTATTACTTTTCAAATTGCTTTCAGACAGTTTATTTAGCAATGATATCGAATGAACAGAATTCAACTTTATATTTAAGGTTGGATTTCCCTTTATTTTGTGGTGACTAGACAGAAGTTGCCTGTGATGGACTGAATAGACTTCCAAATCTGTTTACACGTTGTTGCAATAAAGGGAAGAGATCAGGCGTGTAACTTGTATTTCTTGTTGCCTTCTTTAATCTCTTGTGGTATACAAACGTCAGAAAGCAGATAAAAGAAGGCAACAAGAAATACAAGTTACCATTAGGAAAACATCTCATTTGAGATCACCTCACCAGTTCACCACTTTTCCTATGTGTGACCATGACCTGATTGGGAGACAGGCAGTGGTCAGTCACAACACCGTCCACTGATAAAGGGATTACCACCTGCTGAGTTCTTCTGCACAGTGAAATCTGATACTCAGCTGAGGTTTATAGTCTTCTCACTGCAGACCTTATACATAAAGAGCTGACTCCCTTGAACCCTGTGTTAATTCTTGCCCCCAAACAGATAACTGGAGTAGTATATATCGTGCAGACATAAAATGGCACAGTGTAAGAATCTCACTTGTATTTTATTTTAGCAAATACGACTCATGGGTGGCTATACAAGACAAGTACAAGTAGTTCATTTTCTTTTATGTACAGGGATTTCTTCATGTGCTTTAAAAATGTTTATCATTATTATCACTACAGTCATTATTATCATTATTAGTATTATCATTTTTTGTTATCATCATTCTTACTCTTATTATCATTATTACTATTATCATTATCATCACTGAGTAGGAGATTGTCACTAAAGAAATATCTACAGGTCCTTCTGAATAATCATACTGAAGGGGGGAACTAAGATTTTTGAGACTATATATATGGAAGCATGTCCTTTATTACAGAATTACATATATAGTGAACATATTGAAAATTACACACACAGATATATGCATGTAATTATGGGATTGTAATAATTTTGATCGGGCTAAAGCTGTTAGTAATGATTAAAGTTAGTTTTTAAGGCAATTTCTCACGCATTACATCATTACCAGACAAACAGCTCTTTATTTCTTCATATTATCCTGAAGCACCTCATTGATCAATGACAGATTATGGATTTTTGCAATGGGTACAGGGTGGGCAGGGATTAAGGAAGCAAGGAGAGCGTTTCGTTGTTCCTTACCGGCGACAGATTTTTCATCATGTTATTAAATTGATACATGATGACAAGAGGACGACATAATTATAAGATATTCCTTTTGCAAAGATTTCTTGGCTTATCAATACTATCAGCCCGGAGAGATGGTACATGTAGTAAGAAGTGTGTCAAACCAGGGAAATGTAACTAGAAGGAAAGGCAAGTCGAGAATTCCTATAGTATATGCTCGATGCCATGCCGACAACTCATCCCGCTCGAGCATGCACACCGAGCTCGTAAAAATATCGCTCGTAAATCCGCTCGATAGTTGGCTGGCCGGCTGAAGTAGGAGTAAGGGAGGGAGAATTCGGCCACTACAGACAAAACCCCCCATGTTAGGACTTTTTATTTCACATTAGATTTCACTTCTTACTCACAACTTGGAAGCCAATATTGTTACTAGATCATTTCTATTTTCGTTGTCTCGATCGGCATGCTCGGAAGCTATTTGCCCGCTTATCAAAATCCCATCAACCCGAGTCTGCGTCGGGGTCTGCGTCCCACCCACAGCACCTGGGGAGCACTCCGGCCGAAATATAGAAACCGACATTTCTAGACATTTCGTGTTCTACATTGATTTATTTGTGACTGCACTTTAGAGCTTGCAAACGCACCAAAAATCCCGATCGAAAATTTCTTGAAATAGTGAATTTTTGAAACCATTATCCTTATAGACTGCCGATTTCATCGCTAAAATGTGACATTTATGTATACTTCTTCCATTGCTAGTGCTGCGGTTCATCTGTGACTTTGCTTTGGTATACGTACGTACTGTACTTTACAGTGTGATTTAACTATACGGAGCGGCCGAAATCCCCTACTGGCCGAAAATACCGGTCCGTCGTATAGTAGGATTTTACCCCCCTCTACTATGCCCGTTGTAAAACAAACAACCTACCGATTTTCGTGATACTTGATAGAAATTATTTTTGCGGAGAATAATTAGCGTTTGAACCCACTATTTGTGAAGTCGATGATTTGAAAGCAGTATTGGTGTTTGTGGAGTTCCTTCTACGGAAAATTTGAAGTTGCTAGTAATGTTGTCCAATTGCGTGTTAGACTCTATCATCGTCAATGAGTGAGACTTACAGTATCAACGGAAACGTCTGGTCCAGCATGTCTATATAGGGGCTGGTAGAACTAGAAGAATGGGCCTTGGGCTTGAGTTTTGCATGAAACCCTTAGACTCGATCCATTGATCAAAACGGTGTGGTAATTTTTGTTCTAGTTACATTTCCCTGGTCAAACAACATGACGAACTCAGTTTTACAACTAACCCAATCGTTACTGCTCATGCCCGTGCCGGGCTAGGCTCCGTGAATCGCGAAGCGAACAACTAGCATTCTGTGTAGTGGAAATGTATTACCGCCTGTGACAAAGACTATTTCTGCCAGAATTCCCCGACTTTTAAATGGCAAAATGAATTTTCGGTGCGATCCAGCCTCCAATACCCCACTTTGCAGTCTGGTGTTATAGACCGCTTTCTTCCACATTCGTCGTGTAGACTGAGTTTTGTGATGGTTTCATATCATTGGAAGAAATCGTAAGAATTCAAGCTGGAGTAGTTGATTGATTGTTCTTCTTGTAGTATGGGGTTCTTTGCGTGATCAATTTCGAAAAAGAAGAGATAGCGTAGAGTAGGCGGGTATAGACGATGATTGTCAAATTTATTATAGAATTATATACATGTAATCAAGGACTATTATAGTAAGATTAATGAAAAGGTATTGAATATGAAAGAGCGTTTCGTTGTTCCCTCACTGGCGACACATTTCTCATCATCATATTAAATTGATACATGATGAAAGGAGGATGACATAATTATACGATATTTCTTTTGCAAAGAAATTATTGCCTTAATAATACTATCAGACTGGAGAGATGGTAGTGAGAAGTGTGTCAAACAACATCGACGAACTCAGTTTTACAACTGACCCGATCGTTACTGCTCATGCCCGAGCTGGGCTCGCGGAGCGAACAACTTAGCATTCTGTGTAGTGGAGATGTATTACCGCTTGTGACAAAGACTATTTCTGCCAGAATTCCCCGACTTTTAAATGGCAAAATGAATTTTCGGTGCGGTCCAGCCTCCAATACCCCACTTTGCAGTCTGGTGTTATAGACCGCTTTCTTCCACATTCGTCGTGTAGACTGAGTTTTGTGATGGTTTCATATCATTGGAAGAAATCGTAAGAATTTAAGCTGGAGTAGTTGATTGATTGTTCTTCTTGTAGTATGGGGTTCTTTGCGTGATCAATTTCGAAAAAGAAGAGATAGCGTAGAGTAGGCGGGTATAGACGATGATTGTCAAATTTATTATAGAATTATATACATGTAATCAAGGACTATTATAGTAAGATTAATGAAAAGGTATTGAATATGAAAGAGCGTTTCGTTGTTCCCTCACTGGCGACACATTTCTCATCATCATATTAAATTGATACATGATGAAAGGAGGACGACATAATTATACGATATTTCTTTTGCAAAGAAATTATTGCCTTAATAATACTATCAGACCGGAGAGATGGTAGTGAGAAGTGTGTCAAACAACATCGACGAACTCAGTTTTACAACTGACCCGATCGTTACTGCCCGTGCCCGTGCCGGGCTCGCGGAGCGAACAACTTAGCATTCTGTGTAGTGGAGATGTATTACCGCTTGTTACAAAGACTATTTCTGCCAGAATCCCCCGACTTTTAAATGGCAAAATGAATTTTCGGTGCGGTCCAGCCTCCAATACCCCACTTTGCAGTCTGGTGTTATAGACCGCTTTCTTCCACATTCGTCGTGTAGACTGAGTTTTGTGATGGTTTCATATCACTGGAAGAAATTGTAAGAATTCAAGTTTACATATCACAATACATTACAAGGTATAACACATAACCATTTGATACTATCATTGAAAAAAGGGTCCTTGCATTAGCACTATACCAGCACTAGCCCTGCCCATAAAGAGGAGAAAATAATCCAAGAAACAAAACAAACACACATTAAGAAAAAAAAAAAAAAACCCCAACCAAACCAATAAAAACCCGAGACAATGAGCAGAAATTTTGAGATCACTAAGCAGAGCGATCAAAATATAAAGAAAAAGAGGAAATTGAAACCTCTCTTTCGTCAGATCATTCATTTCATATACATTTTATCTCATCAATATTATTACATGTGTGCACTGTCATGTTTAAAAATCCAGCTGCTAGTAGATATTAGGAAATGAATATAGGCCTATATCTTTTAACAGCAAATCTAAAGGCCTACCCCGGCAATACACAATGCACATGCATATCTCAACCTATATAAGACTGCGAATAAGACTAGTAAAATATAGTGCCAGCTCTACATCAAGGTTGTCACTGTAGGGCTGGCAAACTTTTGTTTACACTGGAGATTAAGTGGACTCTCTCTCTGTGATAAGCATTACACCACCATTCATGCAGCCATAAAATCTAGTCAACTTTCACCCCACTTGTAGTGGCCAAGTGGGGTGCAGTTTAAGAAGGGTGTTTTCCTCATGACGCCTGATCTCTTCCCTTTATTGCAACAACGTGTAAACAGATTTGGAAGTCTATTCAGTCCATCACAATCTTCAACAACTGTGTTGGTTACCCTTCATGTAAGGGGTGAAACTTCAGGAGTTAAAAAAATGAAATTTGGAAGTAATCAACCAAACAAAACTTTGCGAAACTCGGACGATTAGCAAACTGCTGTGTTAGTAACGTAAGCGTGGCTACTACGTAGTTTCTTGACCAGTCGCCTAAACAAATTCCAGTCGTAACAAAAACAATTAATTCAAATCTCACTTAGTAAATCATGTCATTACATGACATTCCAACCCCCCAAAAAGTGACGGGACGTCACAATTCAAAGAAGTATAAACACACAATTATAGTCTTCAGTGGCTTAGAGTATATGAAAAAACAACAAAAAACAACTAAGTCTCGCAGTCTATGTTCCGTTTTTACAGTCCTTCAATTACAGTCTTTAAGTTCAAAATAAGGAATCTGATGTCCTTTCATCTTCTGGAAAAAAAAAATAATGTCAAGGCTAAGGAAAAAAAAAAAAAAGTTCAACAGGCCTTAACCTAAGGTCCTCAATGAAGCCAATGTTCAAATTTCATTCTCTCATTTCGAGTCACTTTAAGTCATCTCGTTCTGACTTTTTCATGAGAAGGATGAGCTTTGTCACTGGTTTTCTCGCCATTACACCATCCCCAGATTTGACATCGACAATCCTCACAAGGTCATCTTTCCCCGGATACGCTTTCACAACTTCCGCCATCTTCCAAGAACCACGAAGCTTACTGTCACCAATGATGAGTACAACGTCATTCTCTTCTAGATTCTCAGTTGATTTCTGCCACTTTTGACGCGGGGAAAGTGTCCGAATGCATTCCATCCAGCGTTTCCAAAAACCATCTACCATGGCATTGCAGAGTTCTCTTCGCTTTCTCAAGTCACCTTTGAAGTCATTGCAAGGAATGTCAGGGCAGAGGAGATCTCCTCTACCAATGAGAAAGTGGTTTGGGGTCAAAGGTGGGTGATCCAGAGGTGATGAGGATTTAGCTGTGATGGGACGACTGTTGATGAGCCCGGAAATCTGCGAAAAGATTGTTTCCCACTCAGCAAAAGTCAATCTTTCAGCTTTGACGAGATGCCGCATTCCCTTCTTCACTTCCTGAACCATTCTTTCCACCGCCCCTTGGTGGTGAGGTCCTCCGAGAGGTCCAAATCGCCACTCTGCACGGTATCTCAGGCAGCGCTCTCTCACTCGATCATGGTCTAACTTCAGGTTCAAGTTGTTTATGGAGTTATCAGCTCCTCTGAAACATGTTGCATTATCACTTATCAGCATGGATGGAGCTCCTCGGATACTCACAAAGCGTTCAAGGGCTTGTAGAAAGGCATCAGTGGATAGGTCTGGCACACAAGTCAGATGAACAGCTCTTGTCACTGCGCACGTGAAAACTGCACCGTATCCTTTCATAGTAGTGTTTCGACTCAACTTGACGTTCACTGGTCCCAGATAATCAACTAGGGTGGTCTGGAATGGGGGTGAACAACGACTGACTCGGACATCTGGAAGGTCCGACATCTTCTGCTGAACAGGTTTGCCTCTGTGTCTTCTGCAGATGATGCATGCACGGACAACACGTTTTGAGATGCTAGTATCGCCCACAATCCAGTACTTTTTTCTGACCTCTGCGGCTGTGCGTAGATGGCCTCCATGAAGAGAGTGAGTATGGGAGTCTTGGACGATCAACCAGCTGATGTGGCTCTTCTTTGGGAGAAGGTAAGGATGCCGTACATCATAGGATACTGGTGCGCGGTCCATTCGTCCACCGACACGAAACGCTTGGGTCTCCTCGTCAAAAAATGGCTCCAGCTTCATGATGTTTGGATCCTGGAAATTGATTTCCCTCTGTGCTTGACGGATCCAATACAACTCAGCCTCTCGTACAAGCTTACGGGATGGCCATTGGGAAATCTGATTTATGAGTTGTTTCAACCACTGGTCCTTTGGCAGTTCTCTCACAGATAATACTCTGGCAGTGACCATTTTGAGCTTGGGCCAGCTGGAGAATTTCGAAGCTTCAATGATTGGTGACGCCTTGCTCATTGCATTGACACTCAACGCAAATGTCTTTGCATTCCGGATGTGGAACTTTTTCCTCTCGGCGTCCTTTGGGTCTGTTGAGACATTCTCTGGTGTTTTGGGCCACAGTGATGGGGGAAGCTTTAGGTACTCAGGTCCATCTAACACCCGCTTCATCTCAGCTGCAGTTCCTCCTCTAGACACCAAGTCGATGGCATTCTGGGTAGATGGCACATAAGCGATGTCTTGGATCGGATCAAATCTGGTCGTTATCTCACCGACCCGGTAGGCAACATAGGCACGGAAAGACTTGGATTGCCCCCTCAGCCAGCTGATTGCTGTCATACTGTCAGTCCATATTTTCCAGTATGCTATGTTGAAACGAAGTGCATCTTTGATGGTACACATCAGTCTCGACAACAGAAGGATGGCCTGCAGTTCTTTTCTGAGCATGCTCGATTGCTTAAGAGGTGTGAGCCTTGCTCTAGCACATACAAATGACAGCTCTGCTCCTGTTCCTTCTGGGTGGGACCACCTGAGCCACACTCCCATGCCCATTGCGTCTTCGGACGCGTCGCTTGCACCATGTAATGACATCTCGGGTAACGGTCTCACTCCTTTGAACTTCTCTGGGATAAGACATCTTGGTATTTCAACGTCTGTTGCTTCTTCCAGATCTTTGTTTATGGCATCTAGTACTGCACAGAGTTCTCCGTGGGGGTTGATGGGTGTATCCCAATCTAGGTTCAATTGCCATAGTTTTTGTAGGAGGATTTTTGGCCGGACAAGTATCCCAGACAGTATGCCAAAAACATCATAATACGATGCTGTCTGCTTCAGGATGCTACGTTTAGTTGGTATACCCTTGTCAGGCTTCACCTCTTTGACACTCAAAGTGTCTTTCTCCAGATTCCACCTAGTGCCCAGTATGGTAGTAGACTTAGTATCCTCACTTTCATCGCAAACCTCCCACTCATTGGACTGCCATTTGCGTAAGTTGAACTTGCCTTTCCCCAGGATATCTGTGAGTTTCGATTTGAGTTCGAGCGCTTGCTTCACGTCAGGAACGGACTCATTCAAATCATCCATATAGAACTGCTTGGAGACTACTTCTTTCAGACTCTCATCCTGCGGAGCATGTTCTTGGACAACATGCCTGAGTGCGATGATGGCAGCTGTCGGAGATGGTTTGTCCCCGAATGTTACTGTAGTAAGCTCAAACACTTGCATTGGGTGGCTTGGATTCTCTCTGAAGATGAAACGATGGAATCTGGCATCATCTGGCTTGATTCTGATTGCCTGGTACATCTTGCTTATGTCAGCAATGACTCCAACCTCCTGTTCTCTGAAACGTAAGGCAACTTCAAAGAGATCAGAGTTCACATTCTCCCCTTTCATCAGGTAGTCATTAAGTGCGTGTCCTTGGAATCGGGCCTTCCCATCATAAACTACTCTGACAGGAGTAGTAGAAGAATCCTTCGTGACTGCAAAATGCGGAAGAAACCACATATTCTTTCCTGCGGCCCGATCTTGTCTCATCTCTTCCTCTGTCACGTGTCTAGAAACGCCTCTCTTAAGCTGATCCCTCATTTGTTTACAGTACACCTCCCACTCGTCAGGTCTATTAGCAAACTGCTTCTCAAGAAGTTTTTGTCTCTTGACAGCATACTCGTAGTTGTCTGGTAAATTCTCAGGAGATTTCCTCCATGGAAGTGCCACTTCGTAGGCTCCATCCGGAAGTTGAGACATACTTTGCTGCATGATTTCTGTGGCATTCCTGTCTAGGAAGTCTGATGAACATCTACATTTTTGGGGTTCCAATCCCATAGTCTCTAACCCGATGAATTCCTCTATGGGACCAACAGCTGAGACGTTCAGGTAGTTCAAGAGTTGAGTAGTACTGGAAGAACGGCCTCCTTGGATGAACCATCCCAAGGGGCAACGAACTGCAACTGGGTCATCAGATCTCTGACCACGTTTGAACTCTTCCCAGATCATAAGATGGGTGTTATCCACTCCCAGCAGGACATCGATGGTTACTGAAGGAGCAGTGCTAACCTCAATATCACTCAAGTGGTCATACTGGTATAGATCGTCAGCTTGAATAACTGGAGCATTCCCACAAGGCTTGTCGATCTCTGTCACTGTCAGAGGGTAAGAACGTTTCCCTTTCAGGTCCTCTATGTGACAATCAATGAGTCTCAACCTACGTGAGATTGTGTTTCCACCAACTAGTGCTAGCTCATGATCTTGATACCTATCATGCTCCGTCCGTGGAAGGATCCCCTCTCTGACAAGGGTTGCTTGGCTGCCGCCATCAAGCAGTATGCGGACCAAATGACGAGTGTTGCCAATTCGAAGATAGCCCATAACTGTTGGGAGAATACCACCTAGTTGAGTTCCTGTGGCAGTAGTTACATTGACCGGATTTGGGCCTGAGTGAAAGGATCTTGCGTTGGCGTTTAACAGTCCTGGAGGATCACTCGACTGGCTCAGAGAACTTACATTATCCCCATACACCACTGGACAGACAGCTGAGAAATGAGCATCACTTCCACATGTCCGGATACTACAGGGAGAAGCAAATTGGCAAGAACTAAGATCATACGGAGGTTTCCCAGCTCCACAGTTGTTATGTCCACAGCGATTGCAGATACTGTGTTTTTTCATTATGTCATATTTCTCCTTCAGATCTAGTCCCCGGAACTTGTTACAAGTTTTCAGATAGTGTGTATTTGAATCCTTGTGCAATGCACACTTTGGTACCTCAGGACGAGAACCTTTCCCATGTGGTCTGGGAGATGAACTAACTGTGGCAGAGTTGGAGGACCTACTGGTCTTGTCATTCTTGTGTGGTGTTGGTGTTTCGGTACGAGCAGGTTTGGCCTTATCAAGCAACAGTAATTGGCTGTATAGCCACCTCACAAGGCCAGTCAGTGTATCTGGTGTGTGTTCGTCTCTAACACTTTTGAAGAAAGCTATGCGGTGCTCTTCCGGTATTTTGTGCCTAATACTGCTCAGCAAAATTCTGCTATTCAGTTCGCCTGAGAGACCCACAGTCTCTGCCTGAGTCTCAAACGTTTGTAGGGTCTGGACGAACCGTCTCATGGCAGGCAGACTGACTTTCCCTTTATACTCGTAAGGCTTCAAGTCATCTAGCTCTTTCAGTAGACTATCTACCACCTTGTCTTGATCTCCATAGTATTCATCCAACACTTCCCATGCACGTTGAACGCTAATGCATCCTTTAATCATACTGCGTTCTCTGTTGTTGACCATTGCCTCTGTGAGCTGATAGAAACATTCAATCTCAGTTAAGCCTCCTGCACAGTGGACAAATAACTCCTTAAACCGATTGTAGTCCTTCAAATCCCCACTAAAGG
>CM046851.1:11588584-11601084 GCA_025618425.1 Heliocidaris tuberculata
TATTTTTCATTCTCTCATCTTATTTTCTATTTCTCGATGTATTTTTTTGTTTTTCTTCTTTCTGTCTTCTTTTGATTTCTTTATGTATTACTTTGTTTTTATTCTCTGTCTTATTTTTATTTGCTTATGTATTTCTTTGTTTTTCTTCTCTCTGTCTTCCGTTTTTACTTATGTATTTCTTTGTTTTTCTTCTCTCTGTCTTCCTTTTTTCCTTATGTATTTCTTTGTTTTTCTTCGCTCTTCTTTTTTCCTTATGTATTTCTTTGTTTTCTTCTCTTTTTGTCCCCCCCCCCATCTTTTTGAAGATAGGCGAATGTCCTGGCCCCCCCCCCTTTTTGAATAACCTTCTCTTCTTTTTTTTTTCTTGCTTGTCAGAGAATTTTGGAGGAAAACTAGACCCCCAAAATGAGATAACCTTTTTCTTTTCGTTTTCTTTTCTTTTCTTTTTGTTTTTTGTTTTTTGTTTTTTGTTGTTTGTTGTTTTTGTTTGTTGTTGTTGTTTGTTTTTTTTTGGGGGGGGGGGGGGTGGCATAAAAAAATTTCAGACATTTCGGACAGGTACAAAAGTTAAATCATGTGGTAACCCCCTCCCCCCCCCCCCCCCCCCCCCCGAATTTCAAAATGGATTTGCGCCACTGGCTATCAAGCATATCACTCCAGGTACATATTGTAACGTTCTCTATGCGAGATATTTACACCTTGCTGGAGAGTGGTAAATGTAGATTAGTGTCTTGCCAAAAGATGTTTGTGCCGTGGTGGGATTCGAACCCTGTACCTTGTGCTCTGCACGAAATGAAGATGAAAGCAAAAAAAAAAAAAAAAAAGAATAGGATAAAAAGAATAATTATAAAGAGTAACATCAAGGAAAAAGGGAAGACGAGATGATAAGAATCAAAGAATAACATATTGAAAAGAAAGGTGGAAAGAAAAATATTACAGAAGGATAAAAACAAATAATAACATGAGGAAAGTTAGAGAGAAAAGATGATGGAAGGAAAACAACATAACATTGGTGGCCGCTAGATAAGTATTTGGCGGCCGCCAGATAATTTCCTTCGCAATGTTATGTTGCTTTCATTCCATCATCTTTTCTCTCTAACTTTCCTATTTTTAACATAATGAACACAGACAGAGAAAATGATAGAATAAAAACAAAGGATAACATAAGGAAAGATAGAAAGAGAAGAAGATACAAGAAACTTAAGCATAAAATAACATAATGAAGATAGGAAGAAAATAAATGATGGAAGAATAAAAAAAGAATAACATAAGGAAAGACAGAAGGCAAATATAAAAGAATAAAACAAAGAATAACATAAAGAAAAATACAATTATCCGGCGACCGCCAGATAATTCATTGGTTCTTACTCTGTAATAGTTTTCTTTTCTTTTTTATCTCTCTCCATTTTTTTATTTTTTTTTGACCGTTGATATGGAGGGGGGGCTGCTCAGTCGTTTTTGTTCCCCCCCCCCCCCCCCGCCTCCCGCCTTTTTAGGTACCCTAATTCATTTTCGGAATTACGAACCCTTTTTCATTCTCGGAAAAACGAACCTTCGAAATTACGGACCTTCGGAATAACGAGCCTATGGAATTACGAACCGTCGGAATACCGAACCTATCGGAATTATGAACCTTCGGAAATACAAACCTTCGGAAATACGAACCTTCGGAAAAACGACATGTAACCGTTTTTATAACAGGCACATTTTATATTTCAAACTATTATTTTTGACTTTGCAAATGTGGAAAATTGCCTACAGGTACATTCTAAGCCTCTACAAACTAGAATGGGGCGTGATGGGAAAATGAGAGGCACAGACACTTTTCAAATCCTGTTAAAAGATGGAGCCATTAGGAGCTTCAGTTTACTGTCACTTTAATATGCTATTCATTAAATAAAGTACAAAGAAAATCTCCCCTTTTTCAGTTACTTATAGTATATTACTCTTCCACATAGGAGTTAGGTCCAATAATTTTCCCAGGGCTGTATAATATTTCTGTTGAATGTATATGAATAAATGACCATCAAATGGAAATATGAACAAAGGTCACCAGATAAGAAGTAAAGAAAGGAGGATCTCTTTCACGCTTCCTTCTATCTTTCCTGCTCTTTTCTATTTAGTTTATTTCGTTGTTGTTGTTGTTTGTTTTTGTTTTTTTGTTTTTTGTTTGTTTTGTTTTTGTTTTGTTTTTTGAGCTACGCCATGCACTCTTTAACATCCACACTAACATACCTGCTCGAGGGGGCGCCACGCACAAGGAAATTCCTGGCCCTTTCCCCGAAACCCCATTCCGTCCACTTCCAAACAAGTCTTCCAAAATCTTCTGAGATGGAACCCCTCTCAACAGACCGCCGTCTGTAGCTCGGAACATCAGACACGATACATCTAGGTCACATGGCCCAAGGCTGGACTTTGCATTCCTAAGTACTAATTGAAATACATCGATTTGCGACTTCTATAACGTTTTCCCTTTTATCACGATTTTCAAAAAAATATTTTGTGGCCCCTAAAAATTGGGGTAAAATTTTCCCCTTGAAGCCCAGTGACCAAATTTTGTCAGAAGGAAGAGCTATGGATGTACATTCCAAAAATATAAAAACTGAAAAAATTGTCCATCGGGAAGGGGGTGTCAGATCCCCTGAAATGGAAACCCAAGTGCCCTTAGACAACCTTTGCCCCCCAAAATGCGCTGTATGTAAAGAAAAACCATTTTCTTACCTTCTCACTATGATAATTCAAAAGTGTTTTATTCAATTCACTTTAAATTTTCATAACATAATTTTGAGTATAATAATCTTCTTGAGGTGCAATTTGGTGTTAATTGGTCTTTTGATTAATAAGTTATTAAATTGTAAAAATTGTATTGCTTTCTCAAAAGTAGCCAAAAAAATATTGTCACGATTGTGTAAACACACCCATTGACCATCTGACAAGATATAATAGAGGAGCTTGCTTGGTATATGTGCAATTAAGACATGAACAGTACATTTCAGCCTGGCAGTCACATGCCACAGATACCTGAAAAAAAAATCTTCTATTATGCCTTATCAAACAGGTACCTTACGAACGCCTTACAACGCCAAGAGTCGTTCGTAGGAGCGACGTACGGATCTCCGTTCGTAAGGCGTTCTTACGAACGCGGTAAGAGTCCTCTATGAACAACTTAAGGCGTTCTTACGATCATCGTAAAAATTCAAGGCTTCTAGTATTGTCTCTCGACCCTACAAAACCTTGCGTGGTACTTACAATGTTCTTACGACGTTCGTATACGGCCGCCTTATGAAGAGGGGGTTTCGTACGACGTTGACAAAAATCTTGGACAAGACCATCGACCAGGCTGCGAACTTACGAACGGTCTACGAATGCTGGTTTCGTACGGCCTTCTTGAGAAGATCTTACGAAATGATCTAAAAATCGTTCGTATGGCGTTCGTAGCAGTTCTGAACGGTATTTGTGACTGAGGCTTTAAGCAGACTGGATATTTCAAACTGAAGGTCCAGATTAAACTGATTACCTAATGATGTTTCTATGATGCTAGATATTCGCAACATGGAATCCCAAACGAAAATGATTGACATACAAGTTGGTAGATAGTTTGCTACTGTTTTCTATGTAGAGATAGATGTTAAGATCCTATGAAATGTGCAATGTAAGAATGTATTGATGCATGACTTTTCAAGATCGCTTTATAAACAAATTACCTATTTTAAATTGGTGTCCTTGATAGCACATCTCATGCATGTGGATTGATATGACATTGTGTTTCATGATTGTAGACCTAAGATGATTTTATTCAAATGTATCATTATCTCTGTTAACTCCCATTTCAGGAGATTTCCATTTGAAAGCCTAGGACAAAGGGAATGTGCAGTTTCTGAAGTCCCCCCCCCCCCCATGTCTCATTGAGACCTGTACATCATCCGCGTAAATCGTATTCTGAAAACCACCCTAAACGAGGATTGCAGTCGGAGTAGTTTTGATACCCTAAACAGGGAAACCCGTCTAATATCTCTGATTTTTATACCCTTAACGGCGATTTCCGCGGATCTTCTTCTTATCACCTCTGAATTTGATATTTTGATTTTTTGCTGTTTTTGATATTCTTAACGCGTAAACTGGGTTAAGCGCCTAATGCTGAAAAAGTACACTTTTTATCTGTTTTCGTGTACGCGGATGATGAACATGCCCCCCCCCCCCCCCGGCTTGTAGTCGCTTGAATATTGAATACAGATTTTTTTTTTTTCAAGTAGTAATCTCACACAATGGCATTAAATGTGTACCAGAGGAGAGTTGAATCATGGATCAAGTCTCCTAATGATTAGTGGCTCATCTCTCCCCAGGTCGGCCTGTCTATTCAGTTTTAAAGAGTGTGTATTGACAGTTTATGAACATGATATCGACATTAATTGTTTAAATATGGTAACCTATATCTGCTCACGCCTGTTTTCTTGCGGGATCACTTAAAGGGATTCCAAGTTCATGTAGTGTAGTTCATTCATTAATAACAGGTTAATGGAATACCTCGTTACTGGGTCCCCAGGAAAGAAACATCCATAAATTTGAATAACTTTGTGAACAGGTCTATTTGAGGGTGTGAATTATACGTAATACTATTTTAGTACAAACTCAGCATCGCGAGTTGAAGTGCAAGCTACACACCAGACCTCTAACTATCCATAAATTTCATTATTTTTCATAATTTAACCTCTTGAAATTTGAAACATAACTTCTTGAATTAGTAAACATTTTACACATTGCTAACAAAATAATCGTGAATTTGGATATTTTCAGAGACGTATTAAATGCAAAAATTATTCTATTGACTCAGCTCTCTTGGATATCCCGGCCACGACTCTCTGCCAAGTCCGAGTTGTCCCTAGGGCCGAGTTAGCCCGTAGACAGAAAGAAAGAGAGAGAGAGGGGGGGGGGGGGAGGGAGACAGAGACAGAGAAATAAGAGACAGAAAGGCTGATTAAAAGAGAGAGAGAGAGGGTGTGTAAGTGTGTGAATGAATGAGAGCGATTGCAGAAGGGAAAAGAGACGGGAAAGAGAGGGAGAAAAAAGGAGAAATAAATCAGAGAGAGAGAGAGAGAGAGAGATGGAGAGAGTGAAATAGAAGTAACCAGGCGTGCGTTTCGAAATAGTAAGACTTTTTGTTATGATTATAATCATGGTAATGCCGATATAAAGTTTTTATATTTTTTAATTTTATGTTTTATTGTTTCATAATCAAATAGAATCACAAAATTTACAAATAATTAGCAGTTATTGTAAAAAGGAAAGAAAAAAAAGTGACAAGAACATTTCATAAAAAGACATTATAAAAGAGAGAACCACCATGATTAAGTTATGTCCAGGAAAGCACAGTTCCCTCGAAGACCCCCACCCCATAGCACACATAATGAAGAGAGCCTCCCCCGTTCAAAGATCCCAAGCCGGAACAGGCTCCATACCTAATTTCTCAACCACAAATTACACACTTTATTCCACGCAATCAAAATTTACTCCTACTCATATTATACCAAAAGATTTTATCATCATAATTCATACTATTGTATAGAGCCTGAACCGACCCGAGGATCTACGACAGTGAGAAAATACATCATGACATTATAGAGAAATAATGTGCCAAAGTACATTCCAATACCATTTTAACTATCCCAATCCCAGGGCGTGCCATGATAACACTGGGAAAATCAGTGAATGGAGCCAGCATATTAACCCGATACCTATAAGGAGAAATAGCAACGGAAATCATGGTGATTCCAAACAGCAAAACAATGACATAAATATTCAGTGTACCAATACACATCATACAAAATCATTACGTCTGAAAGATACACAGTATATACCAATAAATTGAATTTAAGGGGCATGAAACAAATATGAGTATTACATCTTAAACAAATCATAGATCAAATCGCCATTTTTTAAAGTGTAAAGTTAGCTTATTTCTTTTCTTGGCTAAATGGTACTCAATTTCTTCTTGGTTTTTTTTTTATGAAACTCTTAAATAGGTCAACATTTGGTGATTCACTCTTAAATTTACAAATATGAATATAATACTTTACAACTAATGCAAGGTATGTTATAAATTTATCTAATGGTAAACCAAGAAGTTTTTCAAACTTAGTAAGCTTAAAATTCTTGATATGTTTTTCTATTATGTTTAATACATATCTCCAAATTTGGACAACCTTTTCACAATCACAAAACAAATGAACCATTGTCTCTTCCTTTTTCTCACAAAATGCACAATAAGGTGAATCTTTTCTTTTAATTTTGTATAAAAAGGTATTCAAAGCTATGGTTTTATGGAAGATTTTAAAATAAAGAGAGCGTAATCTAGTATCAATAGTGCAAGTAAAATTAGTTTTGTGTACCTTTTCCCAAATAATGTCGTCAGGGACTGTTATTTGACTATTCCAGTATTCATACCTCTTCTCAGGAAGATGTGGCACATTTAATATTTTATAAGCATGCTTGGGCACTTTTTTGGCGGCATTCAGAATGTATAACCAAAGAATCATGAATATTTGAATTAAACAAAACGGTTTCTTTCAACCATTCACTGGGGATATTTTTTAATAAAAAATTAAATTTTCTTCTATCTGTTCGAGGAATATCAAAATCTAAAATTAATTCTTCAAATAATTTATGACCAGGGAGGGGTGGGTTCAACAGGTCAGAAATTACTAAAACATTCTTATCATACCAAGTTTCATAATAAAAATACTTTTTGGATTTTGAACAAATCAGTCTATTAAACCACAATATCTGACAAGTCCCAATCTCAGAATATTTACAATTGTAGGGTACTAGAGTGGCATGTTCTCTATAAATATACCAAGTACGTAATGAATCAGCCACTTGAGAATTCTCCAAAGATCGTAAAATTGTTTCTGGGGGATATGCTTTCCAAAGAATCTGTGGGTCTCTATGAAATTTTTCCAGGGCCAATAATTCAATTGATTTCCAAACAGAATCATAATTTTCATCAAGTAAATACTTAACCCATGTCATTTTTTGAGCAAGAGCAAAAGCCCAAGGGTCAATCATTTTAAGGCCACATTGAATGTAATCACTATACAAAAATTTTCTTTGGACTCTATCTTTACCACCACTCCAAATAAACTTGAAAAAGAGACTATTCAGCTCGTGAAAAAATTTCTGAGGTATTTTTATACTAAGTACAGAAAAAAAGATAAATTAACTGTGGAAGAACGAGGGACTTTATTACACATACTTTACCAATCAAGGAGAGATTTCTCATCCGCCAGCAATTTATAGTCTGTTTCATTCGTTTCAACTTTTCTTTATAATTAAGGTCAAATATCAAACCCAAATCCAATGAAAAATTAACCCCCAAAGATTTAAACCTAGAGGCCTTCCATGTGATTCCTTGGTTTCTCAAAGGGAAATCTGGACATCCTCTCTTTGACCCAATGCAAACTGCTTCTGTTTTAGTTAAATTAATCTTACATCCAGAATATCTACCAAATTTATTCAAAATGTCAAACAATAATTCAAAAGATTCTTTAGCCCCATCTATAAAACATACAGAGTCGTCGGCAAATAAAGATATTTTCACTTCATGATTATTTATCTTTATCCCATTTAACTGTTCATTCTGTCTTATTGATAAGGCCATAACCTCAATACCAAACAAAAACAAATATGGAGAAATGGGGCAGCCCTGAAAAATACCTCTTTGCATAGAAATGCGATTAGTTAAAAAGCCATTATTTAAAACATACGACTTCCGTTCAGAATATAATGTCTTTATCCATTCAATAAATTTATCTCCAAAGTTAAACTGTTTCAGTGTCTGAAAAAGGAAATTATGATCAGCACTATCAAATGTCTTTTCAATATCAAGTAATAATACAGCTCCAGGAACTTCATGTGTTTGAGTATACTCAATAATATCAAAAATTAATCGTACATTATGACTTATATTTCTACCTTTGAAAAAACCAGATAGATCTGAATGAATGAGAGAGTGTATAAAGCGTTTAATACGTTCTGTAAGACATTTTGCCAGTATTTTGTAATCCACGGTCAAGAGTGTAATAGGACGATAATTCTTAATCAACAAATGATCTTTATCTTTCTTAGGAAGAAGAGTAATAACACCATTTCTCTGTGATACAGACATCATCCCATTTTGTAGAGAAAAATTATAAGAGTTCATCAACATATCACAAATGTCAGGCCAAAAGACTACATAAAATTCAATGGGAAGTCCATCAAATCCAGGAGTTTTGTTCATTTTCATGGATTTAATGACATCAGATATTTCTTGTTTAGAAAGAGGTTTTTCCAAAAATTGCTTTTCATCATCTGATAATTTTGGGATATTTAAATCATTAAACAAATCTTGATGTACATTTTCATTTGACATGTGTTGATACTCAGGATTAGAATACAATTTATTATAACATTTGTGTATTAGCTTTAATATCTTATCTGGGTCAGATGTTAAATTTTCTTCTTCATCCTTTATTGTACTATAATTGTTTTCTTTTGCCAGGATCTATCTTCCAAATTACAAAAATACTTAGAATTATTTTCTCCTTCTTCTAACCACCTTACCCTAGATCTTATAATCAAACCTTTAGTTTCAAAATCATAAATTTTATTTTATTTATCTTCTAGCTCTTCAAGCTTTAATAAAAGAGTTTTATTTTTAGAAACATCTTCACCCAAATTTGACTTAATTTCATCAATTTCTTTTATAAGTTGTTCCTTTTCTTTGTTTCTTTCCCTCTTTTTACTAGCAAAATACTCAATACTAGTTCCAGTTATAACACACTTAAGGGCATCCCACTGAGTATTAGGGCTACAACCTGACTCTTCATGAATTTGTTTAATTTCAATAATTTGTTCTTTAATCAATTTAATATAATCTGCATCATGATGTAAATAATGGCAATTAAGCTTCCAATAACCTTTACCTCTTAAGGAATGATTATCATTAAAATGGATTGAAACTACAGAGTGGTCAGATTGGATTCCTGGAGAGATTTTAGATTTTACAAAATTACCAATAAAATCACTGGAAACCAAAACATAATCCAATCGAGATAAAACTTGAGGTGTTTTTTGATGCCTAGTATATTGTCTTAGTATTGGGTGGAGATGTCTCCAAACATCAACTAAATTATATTCTTCAATAATATCAGAGATCATATTGCTAACCCTAACATTAGAGTGTTGTTGCCTAGTACCCTGATAATCCAAGTGGCTTATGACTGCATTATAGTCTCCACCTATGATTAAAGAAGAATTATCAAATTTATCAATTTCTGCAAAAACTTTCAATAAAAAATCTGGGTCATTATTGTTTGGGGCATAAATATTTACTAGGGTCACAGGTATATCATTAATAATAGCATTTAAAATGAAAATCCTACCATTGGGATTATAAAAAGATGAATTTACTTTAACCGAAACAGAATTTCTAACTAGTATTGCTACACCCCGACTATTTGAAGAAAAACTTGCAAACCAACATTGTTCACCCCATTGGGATTTCCAGAATTTCTCATCACTTTTATCACAATGGGTTTCCTGTAATAATATTATGTCAGATTCAATGTTTCGCAAATAATGAAAAAGTTTTCTTCTTTTTATAAAATCCTGTATACACCTACAATTAAAAGTACTTAATTTCACTATCATTGTTCTTTAAAAGAAACATTATTATGAAAATACCACCTTAGATTATAAGTCATACATATAGTGTATTGGTTGATCTCCATATTGAAACAAATTGTAATAGTTTGAACTGTAGAGTCAAAAGTAGTATAAAAACACATTTTCTTGTCACAGAGAATAAATACGAAGAAAAAAGAAAAAACAAGGAAAAAAAAAAACACAATTAAAGCTAATACATGAACAGGGGAAGGCAAGCACATGATAAAAAAAACAGGACTTCAAATCAATATACAGTCCTGTTTAAATGTGCGTAGATGAAAATAACCCAACACAGACACATAAGCGCCAAAAACCAACTTCTGACATAAACCTAATAATAAACCTGTTTGGTCTCTTAAAAAAAAAAAAAAAATATTAAAGCGAACATACAACATGCAGAAAACACACTATAGCTCTACTACATGTATATGATATGTATCATACATGAATTAAATTACACCTACATGTAAGTGCAAGCTAATTCCCTACAGGTATACTGGCTGTGTATGTCAAAGGTTGTTTCAACCAACAATATGAAGTTTCCCTGTAGAGTCTCTAAAAGCCAACCTTGCCGGGTACATAAAAAAAGGGCTTCTTGCCCTCTTTTCTCAGTTCCTTGAGCTGGTCTAGCTCACACCACGTAATACTATAATAGTGGTCATATTGACCACTACGCGGGACGAATGCAAAAATACTAGTCATTTTCTATCGCATGTACTTAAGGTATAGGGAAAAGTAAGATAAATGTTTAAAATACTTCCTTTCAAATTCAGCGCTTTAAAATCTCTTTCCTACCTTAAATGGCCGTTAGGAAGAACTTCTGATATTTCCAGCAAAATCCAAGGTCAAAATCTTGTCCAAAACCTAAGAAATCCCTGCCAATTTTTTTCGCGATCGCATGTTGTTTTCCTGCCGCCGATGTTTTTAGACTAAATCGGCCAATAAAATTTTGTCTACAACAAAACTCGGTATCGCGCGCACATCGATCTCTACGATCGCACACACGGAAAATCGGGACTTTTACGTGTGCGCGATAGGAACCGAACTTTTTACGACCGTATTTTTTAGGGGGAGATGTCAGCGCTCGCGGCGATCAGGAAATGTACACAATAACTTGCGATACCAGGTTTCGCCAGAAGTGACAGTAAATTACGGATTTCATTTTTGGAATTATCTTTTCCAACATCGGTGAGTTGAATTTATTGTATTTCATGAATATGTTGGTGTCGTTTTTTGTAAATTGAATGCCGATTATGAGTGAATGTTGGTGACTTTTGTGCAGTGGTGTTTTGAAAGTGTCGAGGTGGATGACTGCCTAGAGTCTACACACGAAGTATAGTAAAGTCGCTATGAGTGGTCTAGCTTGCCTTTTCTCTGTTCTGCCACTCGCTTCGAGAAATCCTCCGAAACATAGATTTTTTGACCCTGGAAAGTGTTCTCTTTGAACTTGGTGATACATGCCTTGCGCACAAACTCCTTTGCAACATAACTAGAGAATGCTACGTGCAAGATTCTTGGAGGTCTTGCAGCTTTTGGATCTGACCTTAAGGCCGGGGGTGTACGATGGCAACGCTCGATGGTGATCGTGGGAACATCAGGTGATGGTTGAACTCCAACAAAATCTCGGATGAGCTCCTCCACAAGCTTTTGGCTGTTTTCCCTTGGGCTGTCGGGGATCCCGTGAAATACCAAGTTGTTTCTCCTACTGCGATTTTCCAGATCATCTAGCTTAGACACCAATGCCTCCTTCTCAAGTTTCAATTTTTTAACCTCCTTCACCACCTCGTCTACTTGAATAGTGCAAGCTGAAATTGTCTCCTCATTGGCTTTCACTTTCTGGTTGATTTTCTCCAGCTTTTCCACCACAAGAGCCTCCATATGTTGTTCCAGGCTGGCTAACATTGGCGGCGCTGCTACTGGTACTACAGGCTGACCCCCTGTCTACCTCCTTCATCGGGACCGTCACTGGTTGCCCAGCCGAAACTGATCGGGCGCCGTATCAGCCTCATCCCGCAGAACGTCAAACCTATTCATTTTGGTATCTGGAGTCAACTTTTCAGGCGTATCTAGCTGTCTCTTGAGACTCATTTTGTGTTCAAGATTTCAAGTGTGTCAAATTAAACAGATCAGTAACTTTCTTACCACCACTAGTATGTCCTCCGTCGGTTCTTGGCGAAAATGTGTGGTTACTTCTCACTTATGACTTCCATTCGGATCGGTGAAGGGCGCCCTCCCCCTGCCGATATAAAGTTGACTTATGTACAAAGGTTTTAGTGGTAACTTCCAATAACAATTATCCTCTTGATGTTTGGCTCAAGCTCGTCACCCGATGCGTCTACGAATTGGACCTGTCGTTTGGCTCTCCCTTCGATGTCGTACATCCCATGTCTCTCACTTCTTGCCCAGAGAATGATTCCTTGAACGACACTGATGGTTAACGCATCCGTGTCGAGTTTAACTAATGTCTTCGGGTGGTAGTCATGGAATCCATATCTCACGAGGGAATTCTCCACCGACGCGTATAGAACGTTATCTGTTTAGGTCAATGAAAATAATGATGATGATAATGATAACAATCATAATAGTTACAATGATCATGATGATGTTAATGATCATGATCGGGAAAGGGGTGTAACACACCCCTGAAAAATACCAAAGAGCCCCTAAACAAAACTTTGCTGCCCAAAATGCTCTGAATGTAGAGAAAAACCTTGTTTGGCATTACAACCTTAATAACTCCAAAGTGCCTCTTTCAATTCAAGTCAAATTTACATAGTACAATTTGAGTATTGTAACTT
>CM046851.1:11606084-11948584 GCA_025618425.1 Heliocidaris tuberculata
TCTGAAGACATTGAAATACATTTCCGGTGACTACATTCACAACTACCTCCACAAGTTTGTCTTCCAGCAGAAAAATGACCCTAAACATTCCTCAATGCAATGTAAAAACTACCTTTATAGAACAAAGAAGAGAAAGGGGTCCTGGAAATCACGCTATGGTAAGAGCTGGCTCATAGAAGGTCCGAGAAAAATGCCCAACGAGTGAGCTTCATCTGTTGGAAATTCTGTCATGGAAAGACATCTCCATTGACTTCCTCCACAACTACTTCCACAATTTGACCAGCTGGATGCCCAGGATGTGCCCTACAGTGGTCATGGTAGTCGCCACCAGGGTCGGGTTCTCTGATAAGAAGTCTTTATTATTCGAAACGTGATCAAATAAAACTTTCAAAAATAAAGAAATTCGCATCTCAGGACAAAGTATTATTCATTTAGGAATTATTTTCCTTAAAGAATTAACAAAAATACAAATAATGTACAAAAAAATACAATTTCCCATGAGAAAAAAAGAAAACAAAAAGCATTGTGGTGATCCCAAAACATTGATGTGTTTCTTAGATGAAAATATCAGTTTTCTGCACGAGTACAATTTCCACGAGAGTTGCCAGAGCTGTAGTATATATTTCCTTACACTTATATATATATATATATATATATAATATAGTGGGATGAATTCAAACCAAAGATGACGCAGGATACTCAGGAAATTTAAGCTTTCGTCTTTCGACTTCTTCAGAAATTTATTCTGAAACAGTTATAAAGAGAAGATACAATCACTAAGAAAGGCATGACAAAATTAACGAAGAGAATAATTCACAAAATACAAAGAGAAGACACAATCATTCAAAAATTGACGGACTAATATTATTGTCAGTAGAAATATCATGTAAAAATACCGAAATTTCAAATGAATTATAATAAAGCCGACATACCTGTCGTAAACAGAAGTGATGCCAAGGTCTTGTTGAATTCCTTGAATAATGTTAATAGTTTTGATAGTTTTGAGTTGCTTGGATACCCACTGGTGTTAAAAATCGTACTGCGCTTTGCCAATGCGCATGTGTTGCCATGGGTAATATCATGAATATTCATTAAATACATGAAATGCACCAAGTGCATATATTTGAGAGTAAACAAGTCACCGAGTTCATACAACATTCTACTTATATACTACATGTACTATACGAATTGTATGGTGAATATCATACACAAAATATCATACATCTTAAACGAAATAAAACAATTAGCTTCAAATTATGGGATATCACAGCTGTAAGGTATTGGTAAATGAAACCGCCGTTCCATAATCTTTTGTAAAAAACACTGTCCAATACCTGCTATAATTTGGTAAGAAAACAAACTAACTCACTCCTATCTATTTAATCTATTATGTATGTTTAACCTATTATATATGTGACAATGATAATAAAAAAATAAAAAATAACTAAAAACAAAAGTCCGTAAGAGAGAAACAAGTGTATGTAATTGCCGAGTTCGCGACTTATTCCTCAACATTGATGCCGTTTGGTGTAAGCGTCTTAAGTTTGAGGATCCAGTATGATTCGCGTTTCAGGATGACTGATTCTTGGTGTTTTCTAATTACTTCTATTCCTGTGAGTTGAATGTCATCTACAGTGTGCCTATTTGTGCTGAAATGGGCAGCAATAGGGATTTCCTTACGCCTGTCTGTGTGGTATTTCTTGATGTCTGACCGTGTGTTGCACATTCTCGTATAGAGAGTATTTGTTGTTTTGCCGACATATTGTTTGGTACAGCGTTTGCAGGTAATCAGGTATAATACCCATGAAGATTTACAATTGATATGTTGTGTGATTGGGAACTTCTCTCTGGTTGTTGTGCTCGTGAATTGTTTTGTGTTCATCATGAATGGGCAGATACAACATTTCTTGGCTTTGCATTTGGATGAGCCCATGTTTTCATTCAGATTGCTTTGGGAGTTGGCGGAAACACGAGATGATACTAGAAGGTCTTGGAGTGAGCGGCATCGCCTGAATGCTAGTAGGGGTGGTTCGGGGAATATTTCTTTAGTGACTTGAGATTGGTGCAGTATTTGCATGTGTTCTTGTGCAATGCGGGAGACCTTACGAAGGTTGGGGTGATAGGTTAGTACAAGTGGTGTTCTGTTCAGTTTTTTCTCTTTTCTCTTGTATTTCAGAAGACTTTCCCGAGGGATGCTTTTAGCTTTGCTGATAGCTTTGTTCATGGAGTTTGGTTTGTAGTTGCGTTTGTCGAGGTGTTCCTGTAGCTCAGTAATGCTTGATTCACATTCGGCTTCTTCAGAGCAGATGCGCCGAATGCGAATGGTTTGACTGTAATAGCATTCAGGCGATGCCGCTCACTCCAAGACCTTCTAGTATCATCTCGTGTTTCCGCCAACTCCCAAAGCAATCTGAATGAAAACATGGGCTCATCCAAATGCAAAGCCAAGAAATGTTGTATCTGCCCATTCATGATGAACACAAAACAATTCACGAGCACAACAACCAGAGAGAAGTTCCCAATCACACAACATATCAATTGTAAATCTTCATGGGTATTATACCTGACTACCTGCAAACGCTGTACCAAACAATATGTCGGCAAAACAACAAATACTCTCTATACGAGAATGTGCAACACACGGTCAGACATCAAGAAATACCACACAGACAGGCGTAAGGAAATCCCTATTGCTGCCCATTTCAGCACAAATAGGCACACTGCAGATGACATTCAACTCACAGGAATAGAAGTAATTAGAAAACACCAAGAATCAGTCATCCTGAAACGCGAATCATACTGGATCCTCAAACTTAAGACGCTTACACCAAACGGCATCAATGTCAAGGGCGGATCCAGGTTTTAAAAAAAGGGGGGGTCCAAAGGGTGAGAAGTTATCATTCTGGCAAACGCAAGCGCCGAAGGCGCTAAGCGCCTCTATAGGCATATATATATATATATATATATATAAGCCTATAGAGGCGCAATATATATATATTGCCTGTTTGACTATTTTAATGTTGAAATATAGTTGGGCGCGCGGAGCGCGCCACAAAAATTTGATAATACGAGCCTGAAAATGTCTTAGTTTGTACTGAAATTACATTTAATCTATTAATATTACATGGAATTATTGTTTATTTGAGATGGAAAATACATATATAGTGATTGCAAATTACCATCTTTTATCAAAAAGTGCGGGTATATTTGTACAGGCCACCCCCCCCCCCCCCCCCCCCGGTACATCAGAACTGGGATAGGGGTTAATGCATACCCCCATCCCCTCCGGGATTTGCGCCATTGCACTGTATTAATATATATATGTATATATACATTTTTTAAAAGTTTTCCCAGATTTTCCAGTCTGCATTGCTGTGCAGGACCTCAGATGGCATGTGGCATCAACACAAACAGTCCAGTGAGACAACTAAGAATAAAATCTGGAGATTTATTACTTGAGATTGGTTCTTCAATGTTGAAGTACTATAATGTTGATAACCTAGGAATTGGGTGTGCGCATGCTGTACAAAGACACTTAGTAAATTTTAGTGATACATGTACACATTTTACAGCAATGAAGAATTATTCACTAAATATCATCTATATTATCTCCTCCCATCCCTGAGATAACAATTCGCAAGTGTTTACATCATCACGAGTTATGAATCACAAATCACAAAAGAACACAAAAAAGGGAAAGTTCCTTAGATTCAGGAGTTCACAATCAAGGCCGATCAACAACAGTACCAATACCAGTTTTGCTGAAAATTCACAGGATTTAACAATCAACCACAGCATCTACTCATTAGGCAAAATAAATAAGTTTTGTATCACAAAACTAGTCATGGTGCAATGTATCAGATTCAAGCGTTCCCAATCAACAACAAGAAAAAATATATCAAAAGTCCTCGGAGAAAACAAACCTCCTCCCCCCCCCCCCCCCCCCGAGCACCTGTCATTACCTTTGAATTTCGTGACTTTGACCTTTTTGTTGACTCTGACAGACCTTTGACCTTTTGTGTGACTTTAAGTCTTGACCTTCACAACTTTAACCTTTATATGGACACATGAAGTTCATTTCTTGCGATGTACAACCATAGGGTAGGTGTAGGGAATACCAGACCCTTAAGCACGTTTGCATAATTTGCATAAACATGAACACAGACACACACTAGTAAGGTTTACCAATGCTTTCAGCAACTCTTTTTATTTCTCAGGGTACCGAAATAATGACAAAAATTTGTTTACCTAATGAAATAATCTCCTTAATGACGTCATAGGTAAATGGTCCATTATTCCCTACCCATGAAAGTAATACGAGACCGCTACATTTTCAACCGAAATCTCAAATATTTGTTGAGGAAAATGATATTTCGTTGGAAATGTAAATACCAATAAAGAATTGTTTTTTGGAGAGTATGTTTTGGTTTCATCAAAATCTGTTGCAATTTTAACCAAAAATTTTATAGCATTTATCATCGGATAAATTTAATTACCATTTAAACGGCATTCAACATGTTCAATGTGCCGTTACTTTTGCCTCCGGCAACTTTACATTTTGTTGTTGATGATGTTAAGTACATCAATACTGAACAATTGACAATGATAATTTTAAAGATTACAGAGAGTTGTAAAATGACATTGAAATACGTCTTAAAAAGAAAGATGTAAAATGACGTTAAAACAACTTAACACATCCAACCAAACTCTAGAAATCTCATAATGCAGTACAAAAAGGTGAAAATTTTCTTCATGCAGGTTTGAATTTGTTGAAATTTACTGTTGTTTAATGTTTAATTTGATTAGATGAAATAACAGGATGCTTGTAATTTCATGATGAGTCAAAAATTTCCATTTCATGACCTTAAGGCTTTTAAAATTTCAGATCTAAATTCAGCGTGTACCAACAAATATTGCTTAATTGCCTGGATATTTCTTTATCGCCAATATTCTGAATATTATTTGATATTTTCTTTCAGTTTCATAAACATAAAAAACCCCTAGCAGCAAGCTTACACAAATTATCAATACACAGTGCACACATTAATTATGCATAACATTAGTCGCCATATTGGTGGTCTTGTATTACCTACACAAATTGATTGGATGTCCTCATTGAGGTTCACTCTACGCACTCTACACTGTGCACAATGGTCAATTGACCAGTACAATAGTTCACCAACTTCATAATAATGTTATTAATACCATTTTTATAGCACACCTCTTTATAAGTTTAACACACCACTACGTTCCTTGAAAAAACAGTATTTATATCTACCGAAATTTTGAGCACGACAAACTCTTATCTTAGGAGATTGGTGAATATGGACTTGTTGATGAAAAGTTTACTGACAAAGTAAGCAGAAATGGTAACAGTGTACCTATATGGCGCTAGAGCAATATTTTATTCCACAGCCAGGGCAGACAGGACAGTTTTCTTCTGATGGTCCTGTATTACGGTCTTGTATTCCCTACACCTACCCTATATGTCAAAATCATACTTTGTTGGTGATGACCTTGACCTTGAACAAGAGTGACAAAGATTGTCAAAAATAATCACTTATTCCTATCATCATAAACAGATCCAGTCACTGCAGAGCCCACCCTAACTGCGACAGCCGCCGCACGCAGTGCGGCGCCCACCCGTGAGTTGAGTAAGTAGTGGGGGCATGCTTTTCCTTCGCGGCCGAACGGAGCGAACGGGCCCCGCCCGGCCCGCGCCCCGGCCAAGGCGGGGATGCATGTCCCCACTACTTAATCAACTGCACTAGCGCCGAAAGTTTTTATCAATTAACCTGCAGCAGAGCTGCATTTATATATTTGGGCCAAGCAAAAATTATTTACCTATATGGATACTTGTGCTTTGGTATTGTCTAGAACCTGGGTTCTTAATTATTTTGTTAGGAGGGCCAGAAATATTCTTGAAATTACGTCGCGGGCCACAGAGTATGATATATACATACAAAGACGCATGGGACTCACGAATCTTGCCCGAAGACATTGTGTATTAGCTTTCTTTTTTGTTTGTTTGTTTTTTTTTAATTATTATTATTATCATTCAGCGAGCGAGCGAAGCTGGCGAGCAAAAAAAAATTGACACTTTAGAATTGTGAAAATGTAATTTCATCGTCAAAATGTGCTAATTTAGATTAGATATAAAAAATTACAAAGAGACCATTTCACTGCCCACAAATGAAATGGTGGGTGCCCGAATGCAGGAAATTTTTTGATATTCTCGGGGGAGAGGGCTCCAGGCCCCATCCCCCGCCACATACGTTAATTAATGCATACATACCCGAATGGCTCATCTAAGGACGGTTAAACGATTTTAGAATACACCCTCCTTATTTTTTCTTTTGTTTGATTAAAAAAAAAACCCAAACTATAATAATATGTGGTAGGGCAGGGAACAGATAAATATGATACGCTATTTGCGAGCGAGCAAAAAATTTTGATACTTTTATTCTTACCAATAGTTAGGATGATATATTATGTATCAACATAGTTCTTAAAACAAGATTTTTTTTCTTCTTACTCAGATATTTTTGGCGGGCCGCATGAAATCGTTTCGCGGGCCACAAGTGGCCCGTGGGCCGCACTTTAAGAACAGGGGGTCTAGAATGACGAGTTGCCTCGAATGAGTGACTTGAAGTTGAATGATGCCGCGTGCAGCCTGCTTCCTCGAGGGTTGCAAGCATAGTTGCAAGACAGCGTACGTACGATCAAAAGTCGCATGCATAAACCTATGCGTGCCGCGCCGCATATCTGATCTGGCATGGCAGTACAGTACTTAGGCCTACTTTGCGACGGAGAATGAAACAATGGGTAATGAATAGGGCCTACGCAGTATCTTGCATGATCAGGTCGGCAGAATTTCTGGGGGGGGGGGGGAACGCTAAGAAAGACGGCGCCAAGTAAAAAAAAAAAAAAAAAAAAAAAAAAAAACCGGCGCCAAAAAGGGGGGGTCCGGACCCCCGCGACCCCCCCTCTGGATCCGCCTATGAATGTTGAGGAATAAGTCGCGAACTCGGCAATTACATACACTTGTTTCTCTCTTACGGACTTTTGTTTTTAGTTATTTTTTATTTTTTTATTATCATTGTCACATATATAATAGGTTAAACATACATAATAGATTAAATAGATAGAAGTGAGTTAGTTTGTTTTCTTACCAAATTATAGCAGGTATTGGACAGTGTTTTTTACAAAAGATTATGGAACGGCGGTTTCATTTACCAGTACCTTACAGCTGTGATATCCCATAATTTGAAGCTAATTGTTTTATTTCGTTTAAGATGTATGATATTTTGTGTATGATATTCACCATACAATTCGTATAGTACATGTAGTATATAAGTAGAATGTTGTATGAACTCGGTGACTTGTTTACTCTCAAATATATGCACTTGGTGCATTTCATGTATTTAATGAATATTCATGATATTACCCATGGCAACACATGCGCATTGGCAAAGCGCAGTACGCTTTTTAACACCAGTGGGTATCCAAGCAACTCAAAACTATCAAAACTATTAACATTATTCAAGGAATTCAACAAGACCTTGGCATCACTTCTGTTTACGACAGGTATGTCGGCTTTATTATAATTCATTTGAAATTTCGGTATTTTTACATGATATTTCTACTGACAATAATATTAGTCCGTCAATTTTTGAATGATTGTGTCTTCTCTTTGTATTTTGTGAATTATTCTCTTCGTTAATTTTGTCATGCCTTTCTTAGTGATTGTATCTTCTCTTTATAACTGTTTCAGAATAAATTTCTGGAGAAGTCGAAAGACGAAAGCTTAAATTTCCTGAGTATCCTGCGTCATCTTTGGTTTGAATTCATCCCACCATGTTCTATATCACCCAAACCAAAGCGAATGGTAAAAGTAGACTCAACATCATCACATTATATATATATATATATATATATATATATATATATATATATATATATACACATACATATTGACGATGGTCCTTGACCCTCGTACAAAAGGTTCGGTTTTCCCTCCTTCAGTCCGTGCTTTCATCCTTGGACAATACCCACAATGTCTCGCTCAGCCTAGGTACCTATAGCAAACGTTTGGTTAATCATTATTGCAGGGAAGAACTCTATTGATCTGACGAGGCTTCAGTAGGATATTACTATTGTCATCTTTCTTCTTATTATTCTTCTTCTTATCATTATTATTATTATTCCGCAAAACTGGATCAAGTCCGTTTTTCTTAAAAGAATTTTAGTTTGAGAAAGAGCATTTTTAAGTGCAACTTTATACGGCTTTATTATTATTATTATGTTTATTATTATCATCATCAGTAGTAGTAGTAGTAGTAGTAGTAGAAGTAGTAATAGTGCATGTAAGTATAAGGGGAACTCAAGAACTCACCTTTGTAGTCGAGGTAAACATCTCGTACTTCATTAAAGTGGGTTGTGGCTACGAACCTGACGCAGATTCCTGCACGGTTATCATCATTGCTACATGTTGGCAAGGTACAGGTACCAGTACGTTTAGGACCCTTTAAAGCAGCGAAGATACGTCTAACGATAGAGAAGGATTAAAGATAAGTTGAGTACCAGGAAAGGTGAAAAATAATTTGTGAGCTTTCTCATTCGTTTTATGTCATTTTTGAAGAACATGATAGGATAAATGTCCCCTGAAAAGTATTGCTCTTCAAATGCCCACATATTTAAGCCGAACATTCATGCCACATGTGCATGCAGTCCCATATACCCATTTCTATGTGCAGTGCATTTTTCGCTGTGCTTTTCAGGGAGATTCTTAACATTTTATAGATTTTAAAAAAGATCGTAGTATACACCAATGTTTATGTAGACAAAATTAATATTTCCCAATTGCTTTGAGGCAGTTTCTTTTATTATGTAATCTCAGGACCAGAATTCGAATTTAGCAAAGTGTGATAATGATAATAATGGTAAAAAATAAATAGCATTTTGTAAATGTAAGACTATATCACAGCGTTTATATGATACTGATAATATAGGATACAAAATTTAGACAGGCACAAAGTTTGAAAGGGCGTAGACCATTTAGATGTTCAGAGAAGTTAGAGATACGTTTTCATAAATTTCTTAAATTGTTCTGTGGAATTTGTTGATTTCATAAAAGAGGAGATATTCAATTCACTCTTTATTGTCCATAAATCACACATGGAAATTTGTTTTGTTTACATGTATATTGAAAATAGCGTGTAACCTGGTCGCTCATAATTATGATAAGTCTCATATGATATTCTGATTTTCAAAATCTTCGCAGTCTTGTTCCCTCTCTTTTTCGCAGTTTCTATTCTTCAGCTCTTTCTATTTCTCTCTTACATAATATATAATCCTATACACAGGCTATCCAAGAAATTACTGCGGAAAGCCCTTGACGGAGGGGCATAGTATGATATGAAATATCAAAACAATAACAATTAATACAAAAAAACAATCCTGTCCTTTCCTTTGTTCATGTTCACATGTGTGCATTAAATGTAATTGCATATCCATTAAAAGTTAGAACCGGCACACGCCCCCGTACCATTTAAAGTCTCAGAAAATGGCTCTCAATTCAACTAGTAATCTACCGATACATCCGCCCTCTATACGTCTAGGGAGAATTCCAACTGCTTTCAATTCTTGGGTGCGTCATTGACAATTGGTATTTGGGTATTTATTATAGAATTTCACTGATATTGTATATCAATATTTTGTTATTACAATACAAAGTATAAGTATACAGTTTAATTGACTAGGGCCTGTATTGTTGAAAAGTAAATCTGGCTGTTAAATCTGAGTCCAATGATTTATGGAAGGCCAAGTTTCAACTCATAAATTCCGTTTTCATTATTATATTCATGTAAGATAATAGATAAACAATTTCTTCAATAATTATTTGAAATAATTCATAGTGACAAGCCTTTGTCTTTTCAGTATGGGTTAAAGATTTAAGGACTTTGTATCGGGTGAAATAGTTACTATTAGGCACTCTATAAACCGGCAGACTAAATCTATACTCTTAATCGCGGTTTAAACCTGGTTGTAAGTTAGGCGGCTCAAGAATACGGGCCTTATAGTCTGGGAGCCTTGTTCTGGAATAGTCACCCCCATTTTACTCATAAGATTTGACCCCGTAAAGTTACTAAGACCATTGACATTGACTAAAAGGTTGTCAGCCTGACCGTAGCCGCCGGGTTTAGCCCCCAGGACCCCCAAAAGAGACCCCAATTTCACCCCATCTCCCCCAAACACCAAACTCAGTAGGAAATAGTATGACTGGACATTACAAAACACACAAAAACTGACAAAAATTTCCGTCGGGATGGGGTGTCGGACGACCCCTAAAAATTGAAATGAAATTGAAATGAAAACCCCAAAGTGCCCTTTGACAACGCTTTGCCCCCCAAAAATGATCTGTATATAAAGAAAAACCATTCTCTTACCTTCTCACTATGATAATTCAAAAACATTTTATTCAATTCACTTTAAATGTTCATAACATTGAGTATAATAATCTTCTTGAGGTGCAATTTTGTGTTAATTGGTCTTTTGATTAATAAGTTATTAAATTGTGAAAACTGTATTTTTTTCTCAAAAGTAGCCAAAAAATATTGTCAGGATTATGTAAACACACCCATTGTTCATCTTCACCTGTTTGACAAGGCATAATAGAAGAGCTTTTCAGGTATCTGTGGTATGTGACTGCCAGGCTGAAATGTACTTTTCACGTGTTAATTGCACAGATACTAAGCAAACTCCTCTATTATGCCTTGTCAGATGGTCAATGGGTGTGTTTACATAATCCTGACAATATTTTTAGCTACTATTGAGAAAGCAATACAGTTTTCACAATTTGATAACTTATTTATCAAATGACCAATTAACACCAAATTGCACCTCAAAAATATTATTACACTCAAAATTATGTTATGAAAAGTTTAAGCGAATTGAATAAAACGCTTTTGAACATGTTGAATTATCATAGTCTGAAGGTGAGAAAATTGTTTTTCTTTACATACAGAGCATTGGGAGGGGGCAAAGCGTTGTTAAAGTGCACTTTGGGGTTTTCATTTCAGGGGGTCTAACACCCCTTTCCCGATGGATAGTTTTGTCAGTTTTCATATTTTTGAAATTAAAGTATATCTGACAAAATTTGGTACATGTACAAGTACTTCTGACAAAATTTCGTCACTGGGCTTTTTTAGGGGCCGTCTGACACGTCGTCCTGATGGAAATTTTTGTCAGTTTTTTGTGTTTTGTAATGTCCAGTCATACTATTTCCTATTATATCCCTCATCGTAAGATTGTTGCATTAGGAGTCTACACAACAAGAAAATGAATAGTTTTACCAGAAAAGCCGTTTCTTGCCGTCTAGTTCGTTTTTTCTGCTGACGTCATCGAATAGTTTTTTTTTTCCCCATCACCAGAGGGAAAAAATGAACTATTCGATGACGTCAGCGGGAAAAAAATGAACTATTCATTTTTCCGCCCCCCCCCCCCCCCCCACCATAAGCAGCTGCTCAGCCTGAGCGCGTACTACATTGTGACGACATTCATTTGCGCGTATCTATTGTTTTAGGCATGCGTATTGATGTCATCATTACGCGTTTGACATCCACGCAAATTCACCCCTTCTTCAAACTAAGGCCCGAATTCACAAAGGAGGTTTAAACCATGGGTAAGGTACTAGGTAGGTTTAAACCTCCGTAAGCGTACTAAAATAAGCGTAAATAAGCGCACATTGCCCATGCGCGCGCTCAAAGAAAATATATGATTGGATCGGATTCCGTGCGCACGTACGCTGAAAAAACCCAGGAGGGGGTTTAAACCATGGTTTAAACTAAACCTCCTTTGTGAATTCGGGCCTTTGTGTACGTGTGCGGTCTATCATACCCTACAGTGCAGATCATAGGTGCAGATGATCAAGTAGATGAGTAGAATTAAGCTTTTGTTCAAGATGACGGATATAAAACAAATATACAATGACTCATTCTCGGAAAAAGCTAAAACTATTCGCACTCAAGAACATCAAATAGTATTATAATTCTCCCTCGGGCCGATGGCCCTCGGGAGAATAGTACAATTTGGCGTTCCTTCGATGCGAATAGTTTTAGCCAGATCCCCGAGTGCCATTGTATATTTGTATACTGACAAAAGTTTGGGAATGGAGCCGGGGAAATGGGGTATAATCGACCCGACTGTGGGGTCTCTTTTGGGGGCTCGGTAAGGTTGACAGCCTTTTTGTCAGTGACTTAGATGGTCTAGGGGTCATATCTTAGGGGTGAAATGCGGTGACTATTTCGGGACAGGCTCCTGGCCTATTGGAGAAGTTTTAGTTCTGGTAAAGGTGAAATCAATTTGTGAGCTTTCTTGTTCTTTTTATGTCAGTCTGGAAGAATATCATAGTTAATTTTTTTTTAGTTGTGTTTAATCGCAACTTTTTATGCAAGAGGGCCCAGAAAGGATAGCTCTTCAAATGCCCTCATATTCATGATATTCGAAGTATGATGAGAAACAGCTATATAGTTTGAGCCGAACTGCCTAGACCCATCAGGGAATTGATGTCCATGGTCCCATATACCCATTCCTGTGTACAGTGCTTGTGACTTTCAGCAATACTGAGTCAATTTCTTCTCAGACATTTTGATGATTCCAAAGTCTTACAGTAAGCAACAATTCTTACGTACAATATAATCAACCTCCGGGGGGCGATATTTTTTTTCGGAGGATGGGAAAGTCACTAGAGGAAAATCGACGCTCCTGATTGGCTTATAAACTCTTGAGAAAGGTGTGATTCAGTCGTTTTGTTAAAATGCAGAGTATAGTGATTCAAGCTGCAGCGCAGTATAGCTACACGATGTACACCGTATACCCAACATGCATCCTGTGTACATGCAGCGGGCAAACTATTATCCGGATAAAAATATCGAACATATCCATCTAAGGGTGCGTTCAAGCAATTTTTTGAAGCTAGAATCACAAACATGAACCACAATACAAAACGCCGTTTTAAAACACGGTTTCTTGTGGAGAGCGTTCATCAGTGCAATTCTCGCTCCAATGAATCTCCGCCTTTGCGCAAAATCAATTTCGGCGTGCACTTTTCCCATATTTTCCTTCTACCTCTTTTCTTTTGTCATTAACTTCGTTTTTCTTTATCTATCTTCCTATCTTCTCTTTCGATCTTTCCCAATGTTATTCTTTGTTCATCTATCTATCTTCTCTTCTTTTTTTATTCTATCCTTTTTTTTTTATCTTTCCTTCTATCTTTCTTATCTCTTTATTTTCTTTCTCTTCTTTTCCTATCTTTTCTTATGTTATTTTTTATTTTTCTTTCTTCTTCTCTTCCTGTCTTTCCTTTAATATGTTATTTGTCTTTATTCTTCTATCATGCTTTTTCTTTCTATCTTTCCTCATGTTTTTCTTTGTTTTGATATTTCTACTCTTTCTGTCTTTCTTGTGTTCTTCTTTGTTTTGATCTTTTTTTATATTCTCTTTCTGTCTTTCCTTATGATATTCTTTTTCAATCTCTCTATCATCTTCTCTTTCTTTCTGCCCTTTTGTTATTCTTTGTTTTATCCAGTAGTCCTTCTTTTTTTCCTTGTTTGTTTTTATTCTTTCTTTATTTTTATCTTTTCATCTATTCTTTCCTATTTATATTTTTAATTTTCTTCTTTCCTTCTCATTCTATCAATCTCTTATGTTATTCTTTGTTTTTTCATTTTCCTATCATGTTTTTCCTTTCTTTTTATGTTTCCTATAATATATTCTTTGTTTTGATCTTTCTTTCATCTTCTCTTTCTGTCTTTCCTTATATGTTATTCTTTGTTCTTATCCTCATCTTCTCTTTTTGTTTCTTATGTTTTCCTTTATAGTTCTCCTTCTCTCATCTATTCTTCTACTCTAATGACGTCATAGAATCATGATTTAGATCTCCGTTGCGTTCATGCAATTTCACCGACAGAGATTCTGGCAGGAACGTATTACAAAACGTACTTTTTTCTGCGTTTCAGTTTGGCGATCTCAAACAGGGTTGCCATTTGGCCTTTTTGCCGGCCAGATTCCAGAAATCTGGCCGTATAAAATTTAGTTTGGCCGTGAAAAAAAAATATTTCACGGCCAAATTAATTTGGCCGTATTCTGGCCGTAAAACAGAAATCTTGACCGTGAATCTTTATTTCTGGCCTTTTTCATAATCAGATAGGAAATGTAACCATAAAATCACTTGAAATACGTAAAAATGCAATAGGATGTGCATGCGCGCGTCTGCTACGGCGTGTGTTATGCATGAATTAAGCCCTGGGGAGCGTTTCATGAAAGGACTTGTCGGATTTTTTATCCGATAACTGTTATAAGCTACTGAAATCCTTGCATCTGATTGGCTGAGAGCAAACTTGTCGGATAAAATATCCGGCAAGTCCTTTCATGAAACACTCCCTTAGCCTAGTCTACACACTAGTCTGTGCTGCAGGCCGGGGGCACGGTCGATTATAAGCATGCGTATACATACTAGTATTCGCATGACCACATCTTATTAGACTCAAATACAGAAACTTGCACGTTGTCGCTCAATATCATGTCAAACTATTTAAGCAGGCTTATTGTAAACCTAGGGGAGTGCATGAGACAGTTAATTTGTGTATAGGGGTATACCTAATTTCATTTCTAAATAGATATAATTTGGCCCGGTGAAATTTGGCCGTGAAAAAAATAGTTTGGCCGAATTTGGCCGTAAAATATGTTGAGTTTGGCCGTGAAGACTAGCCACGATCTGACAACCCTGATCTCAAACACGTTTATTTTTACGACCGACCAAAAATTGCATGAACGCAACCGTGTTTTAAACTAAACGTCTTTCAAAACCGTGATTCTGGGCCGAATTTTTTTCGCATGAACGCAACCTATATCTGATGAGGCAACATGAATTGCGAATGTGGCAGTAGACAGATCCCTTCTGACAATGTTTACATTTTTTAATGAAATTGTGCTGAGTCGGCAAGGCTTAGTACATGCGCTGCTTAACTCCAGGCTATCTAACGTTGCAATACTTATATGAGTTATACAGTAGATCTAAAGTTGTAAGGGCCTAAAGCAAGGGCCTTATACTTATTATCATCGGCCAGCATGTACCTGTATTTAATAGCTGTACGTAGCGTCCGTGCGCATGCAGTACTAGGATAGGGCCTACGTGGACAGTAAACTAAAGCCTGCCAAAACCAGAGCTTACTGAAATCTGAATGCAGGGTTTAGGATTAGGGTTAGGGTGTAGGTTGTGGTATGTGGGGCCTATGTCATGAGTAGACCTATGCCTTCACATTCAATATGCCATTGTCATTTGTAGTTTGTTGTCAAAAAAATGTGTTCACTTCCAAGAAAGATCAGTAGATGCGTACAATTGAAATAGAACCTATTCCCAAGGCCTACGCCTTAGCCTAGATCTAGTCTAAGTTACCTAGACAGTAGACAGAAAACTTCTGTTTGAAGGAGTTTTATAACTTTTTTTCCCCCTTTTGAATTAGAGGCTCTCCTCCAAGACGGACGGAAGCCTGTAAGGCCTCTAAATTAAATAGGCCCTTACAACTTTAGACCTACTCTACGGTATAACTCATACAAGTATTACAATTTTAGATAGCCTGGAGTTAAGCAGCTCGTGTACATAAGCCTTGCCGACCCAGCACAATTTCACAAACTTGAATGTAAACATTGTCAGTGAATTCTTACTTTTAAGGTCGAATGGATCTGTCTACAGTCACATTCGCAATTCATGTTGCCTCATCAGATTGATATGTTCGATAGTTTAATCCGGATAATAGTTTGCCCGCTGCATGATTCCACACAGGTAGTACGCTGGATGCATGTTCGGTACGGTGGTCAGGGGTCCTAAAGCTACGCAGGTCCTAAAGCTACGCACCCCGCAAATACGCGCAATGCGACGCGTTCAATGCGCCAAACTTTTGGTGTGACTGAGCAATAAGATTATCATTTACGTTCGCCAAAAAGAATGAGTAATTTTCCTTTATTTTTGGTGATATTATCACTATTTGCAAATCGGGATGAAATTCACGTCAGTCGGCTGAAAAATCAAGATTTGCATTCATTTATTACGTGTGCGTAGCTTTAGGACCCTTTCATTTTTTCCACCAAATTCGACATGGGTATCGACATCGACTTGAAAATTAATGTTATTGAAATTTTTCCGTCATAATTTTCTCAGGAATTTAATTTAAGAATATTTAGAACCAAGATACATAAAAGAATTTCGCATAAATCATTGAAAAGGTGACTTTTTAGCCACTGGAAACAAAGTGCGTAGCTTTAGGTCCCCCCATCATATAGCTCTACTGTGCATGTGCTTGACTCAATATACTCTGCATTTTAACAAAACAACTGAATCACACCTATATCAAGAGTTTATAAGCCAATCACGAGCGTCGATTTTGCTCTAGTGACTTTCCCATCCTCCGAAAAAAAATATCGTCTCCGGGGGGGGGGGGGGGGGGCAGTCAACAGTATTTCTGTACACACGCGCGACCAGAAAAACGCGTGAATGAAAAGGGTATAGTTTTTGCTGGTTAAGGCGCGTGAAGCGCGTGACGCGTTTAGGATGTCAAAAAAGCTAAAACCGTTTCAATCCCGGGGGGGGGGGGGGGGGGGGGGGGGTCTGTCCTCATTGCAAGGGGGGTATCAGGCGCGACCAAAAAATCACGTAAAAAGGGTTGTTTTTCAAGATCGGGCACGTTACGTACGTAACGTGAATAGGGTCTCAAAATCACCAAAAATCAAGAAAAAGGGTATCTTTTTCAAAGTGATGATTTACGCATTTAGGGTCACAAAAAATCAACTTACGTACTTAGGGTCATTCAACACTAAAACAAGTTAAAATCACCATTTTTAGCTGAAGCTGACGTCATAGCCTGTTTTGCATAAATCAACATAAACTGGATCATTATTCGCGGGCTAACTCGGCACTAGGGTGAACTCGGCCTTGGGGGGAAATCGCGCACAGAGTTGAATTGATCGCAAAGTACTTGTGTTGAGACGGTGTTAGCGTGGACTTAATTCTTGAAACACAGTTGCCTCGCAGTGCCGAGTTCGCCCTAGTGCCGAGTTAGCCCGATCCCCAGGCCATACGTCAAAAAAAAAAACAACAACAACAAAACAAAAAAAAAGAAAACAAAACATCGGGCCCTTAAGAACTGTCTTTTTTGAGTAATTATTAAATGGATGTTGATTGATGTGAAGTCCCGGTGTGAAGGGAAGTTTCATGAATGTTCCGTAATCATGATTAGAATTTCCGGGTTAGAATTTACAAATTATTTAGAGTGCCTGATCAAGGGCCTCATGCAAGGAAAGTAAAATGTTTTTACTTGCTTAGGGTATAAAAAATTGTTGTTATTTGCTTAGGGGTAGGAAAAACTGGTTATTACTTGCTTAGGGGTTTACAAAAAATGATTACTTACTTAGGGTAGCAAATTACACGTAATGATACTTATTTAGGGTGTATTTTTTGCATCACGTTAATACTTGTTTAGGGTGCTTTTGGCGAGTCTCTGGTCACGCCTGATACCCCCCTTGCAATGAGGACAGACCCCCCCCCCCCCCCGGGGTTTCAATACGCGTTTAGGATAACCTTTCCCATATTTGTGTGGATTTTGTGTGACGAGTCTCTTGTTTAGGGGGTAAAGTTTTCAAGAAAGCACCCGAAAACACTTGAATAGGGTGTAAATTTGACCATGGCAATTGGATTAAACGTGTTGGGTGGTTTGGAAAACATGTGGTCGCGCGTGTGTATAGTAATATAGTTGAGTGCCCCCCCCCCCCCGAATCAACCTTTTTCCATTGCTTCTAGACAGGTTTCTTTCAAAATGTAAGAGCATAACTAGAGGGGCCGTCAAAGGCGGCAGACCCACGCCTTGGCGGTGCTATACAGAGTAGTTGCAATACTATACTATGGGGTCAAAACTGAAATCTACATTGGGTGATTTCACGCTCGGTGTTGGTGTTTGTGGTTAGTGTTTATTTTGCCGCGAAATCATGATCTAACACCGACTATGAAATGAGAAAAAAATCAGTCGGTGTTAGGTGTTGACCTCTGATTTTCTGACGTAGTTCCGGTTGCCGGTGTTTAATTTTTGTCAGATGTTGTCTGCTGAACCGAGCTCGGCAGCCGGTGTTTAATTTCATGTACAAAATTCCGTTCACTAACACTATACCCTAGGGATTAAGAAATTTTCATTTCACGTTCGGTGTTGGTGCTGGTGTTGCTACTTGTATGCTAGATACGGGAAATTGGGGGGATTAGCCGTGAGAAATAAAGTCAGTAGGCATCATTCGAAGTGTAATTTTACAGGTGTTATGAGGTAGTATGTTCATATAGGTCTGAAATTAAATCTAGGCCAACATTTAGTCCAACTTTCGATCTAGAGCACACGGAAAGGAACTAGACTAGATCTACCTTTGCTTTTTAAAGGGGCGGAATGAGTGAATAAAAAATCCTACCTAGTTTTTTTTCCAGATAGATTTGATAAATATGATGTTCGATATTCCGTAGTAAAAGACCCAGAGAATCCACATTATTAACTAGGATGAGTTCTAAATCAACAATCACAATGCAAAAGTAATGAAACTTCACGCCTTCACGGCTAATCTGAGCCGATGCTCGAAATTTGGCCGTTTGCTATGTACGCGCTGGGCCGTCCGATCCGGCGTCTAGCTGCATATTGGCTACCGCAGCATTTTCTGCTGCAAGTGAGAAACTCGAGAGAAATTAAATCTAAACTTACTGTTCCTATCAATACTATCCATTTCTGTGAAGTTTCTTACCAGTCTCTTTCCAGATAGATTTGATAAATATGATGTTCGATATTCCGTAGTAAAAGACCCAGAGAATCCACATTATTAACTAGGATGAGTTCTAAATCAACAATCACAATGCAAAAGTAATGAAACTTCACGCCTTCACGGCTAATCTGAGCCGATGCTTGAAATTTGGCCTATAGCCATGTACGCGCTGGGCCGTCCGATCCGGCGTCTAGCTGCATATTGGCTACCGCAGCATTTTCTGCTGCAAGTGAGAAACTCGAGAGAAATTAAATCTAAACTTACTGTTCCTATCAATACTATCCATTTCTGTGAAGTTTCTTACCGGTCTCTAGATCAAATAAGGATTGCTTTTAGAATCACCGGACTACTCGGGCAATTTTACGATATTCTAGACTAATAAATCAGTAGTTAAAAACATTTTTTTCTTCTTCGTTGAGAATGGTGCTGACGCCATTACCAGTGTTAAGCTATCGATGCGCTTTGTTGGGATATCGGTATCGGCTTCTTGTTCGTTTGTGGTTGTTCTTTGTGTTGTGGGATGGGGGGGGGGGGGGGGCGTGATGGTGTATGTTCTCTAATCTTTTTTTTTTTTTTTTTTTTTTTTTTCTCTCTCTCTTTCTTTATTCTTATCTTCTTTCTATCCTCTTTTTTTTTTTTTTTCTTCTCTTAATTTAATTCTTTCTCTCAGAAGGAAATTGGAAAAAGATTTTTTTTGTTGTTGTTGAAAATTGTTTGTAACGAAATGGGTAACTTAAATGTGTGAATCTTATTCTTTATGAAATATTTATTTCTGTTCGCAAATATGTTAGATGAAAGTTTGTTTGTATTATCGTTTGAAATGTGAAATTGCAGTTGGCAGTTATATTTATGTCAAGATTTTGTTGTTGTTGTTGTTATATTATATGAAATGTTTCAAATTATGTTCAATTTTCTTTTATGAGAGAAAATAATAAAAACTTATGAAAACAAAAAAAAAAAAATCTGATACGTGCGAAACGGTGATCTTTACATATACTATACTACAGAGTCAAAACTAGAAAGTCTCACAGAATTTGCTGGGATCAACCAATCATCACCAAAATTTAATGGATTCTTTCCTGTCACTATCCAAACAATCCCTGAAAATTTGGTGCAAATCCGTTCACCCGTTCTCTAGTTATCTTGTACACAAACAAACAAACAAACAAACAAACAAACAAACAAACATACAAACATACGGAACCCTTTACATAACCCTGCCGATTTCATCGGCGTGGGTAACCAGGGGGGTGATTCACTAACTGGGATCCATATCATTCCTAAAATCAATTTTCGGGATTGATTTCATTCCCAGCTTAAAATTAATTCCACCTTACTGATTCACTAATATAAATCGCTTTTAGGATGGAATCAATTTTATCATGAATATATATGAGCGCAAATGAATATTTACGAGCGCACTCATTCCAACCAATCAACGTACTCAAATTTCAGTCACCGCCCCTCAGTCACCCGACCTAATTCTCTACTTAGCGCGTAGCTAGTGCGCGTTACCTAGCTACTGCATTAATTGCGCGCACGCATCGACTGGACATACACAGGGCTAGGGCCTATGGCTAGGGCAATGGGCGTGCAGGCAGGCACAGCGTAGCCGCGCCCAGGTTGGGGCGCGGGCGGGCATGCAGTGGAGTGACCGTTTGTGATTGTTAGGAGCGATCCGGATCACTCCCAACCTTAAAATCAATTCAGAGGCTGGAATCAATCCCAAATATATTAGTGAATCAGTCACTAAAAGCGATATCGCTCTTAGGATGGATATTGTTCCTAAAATTGATTTTTTTTCTTATTTGGGATTAATTTTAACTGTTAGTGAATCACCTCCCTGAATTACTCAACTTTACCTTCAAATATTTTTCACTCACCCAGTTGCTGGATGCACCGTAAAAGCACTTATATCCGCGGTATCAAACGATTCACAGATATGACACACACTTTGAACGAGATTGTTTGCGTCGTTAAACTTTACCAGCATGACAGTATCAGATGTAGCCAAGTAGAGACGTGGATATATTTTGGAAAATTTTCTCCCGTGAAACTCCATATCGCGGATGTCTGAAAGAGGCATAATTAGTTGAAAGAAGGTGAAGGATGGATGACACTGCGTTCATTATTATAAAGTTGAATTATGGCCATACGACTATATTGTGAAAGAAACTGGAAGAAAATGGGAAAGGTTGTTTATGTGGGGTAACCTCGCTAGTCATAAGGACCGCTATTCATAAGGACCACTTATTCATAAGGACCGCTATCCATAACGCGAGACTAAATGAATAGCGGTTTTGTACGAATAGCGGTCCTTCTGAATAGCGAGCAAACCATAGACAAATTTCCTCGCTATTCATAAGGACATCCATTCATAAGGACCACTATTCATAACTACTAATGAGGACCGCTATTCATAGTGCGTGTTAAATGAATAGCGGTTTTCTATGAATAGTGGTTCTTATGAATAGCGAGCAGACCCGGTTTATGTTATGCATGTCAATAAGTTTCGCGCAATTTGTTGCATCTACACGTAGCCTGAATGTCATCAGAATGACACGTGCGCGCCACTGATCTCTGTAGAGATCAGTGGTGCGCGCGCACAGGATCAGTCTAAAAACACAAGATATTTCATAAGTAATTCTTAAAAAGGCCGGAATTCTACACAACCAATAAGAAAGGTCAAACCTAGAACTCTTACTCTTTTAAGAAACCTTTTAACTGGTTAATTCCCACCATTAACAGCACTGCTAACCAATTAACAAAATTACCTTGTCACTGCGAGTCGATTACTTTCCCCATAGAAACACGTGTATTTTGGGTGTTCTACGTTTTGTGTGGCAACATAAAAAGGCCGTTTTCAAACAAAATTGGCCAGAATTCTACATATGAGATGATTATATTTTTATGCTCAGCAGCTTCTTTGTTTCTTCAATATTCATATTCCTTTTTAACTGAATTAAATTGTTAAAAAGTGAAAAAGATATAAGTATTTCTAAAAGTTGAAATTTACGTTTTTCATGATTAATGTACAGGGCTCTATGGAGGGAATCGCAGAGGGAAAGTGATACACGCGCGCGCATGGTAGAGAATGCAACACACTTTTTGGTATGATTACATAATTATTGGTGTATACTGTGAGGTTTTGGAATCACCAAAATCAGAAGAAATTATTTCAATCTTGCTGAAAGTCACATTCACTGCACACAGAATTGGGTATGTAGGACTACACGTACATGTACATGTGGCATGAATAGGTGGTCCAAACATTTCAGCTATTAATTTTCTCGCCATATTTTGAATATGAGGGCATTTGAAGAACAATCCTTTTCAGGGGACATTTCTTTTAAGATATTCTTCCCAACTGAGATAAAAATAATGAGAAAGCTCACAAAATATTCACCACAACTCAACCTCCTCTTATCTATGGTGGAGAGACTCCAGACTTACTGAAAATATTTGTTACGACGACCTCCTCTTTAGACAGGCTAACGCCGCCAATGAGAGATCGAAGAATCTCTCCAGTGTGGCTGTTCGACCAGTAGATCATATAGGTTTCGTTATCAAATGCAATTGCTGATGTGGCGTCTGCATTCTCTAAGGCAAGTCTGGTTAGTCCGATTCTGAGGGTGGTGACGTTCTGCATTTGATATATCAAGCCACGATAGAGGCTGGCATTTGTGTCATCTCTGGTGAGTAGAAATATATCGCCTGTTAAATATAAGGGATGCAGACATTACTTTTCTCCATTGAATTTTTTATAATAATGTGGCATTAGGTGTTCTTTTTTTTTTTTTCTTTCTTTTTTTACAACCAGGCAGACAGTCGTTTTCGGAGGACAACGGATGTCTTCCATTAACGAGAAAAGTTATGCAGCAGTGAACACGCTCAACTTTCAAGCGGCGCTGTATGGCAGTGACCTTTTCGATTTTACATATACATGTACTTCATTTGAAACAAAAATAACTAGACCAAGAGAGGTTACTGATTATGTTATCTTGCCGTAAGAAGGAAATAAACTTTGGCAATCGCAAGGTACAATTGCTTTAAAGTGGTATTAAACTGGTAAAACTTGAACGGCGTCATCTTACAGTGACAACTAAATTAAAATTATAATTTGAAAATTAATTGCATTTTATAATGAATTTTCAAAAACAGCTTGTTTTTATAATAGGCACATTTTATATTACAAACCTCGAGGGGGCGCCACGCACAAGGAAATTGCTGGCCCCTTCCACGAAACCCCATTCCGCCCTCTTCCAAACAGGTCTTCCAAAATCTTCTGAGATGGAACCCCTCTCAACAGACTGCCGCCTGTCGCTCGGAACATCGGACACGATCGGAACATCGGACACGATACATCTAGGTCACGTGGCTCAAGGCTGGACTTTGCATTCCTAATTACTGATTGAAATACATCGATTTGCAACTTCCATAACGTTTTCCCTTATATATATCACGATTTTCAAAAAAATGTGGCAAATAGGGCCATTTTTAGTTGGCAACCTTTGTTCCTTAGATAGCAGTCTTAATTTCATTCGATAATTTACAACTTTCTTATTAGTTTTTTAAAAAGAAGAATATTTATTCCTCTGTTGAATTATGGTTAATTATTATCACGCGACATCTGAATCAATGAATTTCAGAAACACCACTTTGTAATTAAAACAAAAATGGGTACCTAAATGTCGTATTTATTTTATATGGTGTTAATTTGGTTACATGTCGTTTTTCCGAAGGTTCATAATTCCGAAACACAAACTCCCATACCAAGGGGCTCATAATTCCGAACACTTCTTTCATTACTCGGAAGGCTCATAATTCCGAAGGTACGTTATTCTGAGGGTTCGTTTATCCGAAGGTTCATAATTCCATAAAAATGATGTAGAGTACCATTACATTTTTCGGCATTATGAACCTTCCGAAGTATGACCTTATGTCAAACTTCAGAATTACGAACCTTCGGAGTAACGAAACTCGGGAGTAAACGAACCTTCGGAAAAACGACATGTAACCGAATTAACTCCGTGTAAAATAATTTAGGTGCCCACTTTTATTTTAAATGCAAAGTCGTGTTTCCGAAAAATAGATCCTTAAATACAGGTGGAGAATTTTTTCTTTTATTTTCGTTTACAGAATATTGTAATATTGGATCAAACATCATTATATTCTTAATCATGAACCTGTTCTACACGTTCTGACCTAATTTCATCTCCCATATTTTTGTTCAAGTTAATCCACGGAGAGGAGGCTTCCATACCAAAGAATTTGAGTTAGGGGGAAAAGTATCTGTAAAATGTTATTGTGTACTTACTGATATTCATGCCCAAGAAGAAAATCCATGTCCATAGAATCTGGAAAAAAGAAAGATATAAGTCAAATTGGTAAACTGTTCATGTGTTATCTTTAACGATGCATGCTGTGTTTATTCTGTTCATTCTACTGTCTGTGAAGGTTTTTATAATTCAGTGTCAAATATGAAAATTTTAAGTCTTATTTTATAAATCAATTGAGTAGCCAAACAAGATCTAGCAATCATAATAGCATAAATTTTACTTAAAAGTGAAATTTTGAGATAATTTTGTAACTCAACTTTGGGTAATGCTAGAGTGTAATTTTCTTATTGATAATGAATCAACCTTACGCTGATTATTTTGCTCTTATTTAAGAAATAAATGTAAAAATGATAATTAAAAGAAATAGATTAAAGAATTGAAATATCATAAGGTGAAATTAAACAACATAACCAGAACTGAAAATAATGAAATAAAAAAAGCAAATTACCATTGTCGTGTGATCTTTACAATCTAGTTGTTTCGGTGAGTGAAATGTAGACGACGGTGTCCGTTTCTTCGCTTTTATACGGTTAAAATGAGCTTAATGGGATGTAAGGCAAAGAAGAGCAAAGGGAGTAAACACCTGTTACACCTGCGCAGTTCTTCATTCTCGTGACTGAATGGTGTAATGAAACAACTGCGCAAAGTGCAATGACTATATTTGACCTTGTCATTGGCCATATATTAGACCATTTCGTTTTATGTTCTTTTTTATCGCGTTATAAAAGTTCCCAATAGTGCAGTGTCGCGGGTTCGCTATTAGAATTAAAGTCCATCTGAAGGTCTAAATTAAGGATATGAAATAAATTAAATTACTAAAACCGGCAAATTCTAGTTCGGGGAATAGAAATATTTCATTTGCCGACATTCACAACCTCATAAACTCCCTTAGCACTTACTTGAATTGAATACACGATTAGTATCGCTCATAATCATCCATAGTGCCTTTGTTTCTATATTGATACCTAGGTTTTGTCCCCAGATACAATGCGTCATGAAAGATATAAAGATATGACCTCTTGACTTTGACATTCTCTTTACTATGCTAACAGTGGCGTACCCAGGATTTTATACAAGGGGGGTCAAATTCTGCTTGGAGGGAGACCCGTATTTTTTTCTTCTCGCCAGCCCTCCAAAACTCGCTCAGTGGGGTGGGGTGGGGGGGGGGGGGGGGGGGGGGGGGGGGGGGGGGGTTAGCGATATTTTTTTTCGCTAGCCCTCAAAAATTCGGTCATTGGAGGGGGGGGGGGGTCAGATGTTTTCCTCCATTATTCTCTGACGAGCAAGCAAAAAAAAAAAAAATTTTTAAAGGTTTCAGTTCGATAAGGTAGATCCGTATTTTTTTTCGTCTCGCCAGCCCTCAAAAAGTCGCTCAGTGTGGGGTATCAGATTTTATGGGGGTCCAAAATTCTCTGACAAGCAAAAAAAAAAAAAAAAAAAGGTCTAAAAAGAGGGAAAATTTATTTTTTTCTGTCAAAAGTGGTCAGGGGGGAACTCTGCCCCCCCCCCCCTGCCCCCCGGGTACGCTAGTGTATGCTATTATAAAACTAGCCTCAAACAGACTTTTGTTCCTGTAGTGCAAATCATACAGGGTTTTCATCTTACTCGTTCAACATCCCTTGCAGACAGTAAATACTGGCAGCTATGACCAAGTACAAGCTCTTGTATTTCGATGCCCGAGGTCGGGGCGAAGTGGCTCGACTTCTGTTTCATCTTGGTGGGCAGATCTTCGAGGATGTGAGCTACAGCACCAATCCAGGGGAATGGCTTAAAAATAAAACGGACACAAGTAGTGAATAATTCCAGAATTGCTCAACTTGGTTCCTTTTGTTTTGTTTGTTTCTTTAGCTCCCTATTTATTTCACCTGCTTAGACCCGAATATTATCAGTATACTTTAGGTTTGTTTCTCTGTTCTTCGTTTTGACAAATCTTTTTTTATTCTTTTCTTTTTTTCATAATTTTGTCCCTTTCATGCCTTTCTCTCTTTTCTGTTGATTAAAGAATTCCCCATGGGGCAAGGTCCTGTTCTAATAATAGATGGATATGTAATGCCAACCCTGCCACTGTGTACAACTTCTGGTGAAATACAGTTTTATTCAAGGAAAATTCCCATAAATTTTATAAAAGTTTTAAAGAACCAGTCAAGAATGGACTTTCATCAAGTGGCTACTAAAATACTGAACCCGATTAGTGTCTTTTCTTTTGCAAGCAAACTATGCAATGCTGGAATAAGAGTTTTATTCTTGATCCCTATTGCTTGTTGGCAGAAGATAGCAACAAATCGTCGTGTTCGTACATGTAGTTTACTAATTCATGTCATTTATTAAATCTTAAGATATTACGTTTCACGTAAGGTTTTACCGCTCTTTTCTCGTAGCGTCCGTATGTGCTGTGTATGCATGAACTCAGTGCCCAACACCACTATTATGTACTTTTTGTATTGTTTGTATTTGTGGTTTCTTCTGTTTTTCATTTTCAGCGCATAGGGACATGCTATCCTGCAATGTGTTAAGCGCTATAAAAGAACCGAGTATTATTATTATTATTATTATTATTATTATTATTATTATTATTATTATTATTATTATTATTATTATTATTATTATTATTATTATTATTATTATTATTATTATTATTATTATTATTATTATTATTATTATTATTATTATTATTATTATTATTATTATTATATGTCTTTCTCCCTCCCTTTTAGGGATCTCCCTCCCCATTCCAGCTTCCTCCTGTATTGAACATATCTTTATTCCTGGTCGTGCATATCAATTATATTCAGTGCTACAAAATGATTTGCACTTGTTGCATCTGTATATGATTTTTCAATATTTTGGACTTGTATGATATTGTCGAAGAAATTTAAGTCTCAGCATATAGTTTGTATAATTGCGGAAGCAGTGTAAACCTGAATTGTTTACATATATTTTTCTTATGATTGTTAATGTCCTTTATACTTGTGGTTTGTATTGTAAAACAAATTTCAAGTCTGATTTTTGCACGAGAGAAAGGATGGATAGTTCAAGAAACATTTCTTGAACCTTTATTGTCAATAAATGCCACTATGAATCCCCGGGATCATGCCTGCTTTTTGACAGTCATTTGCCATAGGGTTAACACGTGAAAACAGCTAGGGATTTTAAGAATGATTATAGTTCCCCTGGTATTACCTTGAATTTATTGTATATGTGGCTTGCATGTAATTTGAGACTCTGAAAAAGGCTTAAAGAAGGCTTAAAAAGTGGAAGAGACCCCGAATAAACATGATAAATGCCAGGGAATATGCATGCTTTTGGCCTTCCAGCTGCCATAGCTTAACACGCAAAAACAGGGATTTTTGAATGATTTAATTCCCCCAGAATTAAATTGAAATTTTGAAAAATGTGACTTAAATAAATTTTAAAGCTCTGAAAATGTATGATTAAGACTCAACTAGTCGAATAGACCCCGCATAAATCCCAGGGAATATGCATGCTTTTGACTCCCCCCCCCAAAAAAAAAAAAAATAAAAAAAAAAAAAAAAAAATAAATAAATAAATAAAGTCTCCTCTGCCATAGGAATTTTAGGATGATTATAATTCCCATAGTTTTTATTTGCAAATATAAAAAATGTGATTTACATGTACTTTGAGGCTTTGAAAAAGCTTAGTGAAGGCTCAAAAAATTGAAAAGACCCCACATAAATCCCGGGGAATATGGATGCTTTCGACAAAAAAAGTCTCGCCTGCCATAGCTTTACACGCAAAAACAAGGAATTTTAGGATGATTATAATTCCCTTTTTTATTTGAAAATGTAAAAAATGTGATTTTCATGAAATTTAAAGCTCTGAAAGGGTGTAATTAAGGTTCGATAAGTCCACTAAACCCCGCATAAATCCCCGGGAATATGCATGCTTTTGGCCTTGCAGCTCCCATAGGTTGACACATGTAAACAGGGATTTTGAAATGATTTTAATTCCCCTAGTATTCATTTGAAATTATGAAAGATGTGATTTACATGAAATTTAAAGCTCTGAAAGGGTATAATTAAGGCTCGATAAGTCCATTAAACCCCCCATAAATCCCCGGGAATATGCATGCTTTTGACAAAAACAAAAAAACAAAAAAAAAAGTCATATAACACGTGAAACCGTTTGTTGTTATTGATGACGTAATGTGGGCGTGTAGTATCGATCACGTGAGATCGACGAAATCCAATGAGATCGTGCGCTAGCAGACGTACTCCGCCCGAAGGCAAGCCCAGCCGGGAAGAAGAAACTCTAACTAAATTCCAGTTCACTATTATATTTCTAATGTACCAGAGGCAAAATTCAATGTGTAAAATTCATAAATTCATATAATCAGTGTTAGCTATCACCGAATTATGCCAAGCCAAATGTACTGATGTTAGATCATGGCTGAATAGCGATCGACAAGGTGTCTAGCTCTAGTTAGCTATAGGGTCTACCCGATGGAACTCTGTCTGTTTGCCAAAGGTGTTATCTCAAACTTGGCTCACCAAAGTTTTGGGGTTGCTGATCGTCGTTTAGTTTGGCTTCAGCCAACGAGACCGACAGCCCCGAGAGACCGATAATGTAGTGGGAGGGGGCTTCTGAACCCTATGGATATGAGTCTGACACTGACTTTCCATGACTCCATGAATGAAGGATGTAGTAATAAAATGGGGGCACACAAATGCAGAGCTGTCAACTTTGGGGAACTGCTTGGAAGGAGACTCATTTTTTTTTCTTCTCGTCCTCCAAATGTCGCTCAGTGGGGGGTGAGGGGTGTCAAGATTTTTTTCTTCTTCTCGCCAGCCCTCCAAAAGTCGCCCAGTGGGGGTGGGGGGGGGGGGGTATCAGATTTTATGGGGTCCAGTTTTCCTCCATAATTCTCTGACAAGCAACAACAACAAAAAAAAGTTATCAGTTCTAAAAGGGGGCACAATGATGTATAATTTTCTTTCAAAAGGGGGGCAATGGCCGAGATTGCCCCCCCCCCCAAAATCCGCCACTGTGACTGGTCCATGAAACTGTCACATCAGTCTTGCAGGGTGGGCCTTTTTACAAGTTTTCTCGGAAGGTTAATAGACCGACATTGTTAGCTTCGTGGGCTCCCGAACTAATGGTGCTCGGTCCGGTTTAATTTACATTTTAGGCAAGAGCCCACGTATGCATGTACTTTCTAGTTCAAGAGAATGTAATTCCTGTTCCAGGGGCGATCCGGGATTTTGTAAAAGAGGGGGCACAGAGCCGGAAAAGTACACAATTAACGAGGCAATTTTTTTAATTGTGTACTTAAGGTATGCCAGTTGGGTTTCAAAATTGCCCCCCCCCCCCCGGATCCGTCCCTGCTATTCCGTCGGGGATGTGAAGAATGGTATTGCATAGTGTTGGTGGTCGATCTCATTAATGTAGAGATTGAAAAAAACAACAATGAGAGATCATTATTTTGTCCTCATTTCTATTGGAGTCATTTTTACAGATCGGTTGTAAGAGAGAATATGAGAATAAGACAGTATGAAAAAGATGAAAGCCTGTGAGAGGGGGAGGGAAGGGAGAGAGAGAGAGAGAGAGAGAGAGACAAAGAGAGCTGGGGAGGGGGCAAAAGGAATGGGATATTCCTACAAATGCAGAATAGGACTGGGTAATAAATAAATTATATCATCAGCTGCTATTGTTGTTACTAGTTAATTCAATTAAAAATACGGAGGCCGTTTTTCCCTTTTCATACATTTGGTAGCCATTATAGGCCCTACTGCGCTGGAGGGGGCTTCGGAGCAAGCCCTTATACTGTTTTCTTCACCTGTCGTCTCAAACTGCTACAGCAAAATATTACAAATAAATCACCGTCAGTTATTTATATTGGTGGCGTATTCAGGAATACAGGGGGAGGGGAGGGGGGTTCAAGCCTGACGAACAAAAAATCATCAGATGCCTTCTATTCTGAATTTTCGGACAAGCAGGGAAAAAAAGTATCACATTTTTCATGTTCCTTACATGTATAACCTTTCCCTAGGCCTCTAGCTCTAGCTAGCCAAAGAGTGTAAATACGAAGAGTGCTCAGTCCCGAAATAAAGCACGCGTACATATTGTGGTACATGTCGATCGGCCGAGAGGGAAAGGTTATAGTCTTTATCAAGATGTTTGTATTTTTTTATTTCTCTATTTTTTCTTCGTTTTCTGTATATCGCTTTTGGTAAAGCCGTAAAGGGCATAATCTTGATATTGTCCCTTCAAATACAAATTTATGTCCCAAAACAGATAGGAATCAACTTTAACTGCACCAGCAAGAAGAGGGAGAGAGTTGGGAGGGGGAGCTAGGAGAGATGTTTGTATTTTTGTTAAAGTTATTTGCTGTGAAATTTCTATCAATATTTATGTGATGGGGAGGGGGGGGGGGTGGTCCATACATGTTTCCTGATATTAAGCTCTATATGAGCAAACACTGCGATATCTGACGGGAATGTCGAGAAAAGTAAAAAAATAATAATAAAATGCTATCTTTATTTTTCTATATCAGAATATTTCATTTTATATTATGATTTATGCAAATTATAGGGATTATAGACCTATAATGTACATATACTGGCCTTTTTCTGTTAAAAGTCAAGACAGAAAAGGCTTTATTAAAATGAGATTGCGTGCGAGCAATTCCTTATATAAATATAAAGATTAATTAAGAGGGGCGTATATATCCAAGATTCTTATTTTATCATTTTTATCCAGGAATGCACGTGCCCCTACGTACCAGCCAAAACCAAATCTGACATATTTTAGTTACACATCAAATGAAAGGAAATGTGTGTCTCTGTCTTTGTCTCTCTCTCTCCCTTCCCTCCCCCTCTCACAGGCTTTCATTTTCTCATACTCTCTTATTCTCTTATTCTCTCTTACAACCGATCTGTAAGAATGACTCTAACAGAAATGATGACAAAATAATGATCTCTTATTGTTTTTTTTTTTCAATCTTTCAATTTAATGAAATCGACCACCAACACTATGCAATCCCACTCTTCGGATCCATGACAGAATAGCAGGGGCGGATCCGGGGGGGGGGCGAATCAACCACGGCCCGGGTCTTTTTGAAACCCAACTGGCATACCTTAAGTGCACAATAAAAAAAATTGCCTCTTTAATTGTGTACTTTTCCGGCTCTGTGCCCCCTCCTCTACAAAATCCTGGATCCTCCCCTGAAATAGGAATTACATTCTTTTGAACTACAAACTACAGGTATACACGGGCTCTTGCCTAAAATGTGTAAATAAAACCGGATCGAGCACCATTAGTTTGCGAGCCTACGAGGCTAACAATGTCAGTCTATTAACCCTCCAAGAAAACTTGTAAAAAGGCCCACCCCGCAAGACTGACGTGACAGTCTGGGCATGGACCAGTAGCTGATTTAGGGGGGCGAAATCCCGGCCCGTACCCCCCTCCCCCCCCCCCCCCCCCCCTTGAAAGAAAATTATACATCATTGTCCCCCGGGCCTTTCTTTTATTGTGGCCCCCTATTACAACTGATAACTTTCCTTTTTTCTTTTTTTTTTTTGCTTGTCAGAAAATTATAGAGGAAAACTGGACCCCACAAAATCTGATACCCCCCCCCCCCCCCCACTGAGCGACTTTTTGAGGGCTGGCGAGAAAAAAAATTATTGCCACCCCTCTCTCCCCCCCCCCCCCCCCCCGCCCTTTTACTACATCCTGCATTCGCCCCTGTCATGGACTGTCAGTGTCAGACTCATGATCCATAATAGGGTTCAGAAGCCCTCTCCCACTACATTGTCGGTCTCTCGGAGCTGTCGGTCTCGATGGCTGAAGCCAAAGTAAACGACGATCAGCAAGAACAAAAACTTTGATGAGCCAAGTTTGAGGAGAACACCTTGGGCAACCTGACAGAGTTCCATCGACAACGCCACTACCTCGATCGGGATCGCAGATGGGTAGACCTAGCCCAGCTAGAGCTACCTTGTCGGTCGCTATTCAGCTCAACTATTCCATGCTGCTTTCATGATTTAATATCAGTCATTTGGCTAGGCGTAATTCGGTGATAGAACATTGATTATATGAATTTATGAATTTGACACATTGAATTTTGCCTCTGGTACATTAGAAATATAATAGTGAACTGGAATTTAGTTTTAGTTTCTTCTAATACCGGCTAGGCTGGGCTTGCCTTCGGGCGGACGTACGTCTGCTACATGGTCGTCTGCTAGCGCACGATCTCATTGGATTTCTCACGTGATCGATACTACACGCCCACATTACGTCATCAATAACCACACTACGTCATCAATAACAACAAAAGGTTTTACGTGTTATATATGACAAATTATATTTTGGGGTCAAAAGCATGCATATTCCCGGGGATTTATGAGCGGTTTATTGGAGTCATCGAGCTTTAATTATACCCTTTCAGAGCTTTAAATTTCATGTAAATCACATTTTTCATAATTTCAAATAAATACTAGGGGAATTAAAATCATTTCAAAATCCCTCTTTTCATGTGTTAACCTATGGGAGCTGGAAGGCCAAAAGCATGCATATTCCCGGGGACAAAGTTATGCGGGGATTACTGGACCCATCGAGCCTTAATTATATCTTTTCAGAGCTTTAAATTTCATGTAAATCACATTTTTCATATTTTCAAATAAAAACAAAGGGAATTATAATCATCCCAAAATTCCTTGTTTTCACGTGTAAACCTATGGCAGGCGAGACTTTTTTGGTCAAAAGCATGCATATTCCCTGGGATTTATGCTGGGTCTATTCGACTAGTTGAGTCTCAATCATACATTTTCAGAGCTTTGAATTTTATTTAAGTCACATTTTTCAAAATTTTAATTTAATTCTGGGAGAATTATAATCATTCAAAAATCCCCGTTTTAGTGTGTTAACCTATGGGAGTTGGAAGGCCAAAAGTATGCATATTCTCGGGGATTTATGCGGGGTCCCTTCCACGTTTTGAGCCTTTGAGCTTTTTCAGAGTCTCAAATTACATGTAAGCCACATTTACACTAAATTCAAGAAATACTAGAGGAACTATAATCATTCTTAAAATCCTTGTTTTCACCTGTTAACCCTATGGCAGATGACTCTGTCAAAAAGCAGGCATGATCCCGGGGATTCATAGTGGCATTTATTGACAATAAAGATTCAAGAAATGTGTTTTGAACTATCCATCCTTTCTCTCGTGCAAAATCAGAATTATAAAAGATAGAGTAAGATATGAAATATCAAGAAAATATGAGACATCTTTTCACGTGTTACGGTTAGCTATGGCGAACGTATTTTCCCCGAGTCTTTGTTAACACAGTAGTACGCCTGCCGAATGTACTACGGAAGTAGATGAGAGTAATCTGTCTTGATACTAATAAAAGTCTTTGCTCTAGCCAGCTGGCTCGATCGGCGCGGCCAATCATATCGACATGTACCACAATATATACACGACACATGCTTTATTTCGGGACAGAGCACTCTTGGTGCTTTGAATTAATTAGCACATCAACGAGCAAGCTGCGTTCCAAAAGAAATCAAGCCGCCATTCCCGAACTCCAACGAGCTGTACTAAATCTCATCGTCGGATCTCAGTCCATACATAATTATCTTCGTCTGTACCGCCGTGCAAAGCCAACATGCCGAGCTACAAGCTGATGTACTTCGATGCCCGTGGTCTCGCCGAGCCAGCCCGTATGATGTTCAAGCTCAAGGGTGTTGAATTCGTGGACGATCGCTTTACGCATGAGGAATGGCCTCAGCGCAAGGCTAACAAAGAAGGTGAGGCTATTTACAGTCTTTTGCTTGAAATCATTTTTCTCAAGCTTTATTTTAATTACATGCCATTACAGCAACCAGTGGCTTACACTGAGAGGCACTGGCATCATGGGGTATGGGAACCGGACTCTTAGAGACTTAGACTCAATGGATGAAATACATTTTACCAAGTCATTGATTAGGAGGGGATTGTACCTGCAGGCAGTGTTTCCACTTTTCAAAATGAATTATCCTGAAATGAACACTGAAAATTCTTGGAATTTCAAAAAATATCCTGAAATTTTTTAAATGAGCTACGATCGCCTCCAAACCTTCCTTACATGATCTCTGTAGAATGTGCACTGATCATTACCCTATATACTGTATATTAGTTCACACCTCACTGCAGAAGAAAAGAGCTAGAGAGAAGAAGAAAAGAAAAAAAAAGCCGTCCCTATGTGTACTCGTGTGCTTGTGTGTTGGACTGTTTGTGTGTCGTGCCAGTGGTATGAGTCGGTGAGGGTATGTGTGTGTATCAGTGGTGTGTATGACTGTCCTACTATACTATACAATTGTACCATACTACTGTATGCATTATACCGTACTGGGATTTTATATTTCTCCTTTTTTTTTCCTTTGGTTTTCTTTTTTTTTCCTGTTCTTTCTTTTTATTTTCTTTATTTGTTTAACTTTTGCCTACATTTTTGTTAGTCTATTCACGGAATCCCCAAATATCCTGGAAAAATCCTGGAATTTTTTCAATTCCTGAAATTATCCTTGAAAACCTCAAAAACTCCTGGAAACTCCTGAATTCCAGGAGAAGTGGAAACGCTGCCTGCAGGGATCGTAACGTGTAATTCTTTTTCACGTTCACTTTAATTCCTTCTCATCTGGTTACGTTGAACTATATCCTTCCCCCTTTTCTATTTCGTTTCTACAAGACAAACTTAAGAGCACTAGGGGGGGGGGGCATGCAGGGAGAGGGGCTTGCCAGCATAAATCTGATACTCCCCCACTGAGCGACTTTTGAGGGCTGGCGAAAAACTTTTTGCAGCCCCCCCCCCCCCCCCGAGCAAGTTTTAGAGAGCTGGCGACAAGAAAAAAATATGAATCTCCCTCTAAGCAGTTCCCTAAAGTTGGCAGCTCTGCATTTGTGTGCCCCCCCCCCCTCCTTTACAAAATCCTGGTACGCCACTGCTTAAGAGAGTTGCGTTGTGAGATAAATTCATAACAATTTCAACTGAAAACAATAGGCATAAATTGCAGAAATAAATTCGCCTACATCAAAATATTACTAGAAACTCAGAGGTGACCCTTTCAGGTCTCTAAAGTTGTTCACAACACGCATGCATTTGAATGTGCATATCAAAAGTTTCTTATAACCTTGCGTCCAAAGTACATTTTCTATCCGTCGTTTGTAAGCTTTGTTTGAACAACACAGGTCATATCTATATTTAGTAAGCCTGTTTTATTGAAAGGTATTCAACACTTTTTCGTGAAAGGGGGTGGTTTCTACCATTCAAATCCTCATTGTTCTGTTTTATTTTGTACCCTTTTTGCTGCCAGAGTTTCCTACCGGGCAAGGCCCTGTTCTGTTGGTCGATGGCCAGGCCTTACCTCAGAGCAACGCGATCTGTAGATACATCGCCAGAGAGCTGGGTAGGTAGTACAAGTGCGATACACTCCATTTTAATATTCTATAAGTCGAACAAAGAGGTAAGTGCCATTGCGCATACGGTATTAAACGTGCTATCTCATTGGTAGATTACCCAATAGCGCGCGTCCCCTGAGCATGATCTGACCATTGCGGTGATGTGTCATATACCGCACGCAACTCGGAATTTAAGTGCGACTTTAAGTCAAACTTAGCTCTTTGTGAAACACCCCCAGCGCTTATCGAGCCTGTATATTTATAAACAAATAGTGATTACCGTCAGTGTCGAGGTCATTTTGCATTCACTTTTTGTCCTATCTCACTCTCACATTGAGCTTCAAAAAACAGCGATTGGCGTCTCGTGTGCGACAGGCATATGACACTTAAGCCTGGTTCACACGACGCGTCATTTCGATTGCGTCATTACCTGCGCTAATCGAGCCTGTGAAAGCAATTTACCCATACGTCGGATATAAAAAGTCTTGTTTGCACTGATCATTTTTAATCACCTTTTAAATATCACTCTTTCATGACGCGCAAAAGACTGTACTATGCAGTCATTGACGCGGTCTTAACGTCAAGAAATGACGCTTTGTGTGAGTCGGGATTAACTAAAGATATGTTTAACAAGGAATGTTCCATTTTCTTCTGAGAAAAATCATTCATATTGCATTTAGATATGAACTCTAAATCAAGCTGCAAAAAAAAGTAGATCAAAAGTATATGAATGAAATCCAATGGTGTAATGACCCCAGGAGAAAAAAAAAATGCTTGTTTTGCGAACATAATTATGGTTAGATGAAAATGATTACATCGTCAATCAAACGTTGACAATGAAAGATAAACTATATGTCAGTATAAAAGTGATAATTAACCTTAATCCTACTTCCAAGTCCGAACTTGTACCACAGTCACACCGCCAAACAGACCCAAACCGACTCCAAACCAACCGATTCTTGGCCATTGGTGGCAATGTAATTTTTTTGCTCGGTCTGTTGTCGGTCTGTTGTCGGTCTGTTGTCGGTCTGTTGTCGGTCTGATGTTGGTCTGGCGTCGGTCTTGTTGATGTAACTGTGGTATTTGTGTCGAAATAGTTCATTGATTTACGGAGTACCAACTTTCAACTTCCTCATCTCGTAAAGAAAAATATTGCAGTTCTGTATCTAAATGAATATTAATATAAAATCAAGACATTATAAAAAATTAAAAAAAACAAGATATCAATTTCATTTCATGACTAAATTTATGTCGTTTTATTGATATTGCGACAGAAATACGGTAATCTTTATATAATAAAAAGTTGACACTTGATACTCCATAAAATCAGTTAAGCCGGGTTAAAAAAAAAAGGAAGGAAGAACAAATTAAAACAAAACAACAGACATATTTATGGTGTGAATGGATGATGTATGCATCTCTGTCTTACTACATAATTCGAGGACTCATATATATTTTGTAGGAATGTAATACAATACAATAATTACATTTGTAATAGACGGAGGACGATATGAAAATGTTCTGCATAACCGAGGACCTATACTTTGTATACACCCAACCGAGGACCTATACTTTGTATACACCCAACCGAGGACCTACCTACTCTTATATGAAAAAGCATGACATTTTAAACCGTTTGCAGAGATTTGGAAATCGAGGATGACCTCGGTCTGCTTTGGGTCCTCGAATCGGTTAGGTACCCGTAGACAATTGTACAAGTGCACGCACACACAGTCGACACACCCTTACACAAAATCCGCCGATACGTGACAGATCATCAGGCCAAACGTTTACCTCACAGATATGGTAATTTTTTTGCCAGCACATTAAGTTTCATATTTATATTCTCACTTTTATAAATCATCTTTTATAAATTGTTATTGAACTTTGCTTTTGTCATATTTACCAATCTCTATATGAATTTTTCTCTCTTATTTTTATCGGACGTATTATCACAATTCCATATTACATGTATTACCATTATGCTTCGTATACTTTAAATGTTATCATGGTTATGTCATCTTTTGTTTTAAAAAAAAAAGAAATCTGCAATTTGGTCCATAAGCCGCGAATGATTCCTATCAACATGATCAATTAACCGTTAAATTTAGATGTAAAGAAAGAAAAAAAAGACATAGCATGATTGTGTTGCTTTTGTACTATCTTTTCAACTACTGTTCAATGGGCAGGTTTCTACGGAGCAAACAATCTAGAAGGAGCTAGAATTGACGTCGTCATCGACACCATGAAAGACATCGAACAGAAAATGATACCTATATATGTTGGCAAACCTGATGAAGCTAAAAAGGTAAATTTATGGATCATAACTAAACCCAGTGGCGGACTAGGACTGAACTTTGATTGGGGAATTTCGATGAGACATACAGCCTACACAATCAACAGATGTCTTAATTCGTTGAGTTAGGGCTTATATTAGCCGCCCTCAGAACACAAATCGACCGGCTCTCAAGCCAAATATCGAGTGGCCTTTGGGGAAAACTCCCCAAACTCCCCATGGCCAGTCCGTCCCTGACTGAACGACAAGAATTAGTGGATTTCAGTAACTATGGTTTTTATCGGAAGCAAAATATCCCCCCCCCCCTCCACACACACACACACACTCACACAGATTTCATTTTCTTTACACACATTTTTTTTTTTGTGTGTGTGTGTGTGTGTGTAATTTCAAACAATTGGCATTTAATTAACAAGTAACAACGGGTAGGTTTTTAAATGTTCTTGAAAACTCTTGGTCATGTTGGTGTTCACTCTCATAGACCTATGACGCTGTGAGAGGGGGCGGGGGGGATGTAGACCTTATGATTATTTTTTGTTGAAATTCTAATGGGCGATGACCCCAAAATAAGGAGTGTGTGACACCTCTTAATCATCGCACGTCTGAAATCCTGTTAAAATCTACTCCAAAGTCATTCAATAGTGAAGTTTCTTCACCAGAGATATTTAATTGAAAATGAGTTTTATAGAAATTTATTGTTTTTATTTTCTTCACCATCCTTTTTCTATACCATCTTTCATTACATGTCATCTTTCAAAAAATGAATAAATCAAATGAAATCAAACCATTCATCAGATCACACTTTTGTGTAGGCTAATGGACACGACGAAAATAATTAAGTCCTTGATAAGTGATTTCAACAATACTCAGAAAAGTAAACATGTTCACACACATCGTCTTCGTTATTAACAATGCAATATTTTTTTTTTTTTTTTTTTTTTTTTTTGGTCCAGGTGGAGCTGATGAAGGCATTTATCGAAACCACGTCCAAGCCCTACTTCTCCTATCTTGATCAATTGATCAAGGAGGCGGGAGGAAAAAACTTTGTGGGAAACGAGGTAAGAAGTTAATAATAATGATTAATAATAATAATAATAATAATAATAATAATAATAATAATAAATAATAATAATAATATGTCTTGTTTAACAGTACATGTATTATATATTGTTCTCCCTGAGGGTCCTGCAATCATACTATTACCCCAGCTTTCTGGGCCCCGTTTCATAAAACTTGTTATCGATAACAAGTTACAATAATTGTTATAAGCTACTGAAATCCTTTAATCTGACTGGCTGAGGGCAATTTGTCATAGGAATGAGGTAGTTGTTATTTATAACAAGTTTTATGACACAGGCCCTGGATGCCTTTTGCTCTCCTGCACATTATCAAACTCTGTACATGTAATAAGGTGGCATGATTTATTGACTTTTGTCTTATATTATTATCCTTTTTTTTTTTCTATTCAGCATTATTTCTTTATGGTTTCCTACCTGCTTATCTTGCTTGTAGTAAAGTGATTCATTCACATGACTTTCCACCTAGAGGTTGGGGGTTCGAATCCCTGCCCACGGCACTTACATCCTTTGGCAATACTTTTGCCACCCTCCACCCACGTGGGAATGGATATACCTGATATGCTTTAAAACACTTCTTTGTTGGGCGCTCGGCTATGACCGGGATACACTCGATAAAAAACGTATATTCATTTCTTTTTCACCAGATCGCCTGGTCACATTTTCTTAATCAGATTCTAGTCATTATTCTGACTAGGATTTTGTTAATTTTTGACTAGGATTCTGTTCACCATGTTCACTTCAAACCCAAAACTGGTAGTTTTGATTGGGATAGTGCAGGTGCCAGTGGGAAGAGTTATTCCAATCATATCTGACCAGATTCTAGTCATATTTGACGAGATTGTTTTTAGAGTGTAATATTGGAGCATCCGGGCCCTGTTGATTAAGTTTGTTATCAATAACAAAACTATAATAATTGTTATAAGCTACTAAAATCGTTGTATTTGATTGGCTGTGAGCAAATCTGTTATAGAAATAAAGTTGTTGTTACTGATAACAAGGGCCCGGAGCATCACGACCTGACTGAGGTGACTGACGGTTCAGGACATTTTAAGCATTTTAAAATTTTCCGTCCGTGCGCGTCCGCGCGCGCGTTATGTGCGTGCGCAATGCGTACGGAACGTAAAAACTCCGTTTTTTTGCATGGTTTGTATTCCTGACACTATTCTCGACAATTTCCAACTATTTACAGTCATTCTCGACATTCCATAATGCCACACGCGCGCGTCAAACTTTAAAATTCGCGCGCGCGTCAATGGGCAATATAATGTAAAAAGTGGTAAAAACATGCCTATATGGAATCCGCCATAGCTCGTCAGAAAGGCTGGGGACCCCCCATTTTTTTACATTTTCTGAAAGCCTATGAGTTGTAGATTGTAATTCATGAAAAAAATTCGGGGGTCAATCGATCGGAACGTCGTCACATTTGCATATGAACTCAAAAATTCGATTTTGAAAAAATGACGTCATAAATTTTGTATTCATTTGACAATATTTCAGTAATAGATTGTCGATTTTCTTCCAAATTTTGATATGTTGTAGCTGAGACAATCCTCTACAAGATCAGTAACCACCATTTTTCATTTTGACAAAGGGATCATGGCGTATTTTTGCGATTAAAGGAGGCATGTCAATTTTTCTCATTTTGCGTGTATTCTCTATGGGACATGACTTTTTCTCAAATCTTGATTCTACATTCCCGTCTTCTTTGAGCAGTATCTTTGTAATTTTTGCTCGATTTTCTTCCAAATTTTAATATGTTATAGCTGAGACTATAAGCTTTCACAACTGTGCTCTCCAATTTTTGATCAGATGTCGGGATCATGCCCGTTTTTTAAGTACAAAATGTCATTTGAGAATCCCGTTTTTCGTCTACGTGTTATCTCTATTGGAAAACTTTTGGTCCATTGGTAAAGTACTTGCCTCCCATCCCGCCGACCCAGGTTCGAATCCCGGTGGGTCCATTTTTTTTTGAATTTTTTTTTTTTTTTTTTTTGCCATTCATTCTTCCATCTTCTTCGACTATTATAACATATACCATCTCAAACAATGTAGTAAACTGCCTAATTTTGCGTGTTATGTCTATTGGAAAGTAGTGTCCAGTAGTTTGTGTACAATGTGATTCCCTGCCTTATATTAAAGCTATGGGGTTCATCTCCCACGTATCCTCAAAATGGTCTCAGTCAATTTTCTTCATACTTTCGTCAGTCATCAGTCCTAATAAGGTCAAGTTCCCGCATCTTTTTCAAGGTCATCAGGTTATCGTGACGTCATCCAGGAGCCATTTTGTGAAAATCAACTTATGGTCATATCTTCATAACGAAATGTCATTTCTCTTTCATATTTGGTATGGTTAAGGTCAATGTCATTCCAGTCAAGGTCATTTCGTTAAGCGCGCCTAAGCGTACGTCCGCGCGTCAGTGAGATGCTCCAAATCTTTCCCAATTATTTTGCACACGTTTTATGCCATTTCAAGCACTTTCAAAAAATTACCCAGAAAATTGAACCTGAAGGGGTGCTATGGCACTTAGATTATCGTGGTTATTGTCATCATTATTGTCAATATGATCATTATCATTATATCATTATCGTCATCATCGTCATCGTTGATCTTACCATATCATCACATTATCATGTATTATTATCTTGCACAATCATTATCACATCTTACAATTTACCATTTAAAGACAGACCACCTAATTCGTCCCCATTGACGAATTAAATGTCTAGTTAATATTATTATTATTATCATCATTATTATTTTTATCATTATTATTATTATCATTACTATTATCATTGTTAACATTATAATTATCATTATCATTTTTATTATTCTTACTATTATTATTAATGTTGTTGTCATTGTCATTAAAATCTCCGCTGCATGACAGATCTCACTGGCGGACATCCAGGTCTTCAACATGTTGGACTTAATGACTAACAGCAAGTACAAGATAGAGGGCGTTCTGGACCAGTACCCTGAACTGACTGCCTTCTGCAAGTATTTCCGGGAGGAAGGTCCACTCAAGTCCTACCTGCAGTCTCGACCCGTTACAGAGGCTTAACTGGAGGATAATAAAAACTTTAATTGCAGTTGCCAAGCGTTGAAGATGCTCCACTAAAGCGGAAGGTTGACCAAAAAATATGCAATTTAGAATGTCTCGATTGTCGTTAATTTGGCAACATGAGGTCATGCGTATGTAAATCGTGTGTTGCCAGTTTGGGATTGCATCTGAGATTGATTACGGCTATCATTTCCACTTTTAGATATCTTCTTTTTTGATGTATATGCCTACTTACAAAAAGTCGGACTTAGCGAAATCAGAACATCTTAGAAAGTGAAACTACATTTCTCAAGTAACTTATTTTACCTGCATTGTCATGACGAATTTAGCCTGATAATTTTTTTCCTTTTAGATTGTTTTACCAGAATGTAAATAGGCAATTGAGACAAGTGGCTTTATCATCAGTGAAAGATTGCGAAAATGAAGACGAGTTGAATACCTCAGTCAGACCGTCACACCGACTCCAAACCGAACAATTCTTAGCCATTGGGGTTAATGCAATTGTTTGTTCGGTCTGTTGTCAGTCTGGTGTGGGTCTCAGTGGTGTGACTGGGACATAAGAGAAAGCTAAAGCACACCGCGCACAATACTATCGATCTACGATCTGATTTTGGAAATAAATCGCAGTATCATTACATATAGGCAGTTTATTAAGTGAAAGCTGATTCAGGTTCTGAACAATAATATGAATACTCAACATCGGAATTTTGTGAGATGTCAGCCTTATATCCGGAATAAGGGCCAAATTAGTTTTACATCGTAGACAATCGCAGGACTGCTTTGACGTCACTACTATTCGGAGCCGATTAATTTGGCCTTTCCTCTGAATAGAAGTCTCGTAGTAGGCCGTAATTTTGATTTTACAATCTAAGTGACTATTCAGAACCTCAATCAAATATATTCTATTTGTTTAACTGGTTATATCTAATGCTATAACATTTTCTTTCAAAATCGGATCGAGACCGATCGTATAGTGTGCGGTGGGCTTTAAGCACACCAAATACGAGTTCCCTTGAACTCCGTCTTTCGGTGTATATGCAGACACTTTGGAGCGACTTTTTCACTGGGGTGCTGATGAGCAATGCCTTGTCACTAATTGTGTGGCAAGCAAAAACAGACAAGAAATGTTCTCACATTTTCTTGGGGCATCTTTTCAATTAACCCTCTGCAAAAAAAAAAAAAAAAAAAAAATGGGGAGGGGGGGGGGGGGGGGGGGTGCTGCAGCGTTCCCAGTACCCCTATCTCCCAAAGCCACGTAGATATGTTGTGCATTATAATGCAGGCTAGGACGTTATATAAATACATGTATGTTAGAAAATTGTTCATAATAATAAACTACCATTGAATGAATTAAGCTTTCCTATTATCTCTTGTTGTACATGTATCTATTTTAAGTACACACGTATTGATATGCCAAACACCATTTATTTGATGTACGATAAAAGAGCAATGTAGATAAAATGCATTACTGAAGGGCATAAGTGCCGTAATGGGGATCGAACCCATGATCCTCACATTTCCAGTCGTGTTTTTTAAACCACTCGGCTACGACACCTCTAAAGGATATTTTCGGTTAAGGTATGGCATAATAATATACAAATATTTGGTTTATATCCGTCATCTTTAAACTAAAGCCTAAATCTACTCATCTGCTGATTATTATTATTGCAGTACACAAACAGTTTTGAAGAAGGGATGGATTTGCGCGGATATCAAAGTCGTAATGATGACATCATCCCGTGTCGGTGCTTACAACAATAGACGCGTAAATAAATGTCGTCATAATGTAATACGCACTTTTCTTGTATGATGTCATACGCCGTATATAGGTTTTCCCGATAAAATTCATCAGAACAGCAGCCAAACTGATGCACAGTCGCTCGATTTCATTTGAATTTGATCAACATTCAATTGCCTAAAATGAGCATTCGATTTTAAAGCGATTTCATACTTTCATCATGCATTTTGATAGAAAGAGCATTCAAATTAGAATTAGAATCCGTGAATAGTACTACTGTACACGGATCGTGACGTCAGATGTGATTAAGCTACTTTAAAGATCATTCATGAATTCTAACAAAATTTAGCTACTGTGTATTTAACTTTTAAAAAACTGTAATAGAAACATCATAATTGGGGGGGGGGGGGGGGGGGTTGAGCTGAGAAGATTCTCGTATTCCGAATTGTTTGTTTTAAACTATGCATGTATGAGAAGTGGTCCTAGATGGTGCTTTTGAAATAAAATGCAAATCAGTACAGATATGTCAACAACTTGGAGTTATATAGCTATTGATTTATCCAACACTTTTAAGCTGTTGCTGTTAATCAAGGAATCTTCATTTTCGGTTAGAAATATTGCTTAATGACTACGTGGTGTCTTCAGAGATTGAGATATTAACCGTTAAACTGGGGAAATAATATATTCACATCAAATTTCCTTTTCCTTCCTTTTCACATTGATTAGAAACTTTACTATATAATTTGGGTGATTTCCTTCCGCAAAATTCTTAAGCGAGTAGAATGACCAAATAATTCTAAAGAGCAAAAATATTTTTTTTTTCAAATAATACATAATGCCCTGGGGTTTCAACATGTCTTGAGGTTCTCCTCTTTGATTCAGGATGCGGCAGTTCGAGCTTAAACCAGATTGGCCACGTTGCTTTGCATAAGCACTTCGGCAAAAAGTTCGGCTCGGTCAATTCTCTGACCTTGATCGGTTCAATCGCAGGTAGCATGGTGCTTCCTTACATGATGGTTAAGCACCTAGAAGCATACGGGATTTGGGGAGCGATTTTGTGTCTTGGCGGAGTCTTTGCACACTTTGTTCCCGTAGCATGTTGTATGAGATCGCCACGAAACAAAGACAACTGCCCTCGAACTCTTCAAAGGAGAGCCCTTGACAGAAAACGACAATTTTACTTCTTTGCAAAATGACACAAATAACTACGGAAGTTTAAGCCACTGTAACCCTAGGCCTGAACAAGAACTCAAAGGCAGGTCAACAACGTTGCAAGTTCAAAGGAAGAAAGAAGTGTTGTGCGTCTCTTTTGATTTGCTTGAAACGGAACAGTCATCGCATGAAGGCGGCAGAATAGAACTCGAAACTACCATGAATACACATACGTCTTCCAATTTCAATCGAGGCAACCCAATGACTCTAATTCTCTAAATACAAGCTCAAAGTCGAAGTGTGCTTCTTTCCAGGAAAACACATCATTGATCAAGACGGTATTTGACCTTGATTCGATTCTTAAAGAGCTCACCTTTACTCTAACGTTAGTTTCATTTATCACGATATGTACGATGGTGTTTAGCGGATGGTCCTTCTTCCTCGTAGCCTATGGTGTATCTGAAAATATGGATGAATCCTCAGGCTGGGTACCTCCAAATTTCAGGCGCTGCTGGAGGCTAATTTGTTGGTCGTATATCTTTGATATTCATCCTCAGCTATCGCCCTAATCTGAGCACAGCCATGCTTGCTGGAAGCACTCCCCTTTCCTCAGTTGGTTTACTTCTCTACCAAGTCAACACCACATTCAAGTTCATCATGTTATGTTCCTTCTTCACTGGCTTGGGCGTATATTCCAGTATCACATCATTCTGTGGCGTTCTTGGTGTCACGGTCGAAAAGGAAAACGTTCCAGGAATATTGGCCTTACAGTTCTTCACTTCCGGGATCAGCAATGCATTAGCGGGTTACATCATATGCTTTTCTCTTTTCCTTTTGAATGAAATACATGTAGTTTAATATTCAATTACCAGCAAAGGGATTTACTATTCCAATCTTATAATTTTGATAAAAGAGTGATAAAACAGTAAAAAAAATTATTAAAAAAAAAAAAAAAAAGCTGTGTTCATGTGAAATACATCCTGATTGGGAAGCGACTGTTTACTTAGCGTACACGCATACATTATAGCATTCATGAACTGACAAAAAATGTTTCCACTGATAAATAATTATAACTGAAATTGGAAAAAAAATATTTTCAAAAATCAGTGTTATAGGTCACAAATCAAATACAGGAGTCAAAGTAAAAAGGTATACTACTTTTGCAAACTACCATTGTTTATTGAGATCTTTTACAAATTTTTTAAACAGTACACATATGAAAATTAAAGGAGAATGAAACCCTGGGGAAATAATATCTTTTTAATGAAAAGAGAGGACACAGAGAAGCAATTTTTAAAAAGTTCCATCAAAATCGGTTACGAAATGAAAAAGTTATGACAGTTTGAATAGTCTCAATTTACTTTCTATGGCGATCCTCAAATTGGCAGTGTTGCTTCAAAATGGCAGGTTTAGTAGTAAAACTCTCCATATGTTTTGTACACAAAATTTCATATTTTCTCCATTATCTCTAAAGATGCTGCTTGTCTTTTTGTGAACTCAACATATGTTGTGTCAAATACATTTTCCCATGATATATCTTGAGCTAAGAAGGAGACAAGCTGCACCTTGAGAGATAATGGGGAAAATATAAAATTTTGTGTACAAAACATATGGAGAGTTGTAGTACTAAACCTGTCACTTTGAAGCAACATTGCCAATTTGAGGATCGCCATAGAAAGTAAATTGAGACTTTTCAAACTTTCATAACTTTCTCACTTCGTAACCGATTTTGATGGAACTTTTTTTTCCTTCAAATTGCTTCTCTCTATCCTCTCTTTTCATTAAAATTGATTTTTCCCCAGGGTTTCATTCTCCTTTAAGAACAGAAATATAACAAAATAATAAATGAATTGAAATATATTATCAGTAAACATATTTATAGGCTTTCTTTACGAAAGAGATCTTGAGATTTGTTTGATTTTGAACTAAATGATCGTGACTCAATCACAAACAGTCCCGACCAATATCAATTTTCCACTCTCGTCACTACGGTCAAAAATAGCTCTTTGTTGTATGTTTTATTACTGGCAATATTATCGGCAGATCACGACAATAAGTTATACATTGCTAGTTCATTTATCATATACTTTTTGTAAGGTTGATTAGTTATTTCAATAAATTATTCATTGATTTATAATTTGATTCCATTTGCACATTAAAAAGGAACATGAGATTGTGAGCACTACAACCACTGCCGTTTTGTTGATATAATTTTATGCTATAAGATGCAAATAATACTCAAGTAAAGTTATTTCATGCACATTCTAGTTTTATGTAAAAGAAAGAGAGTTGAAATAGGACGTTTCAAAGTTTCGAAGTTTATTAATATTATTTACAGATTTTTTAAACAGTACATATGAATATTAAGAACAGGAACATAGCATATATATGAATTGAAACATAGATATAACAGAACATCATTCAATGGACTTGGTTATGGTTTACACTGATACAAGTGGTACAGTGTATAATGTAAAAATTGTAATGTAAAGGAAAACAGAAGTGGAGGAGTCTATTAAGACGTAGATTGAATCTGAATGTCGTTGATATTTTTTTTTTTATTTGGGTTTTTTATGACTCTGCCCACCGAAGGTGGGTGCCGGAGGCATTATGTTTTCGGGTTGTCCGTCCGTCCGTCCGTCCGTCCCGTTTTCGTTCTCATGATAACTTAAGAATCATTTGGCAGATTAACTTCAAACTTGGCTCATGTATGCATATGGAGGGACAATGATCTAATTAGATTTTGGGGTCACAAGTTCAAAGGTCAAAGGTCACAGGGTTCATTGTATATATGAAAATGGCTTGTTCTCGCGATAACCTAAGAACCGTTTAGCGTATCAACTTCAGACTATGCTCATGTATGCATATGGGAGGGACAGTAGTCTGATTACATTTTGGGGTCATGAGGTCAAAGATCGCAGAGGTCATTGCGTATATGAAAATGGCTTGTTCTCACGATAACTTAAGAACCATTGGGCGAATCAACTTCAAACTTGGCTTTGCATGCACATGGGAGAGATGATTATCTGATTAGATTTTGGGGTCACGAGGTCAGAGGTCACAAAGGTCAGTGTATATATGAAAGTGGATTATTCTTATTATAACTCAAGAACCATTTCGCTAATCAATTTCAAACTAGGCTCATGTTTGCATAAGGGAGTGATGATCTGAGTTGATTTAGGGGTCACAAGGTCAAAGGTCAAAGGTCACAGAGGTCATTATATACCTGGAAATAGATGGTTATCACAACTCAAGAACGATTTAATGGATCAACTTCAAACTTGGCACACATAACTTGTATATAATTGGGTGACAGTGATTTGATTAGATTTGGGGGTCATGGGTTCATAGGTCAAAAGACACAGAGGATGTATATACCTGTAAATACACTGTTATTGCAATAACTTGAGCACAGTTTGACATCTTAACTTCAAACTTGGTACATGTATGCATACTAGGGTGACAATGATCTGATTAGATTAGGGAATTCAGCCATATGGCAACTCTGCTTGTGATCTTTAACCCCATGAATCACTTGGCATGTCAGTTTTAACGAGTGATAAAAAATTTTATTAAATTTTTCAAACAAAATTTTGAAAGATCAACATGAATGTGCGAAATATTTCTGAGCTGATAACGGCGGAGGCATAAATTTTGACTGCGCGCGGTCGAGAATTCATCTAATTTTTTTTTTTACTAAGAATGAGGCGTTAATGATAGTGTTGACTGTTTGCGTATCTATTTTCATATAACTCTTGTAAATAACAGAAGTTCTGAAAGAAGAAAGGAAAATGTCCTCTCTTTTTTAATAATTTGATTATTTGTTTGTTTGTTTTGGGTAGTTTTTGTGAACTCAACAGGGACTCCAAAGGAAGCTCAAACATGAAGGACATAATCAAATCCTTACTAACAGGATGGTGCATGCATCGCTAGAAATTTCTACATAAGAAGATGTGTATAGAAGAGCGGCGATCTAGAGGGAGGGGGACGGGAGACGGGGGACGTGTTCCCTACCCTAGAAATTTTTAGAAAAAATGTACTGATACGAAATACTGCGTACATGCTACAATACACCGCTTAGGGGCTAAAGTGCTCTAGAATGCCAAGTTCTACTATTCAGAATTGGAAAATCTTCTCGCTCGTTCGATGAGCTCCTTCGCATGATATATAATTCCCTTTAAAATACTGCCTTTAAAATATTGTAGAATATTTGTAAACCGTACTACATCTATAGGCAGGTTAAAGTGCCATTGTGTGTTTACAAAAGCTGCCAAATTCCAAGTACTACTGAAAGCAGGGACCGTCATTCAAGGGTGGACGGGAATGCCTCTCCATGGAAGATTAATAGGACTCTCTCTGACCCCCCCCCACACACACACACACACGCACACACACCAGCTGCAAAACTTAGAAAATACATCTATAGTGAGGCCCAACTGTGCAAATAATAATAATAACATCAACATCAAAGTCATGAAATAATCCCCCGACTCCGTCCTCACAACTTATGATCTAGAACTGAGAAAAGTGATATCCTCGCTGAAATACATGGATCACCATTTGATCGGATGCCCCCCCCCCCCCGCACGCTTGTCAAGCTCTAGATGCGCCACTTGTCAGTTTGTTATCATTTTCGTGATAATCAACAATTATTTTTATGTAAAAAAAAATCCCATCCTTTTCCCAGTAACTTTTACACAGTTTCTTTCACACTGTAATTGCATGACCAGAACAACTCCAATTTATCTTTAAAGATGATTTCGATGTTTGAATCGAGTGGGAAGAACATGTCTCCCATCCTCCTATCTCCTACATTTTGTCGTCCATGTGTGACATTAGATTACGTCATATACACAATGAACGATTGGTGATTGTGGTAAAAAAAAAATTTAGAACTAATAGTAATCAGGAGGAAAGTGAGGATGATCATTAAACATCGGAAAATTGTAGAAAGCAGCAATTGTTTTTTAATATTGTTGGCCATTATATTAAACTAAATTTGAAAATAAGTAGCTAGACCCCTCAAAACGATTTTACAGACGATGTTTGACGCCTGCCTCTCCGGTGACAAAAGTGCCTTTAAAAAATAATAATAATAAATGCCCCTCCAGCGATAGAATAAGCGCCCCTCTCGAGCAACACCTTATTACAATCGGAAACGTGTTGAAAATAATAATTTTATAGGGTCGTATTAAGTTTTGTAGCCCGAGTAGATAAATAGAGAATGGGATTCTTACCACACGTGGGGGCGTTATGTGTGCGGCCGCCCCTTGTGTTTGATATTTTTTTAGCCTTCAAAATAAGAATTGGCATATACGCCGGCATCCACCTGCGAAACAGCTAGTATACGTCCCTGGTATTGACAAAATTTCATTGGTGCATGAAAGGCATATTATCTGCATGTGTGTGTGTGTGTGTATATATATATATATATATATATATATATATATATATATATATATATATATATATATATAGGGCCTATAATATGGATAATATGGAAAATTAAAATAAAGTTGAATTTAATTTAATTTAATTTAAACGAATAGAATCCATCGTTAAAAGAAGCCCGTCTTAATTTTCAGTTCTTTGCCCCAACTGCCCTTGTATACTAATAATCATTATTTTAGAATTGGGATATTTTTCAACACTTGATTTCCGCCACTTGGATTTGTGCATAAAAACAATTGACAAAATTCTCTGCTGGAATGTTATTGGGAGGTCATTTCCGTTAAACTTGACTGTTCGTTAGATGACTAGGGATGATTTCCTTGCTTATAATGACATGATCACATTTCAGCCAATAGGATTCGCCCTTACAGTTACTCCTTTTTTAAAATGATATATTCTCATTCTTATGCTGTCTTTGAATATGCAAACTTAATTCACTGTATAAAAAGTATAAGATATGGCCTCATTTTTTAAGCAGCAAGGCGTACATGTATTTGGTTTTGTTTTTGTAGAGACTGCATGGTCTGAATTGCAAAACTAGGTAAATATTAGAAGCCATTATGCTTGTGTACATAGAAAAGGACGGAGCAAAAATATTAATGAAAAGAAAAAAATTGCAAGTCATCGTGCATGTCGTGCATGATCGAGTCTATATAGCAGTGAATGCAAGCGTGTATTCGCGTGCCTTGCGGAAAAGCCCGGCTCAGCGCTACATGCTTCAGCCGTAATTGCCAACGTCAGACTTGACTGTGACCATCGTCATCAACATCTCGCCTTTTTTAGACTTCTTAGAGGAGCTCGAACAGAAAAAAAAATCACCATGCCAAAATACAAGCTAATGTATTTCAACAGTCGAGGCCGAGCAGAGACAAGTCGTATGCTGTTTGCCCTCGCCGGCCAGGAATTCGAAGATTACAGGTTCAAAGATGGGGAATGGCCCGGGGAACTCAAAGGCAATGCAGATTGTAAGTATAGTAGCTTCAAGTTCAGGCTTTAAGAAAATGAATTTATTGATACACTGGTGGAGTCCCCGACTAACATTTTTCTAATTGGATTTTGTTAAAGGTCAGGGAAGGAGGGAGAGAGAGAGAAAGAGAGAGAGACTTTATCTTCTTGAACGAAAATCAAAAGGAAGCCGTAGAAAAAATATTTTGTTCAAAGCCATATCACACCACTGAAGTGAATCAAATAGTAAACTATACAGTTTTTTTTTTATAATGACCTGTGGATGATTGATATAGGTTGATGTGTTATTCCTGAAGTATTCTCTTGGACGAATTATCATTTACTGCTATGTCAGCTGAACCTCTGACATGTTTTGGTTTAAGATTATGCATGCAGTTTAACTCATGTGTAAATTGGTCTATTTTTTTTAGTATGATATATACAGCTCTTTTTATTCAAAGGCAAATACGGAAAAAGTGTTATCGTTTTGAAATCTAATCTCGGAAATGTTTACTATTGCTTTGGGTTACCCCCCTGCGATCCCCCACCCCGTCTCTCTCTCTCTCTCTCTCTCTCTCTCTCCCTCCCTCCCTCCCTCCCTCCCTGTCACTCCTCCCGTCTCTCTCTTCCCCCTCCTTCCCTCTATCTCTCCCCCTCCTTCCCTCTCCCCCCCCCTCCCTCCCTGCATGTCGCTCATCTCTCTCTCTCTCTCTCTCTCTCTCCCACTCTACCTGTCTCTATTTTTCCCTCTCTCTTTCTCACTCTCTCTTCTCTTTATTTTTGATGTCCCTCATCACCCCTGTGTATATCCTTCCTCTCCTCATTTTCTCACTTTCCTTCCACTCTACGAACTTAGTTTAAAATGTATTTCACCCATCAATTTATCATATGATTTTACCATGTCAATACTCAACCGCAAAGTAAACTTGCATTTCATACTTTAAATTAGCGTATATAACATCATTCTGATATCAGGATATAAATCCTCAGCTTGTCACTCAAATTTCAATATTGCCCGCACCACGATCCGTTTCTATGACGACCCATAGATCTACTGCACACGCGCTAGTGTGAACTATGCTCATATTTATTTCCGCTGTTCATTTCGATGGTGTCTATATCATTTTTCAGTAGTCGGGATAGAAGTTTTACTATGCCGTATTGTAGTAGAGTCATGCAAAATTCTATAAACCCTTGATTTGTACTAGGTGTTTAAAAAAATGTGGACACCTTTTATTGTTAATAACTCGAAAGTTATACCTCGTATCAGAGTGATTTTCTTACATTGTAAAGTTGAAGGATGTAAAATTTATTGGGAGCAAGTTTTATTACATCTCTCTGAATACTTTTCTTTGAATGTTGCTCTGAATATTTAATTAGTTTTTCAGTTATTGAAAAATCATGGCCACAAAATCTGTGTATATCAGTTATTAATTCAGAACACAAAATTGCCATTGTGTGTTGCACGCAGCTGTCATTTCTGCGAAAAATTTTGCTGTCTAGTGTCATTAATGATTCATAACTAACACGATAAAAACTACTTTCGAAAAATAAACTCAAGGGTAATTTCAAAGGCCTATTGTACTGCCCATAGAAATCAGGTTCGGATTACGTAATACGCCATTGTAATGTTCGCACATTTCTAAAGGTGATAAACATAACAAGGCTATTGAAATTGCCTACAGTTGATTTTTCTAAAGTAGTTTTTATCGTGTTGACTCTGGGTCAAAAAGGTGTTCTGGAATTTCAGCTGCAATGCACAATGGCAGTTGTATTCTAGATTAATTACAGATATACACATAAATTTTGTATCCTTGAATTTTCCAAACTGAAAAATCTAATGAAATATTCAGAGCAATATTTTAAGAAAAAGAAAATGTTATGAAACTTGTTCTCAGTAAATTTTACATCCTTCAGCTTTACCATGTTTACAATGTAAAAACCTGAGTCTGACATGAGGTATGATTTTTTTTAGTTAGTAACGATCAAAAGTGTCCACTGCTTTTTTTAACACCTAGTATGATGAAGCAGGTGTGTGTTTAGTCTAGTTCTGGACTTTTTAAATTATTTTGTCCGTAAAACCATGAAGCTACAACCCCGTTCCGTGTGCGTGCACTCAACGTAGAACGGTGCGAAGTCCATTGATTCACTCTACCCACAAATTCACCTTCCGGGGAAGGTGAATTTGTGGGGAGAGTGAATCAGTGGACTTCGCACCGTTCTACGTTGAGTGCACGCACACGGTACGGGGTTGTAGCTTCATGGTTTTACAGACAAAATAATTAAAAACGTCAAGAACTAGACTAGTGTGTGTTACGTGCTAAACACCAATAGTCCCAGGTCTTGGAAAATAACCTTGAACTAGATAACCTATTTTCAACCGTTCAGCTAGTCTCTTCTGCAGCCTGTCGATCTGCTATAATTTTTATACCCTGGAATCTGGGTCCAGTGCCATTAATGAAGTCATGTGGAAATATAGAATATTTCACTTCATTAATGACAGGCACATTATTAGTTTGCATACACAAACCCTTACAGTCTGTCAAAACGAGCAAAAGAGTGTCTGAACTGGAAGACTACCACATCCATGACTGGCAAACTTATATGCTCTATTCAAGGCTTTATAGAATTGTGCTTAAGTAACAAAATAGAGTCTGTGCCTGCAGACTAGGCCGATATTGACACACAGAAGAGGTGTGCCGAAGACGTGCTAGTGGGTGTGGCAGTTTTAAAGGGGAAGTCCACCATGATTACAAGTTGTACTTTAAAGAAGCAGAAAAATTAAAGAAACAGATCAGTGAAGGTTTGAGCAAAGTCCGAAGAGAAATAAGAAAGTTATGAATTTTTAAAGTTGTAATCAAACAAACACAAATCGGTAACTCCGTGAAGTATCTTGCGAGCTCCTCTCCCTTTTGCCCTGCATGTACCAAATAATAACTGATTTACATTTTCTCTATAAAGAAAATATTCAATCATACACGCACCTTAGATATAATCATTGCTCATATATTTTTGCACAAAACCTGTAGGAAAATATTCCTTCATCAAAAACTAAGAAAATGAAAATTTATGAAATTTTCTTTACTGAGCAAATGAGAAATGAGCTCGCAAGATACGTCTCAGAATTGCCAATTTGTGTTTGATTTATTACAACTTCAAAAATTCATAACTTTCTTATTTCCTTTAGGATTTTTATTAAACTTTCACTAATCTGTTTCTCTCATATTTCTTCTATTATTCAAATCAACTTAATATCAGGGTGGACTTTTCCTTTAACTTAACAAATGTTATGTGCTTATTGTTGCTGCTGGGCCAGTGGCGGATTTAGGGGGGAGGCACTTCCGGCCCGTGTCCCCCTTTTTCTTTTTGTCAGAAATTTTTCTGAGATTTGTGTGCCCCCCCCCCCCCCCCCTCCCCTTTACAAAATCCTGGATCCGCCCCTGGATGTGCCTATATTAGTTTTAACTTTAAAGTTCATTATCGAAAAGTTATGCTTATTACAAACGGGCGTTCTTAAACTTTCATCAACCATTTCAATGAATCTAATTCTTCCAGGTTGACGGTGTTATATGAAATGAGGCACATTTTGTCCACTGTTGTTTTTAAGTGGAGGACTTTTTTGAATTCAACTTCATTTATTTATTTATTTTTTAAATTTATTTATTCATTACTTTTATTTTTGTGGTGGTTGCGACGAACTTATGTGGCTATGTGTTACGAATAATGAATAACGAATGCAGGCGTAATTCATTCTGCTTCAAAGTGGGAAAATGAGAACAGATGATAACTCAACAATTTCTCCCCCCCCCCCCCTCTCTCTCTCTCTCTCTCTGTCTGTCTGTCTCTCCCTTTCCCTCTCCCTCTCTCTCTTTCCGTCAGTGCAGTGTTTCCACTCGGCCAAGCTCCTGTGCTGATCATCGATGGCAAGGCCATGCCTCATAGTAAGGCAATGCATCGCCATCTGGCTCGGGAGTTCGGTAGGTTCTTTTTATACATATATATTTTTGTATACATGTATTTCAATTACATTTCCTTTTATGTGGGTGTATTGATGTATAGGAAAGAATTCAAGATGGTGTGATAATTATGAACAGGTATAGCTCTGTAATCATAAATTTAGATTATAGCCCACCATAATCCGGCAGATTGGTGAAATAATTGTGCACTTTTCATAAAAGCATGAAATTTAGCATGTATGAAGAGTTTTTGATGCCGAATAATTCTGGATGTGGGGCCACTTAAAATTCGGGCACTGGGCCCGTTTTGCCCATTTTTTTTTAATGGCCCTCTCAGGGTCTTTTCCCTCCAAAGTTGATGTAATCTAATCTAGTTTGATACATATGAAATATCATGTAATATTTCCTGGCCTCTAAAATCAGACAAATACTTCAGGTGCCCATTTTTCAAATAAAGGGCCACCCTATGTATCAAAATATAAAGTCACTGATTTGTTGAATGTAAGTAAAATGCTTCTAATTATGACCAGTTGAATTACGTCTTTGAAATCAATGAGATATGTGGCTCTGGTGCCCATTATGACCAAAAAAGGCCCAAAAGGCCCAAATAATCTATCTGCAACATGATTTTTTTTATTTAATTATTTCTAATTTCTAATGGTATAGACAACAACTTTGAAATCAAGGTAATATAAAAAGCCGACTTTAGCAGGCCAAATAGGCCCATCGATCGCCCATTCGAGACAATTAATTTTGATTTCCCTCACAGAGGTTGGCCAAATTCAAAATAGCTGCCAAAGTGTTAAAATGCCTACTTGCATGTAACCTGTGTTCGGGCTTTAAAGCAAATCTGTTTGCAAGCTGGTTATTATAGGCAGAATCGTTGGGTCACTCCATTTCATCAAGATGGTCGTCACATTCAAAATGGCCTCCGTTGTGATCTAAGATGTGACTGTTGGCATTTTAAAATTTATGTTATATCTGGAAGCTTATAACTTGATATAAAAGTGGAATTTAGTACTGATATGCTGGAAATTTCTATAAACAGAAAATATCAGTCTAACATTTATAACATGTTTGTCTTCTTATTGAAGAGTTATTCATGAACAATATACATTCATATCCCGATAGAGCAAAAAATACTCTTCTTCTGCAAAAATAAACTATAATCAGATGCAAAACAACTAAGTGATAAAACTGCACTTTCTCCTTTTTTCATCTCAGTGGCCATATTGAAAAAAGAAAAAAACTGACAACAACCTATGATAGACATCGTAAGATTGATAAAGATGTTAATTAATAGCTGTAACACCTATTAAACGGCAAGCCATACTTTGTAATATGTTGATTTGTATCAAATCAGGAAAAAAGATAGACATGATGAAAGTTTGAAAGAAATCGGACCAAAAATAAAGTTATATTCAATGTTTGAGAAATGAGATCACTAAATCTATGTGAATCTCAAATTGGCAGTCGGGTCAGTCGATTGTGAGGTATTCCCGGTCAATGCTAGATTTTGTAGTACACCATCATTAATTTACCTTTTTCTCATAAGCCCCTTTTCCCTCGGGGCAATACTGAAATACATATTTTAGTAATACTTTTTGAAAAATTTAGTCATTCTGTGTGTTGGAACAAATGGGAGAGTTGTCCGCCGCTACATCACAGTGACATTACCAGTTCGGCAAATTTGAAATTCAAATATGTATAGGGATTACAACTTTCATATTGCTTGTCCGATTTCGTTCAAACTTTTTACAGTCTGCTTCTCTGATTTTTCTGCTTTCTTTCAGAGCACCTTGCCATTACGATTGGATGTCCTTTTAAAGAAAGAGGGTCTGAATATATAATTCTTTAGCATATCAACCATTTGCATTTTGTTGTTTTATGCATGCCTCAATGCAAAATTATCAGATGCAAAATATATTTCAACACTTATGCAGTATTTTTCAATTTGATGGCAGTCTTGGAAATGAAATTCCCCACTATTCAAATTATTCAGCATTATAAGATATACCTTTACCTTGGTTTCATTGTGTCTCAACCAAATACACCATGGTAACATGCTTATGTCTATTTTTAGGCAAAAATTTGCAACATATATAACTTTCTCCCTATACGATATAAGCTTCAAGACACAGCATAAACTTAATGCAGATAACCAAATCTTGAAACAGACCAGTAGTCATTTTGAATATGATGGCCATCTTAATTAAATGAAGTGCTTGTAGAACATACTGCCTTGCCAATAGTTATACTTTAAAGTGTGCATATTCAAACACTTCGGGGGCCGTGTTGAATTAGGCAATACTCTTGTGAAGGAAAGAATTGTCTTTGATGGGCCATCAGTGTGCCCACGTGATTCCTAAAGTGGGATTTTTTATATGACCTTGATTTCCGGATTAATGTCTACCATTTAAGATTTAAACCAAATATTTTTTATAAATCTTATTTTGCAGATTTTTTTTTTCTTTTTTGCCTTTATGGGCCTTTATTTGTTATAATGGGCACCTGTTGCACCCATTTTGTTTATTCCAAAGATTTAATGTGGACTGATCACAGTTAGAAGCATTTTGCTTATGTTCAACAAATCAGTGACTTTATATTTTGATACATACATGTATGTAGGATGGCCCTTTATTTGAAAAATGGGCACCTAAAGCATTTTTCTGATTTTAGAGGCCGGGAAATATTTCATGATATTTCATTATACTGTATCAAACTATATTCGATTACATCAATTTTGAAGGGGAAAGACCCTGAGAGTGCCTTTTTTTTATTAAATGGGCACAACTGGTCCCAGGGCCAGAATTTTTGGTGGCCCCATATCCAGAATTATGCGGCATAAAGACCTCTACCTACATGCAAAATTTTAAGCTTTTATGACAAAGTGCACAATTCCATCCATTTTTTGCACCAATCTGCTGGACTGTTATGGTAACTGCTGTTTGAAGTAACAAGAAACAGTGTCGGTTAAAAAGTAAAATGAACTCATATCTGCGTGGGAGAGGGACTTCGAAAAACATACTCCAGTTTCTCAGTGGTGCGGTTCTGTTTTTCAACATTGAAATGTTGGATTTTGAATTGTTGGTGTGTGACCTCCAAAGCCTGGGAACGACCCCCTCAAAAAATTCTTGGGATGCTGCAGCACCCCCAGCACCCCCGGCTTCCAGGGGCCTGAGTGTATATTGACTCACAATCATGGTATTGAAGAATGTTCTACTGTTAACGAAAAGAATCAATGAAACATGCAGTCTAGACTATTCAATACAAGAAACCATTGACATTGAACATGATCTTCCTGCATTCATGTTCTTATAATTTGTGTTGTAAGATGATATCAGAGACTTACTCATTATAACCCATTATATAACTCATTATATACATACATAGTGTAGGGTGAGGGTGTGTAAGCATGTATATGGTTTTTCTCTTTACATGTCCAAGATACAACTTTAGCATCATGTTTTGCAGTTGTATGATTTTAATATTGAGCGAGCGAGAGAAGCGAGCGTGCAAGCAATATTCAAAATTTTTGAGGTCGCAATTACATTGTAATGTAAAAACGGGGAAACACAATTCTCATAGGGTTTCATTTGCAAAATTTCATAATGAAAATTTATTTAATAAGCTATACTTATAATACGAGCGAGCGTAGCGAGCGAGCATTTGGGAATCTTGTCCATGTTGGCGCTAAGTCACTTGGGATTAGGGGCACATGTTATGGAAAAAGGAAACGTGGTACTTATCAAGGGGAAAAGGGTACTTATCAAGGGGGAAAGGAGACTTATTAGAAAAATAAATGAATGTGCAGAAAAAGTAGAAAAGGCAGTTATCAGAGGTGAAAATGGGCAATAATCACACCTGAAAAGGGGCATTTATAAGAACGGAAAAATGTTCTTATAAAGTAGAAAAATTAAAGCAGTGCCTATATATTAAGGGGAAAAAAGACTTGTTACATTAAAAGGGATTAAAAGGGATAAATGCTCTTTTTGAAATAGGAGCATTTATCAAAGGTAAGGTGAGGGATGAGGTGTAATTATCAAAATGGTCTCTTATAAGAATAAGGAAACGGGAACTTATTCGAAAGAAAAATGGGGATAACTATCTGAAGTTCAAGGTAAAAGTAGGGGCACTGTGCCCACATGCAACCCCCGGAGCGGTGCTTCTGACCGGGTCTACATGCTATGATTGTCATTTCATCATTCTTCTATTTATAGTTGGGTGATGATGACTCAGGTCATCATCCTCGATAAATATTGTGGGTGATATATTCCCTCTTTCCCCACCACATTCGATTCCTGTGACTATATTTGCATTTCAGTTTTGAAAATTTTTAGTATTACCAATAACATGAGTGTGTCAAAATTGCATTATAAAGGAAATTTATCGACTGAACCCTCTAAATCGAGAATAATTACATGTAATTTTAATCTAAATAATTTTTCTGCATTATGGCTTTGAAAAAATATCACCTCAAAATATATTTGGGGGTGGTAACACAGGCCACCCCCCCCCCCCCTCCATTAAAAAAAATATATATACCTCCATATCCCTCCCAGAATAACACACATGTTTTATAATTTGAAGTAGATGGTTTTCACTTTCTAGTAGTGTAAAAATATATCGGGAAAAATCAGAAGCAGAATTGCAGATAAATATTAATCAATTCATATAAATCTACAATAGTGTACATAAATAAATAATATATATATTGAAATAAAGAATATATAAATTTGAATAATATTAATAGATATAATGAATCAAATTATATTTATCTACAACATATAATAGAAATGTATATTTTCCACCATATTTTTTTTTTGGAGGGGGTGAAACCTGGGGGGGGGGGGGTGTTTGTACACACCATCCCCCCCCCACCTGAACAGTTGGGGGATGCATACCCCCCATCCCCCCCCCCCCCCCCCCCCCCCCCCGCTATCTACACCCCTGGCTTCTAGACAGTTTATTTGCAATTATAATCGCATATCCGGAATTAAACTTTACTTTTAATGGACAATGATCACGCATCCATGTAGGTCTCTATGGCGCTAACAATGAGGAGGCTAGATTGATTGATGTGGTAAGCGAGACGTGTGAGGATATTATCTCCAAGATTATACCCATCCACTACGAGAAAGATGAGGCTAAGAAGGTAATGCTTTTAGACCCTGGTCGTTTGGGGTTTTTTTAATTTTCTTTTTATTTTATTTATTTATTTATTTATTTTATTTTTATTTTTATTTTTTTTTATTTTTTATTTTTTTTGGGGGGGGGGGATAGTTTAACAGGCTCAAGACCCCCTTCCCCATTTTTGAAACCCCACTGACCTTCTATAGGAGCTGCACAACCCCCAAAATATCCCCCTCCCACCTTGTTCCAATTTCCTACCCAGAGGGCACCTGGAAAAAGTTGATAACCGCCCCCTCTCTCTTATTTGTTTTGGGTTGTTTTTGTTTTTTGTTTTTTGTTTTGTTTTTGTTTTTGTTTTTGTTTTTGTTTTTTTTTTTTTTTTTTTTTTTGGTATTTGTTTTTGTTTTTGTTTTTTTGTTGCTTGTCTGGGATTTTCTTTTAGTAAACTGAGCACCGAAGAAATGTGATATGTTCTTCTTTCTCCCCCTCTCTCTCTCTGTCTATCTTGTTTTTCAATTTATTTTTTTTAGTTATGCCCCCCCCCCTTACAAATTCATGTATCTGCCCCTGTTTTGGGATATTTTGAATGTAAACATGATTTTCGTGGAGAATTTTAAGAATGAATGATTCTGATAATAATGATTGTAGTCGTATTCATAGTCGTTAAGACCAAGCCTAATAAATTTGTGGTTGTAGACAACACATTAAACGCCTACATGTTCCCTTGTTTTGTTTTCGCTTTGTTTTATTGGTGTGTAGGTTGTACAGTTTCGAATTTTCGTTTAATTTGATTCTACAGAATTTCCTCCTTTTTTTAATTGGTTCCCCACATGTGCTTAACATCCTTCTTTTTCTGATTAAAGACATGAGGTTATTTTCCTAGTTAATCAATAATAAATGCACACACTGAAATGGCATTTAAATGGAAAACATTCGCGAGTGAACTTAACAAGGCAGGTTCTTCTTCTTTCTTTCTTTTTTCTATTCTTTCTTTTTTTTAATTTGCAGAAGGAGCTGTTGGAAAATTTCAAGACTTCATCCAAGACGTTTCTCTCTTATCTCTGCAAATTCGTTGAAAACGAGAAGTTCTTCGTTGGAAGCAAGGTATGTAAAATTTCAATAAACGACCGGTTTCAGAAATAACACATATAAATGCAACGCATGGTACATGTAGCTATTGATAATAGTTACCATGTATAAAGTCGTCATGTTAGAGCTTGTGTCAGCGTCATGTATTTCCAAAAGTTCCTTTTACTTCTATATTAGACACCTTCATTCGACTTTGTAGCAGAGAAACAACCTGTGAATTTGCAGGGCGCTATGGTTTTAGCGCCACTAAAAATTATATAATACATGTATTATTTTCATCATTATCATCATCAGACAACTCTCTTTCAAAATCATTTCTTCGTATTTCCGCGTCTTCTCTATCCCTTAGTAGATGATGGATTTCAAAAATTTTACTTACGCTTGGGGTGTCATCTCAAAAGGGGCACTATTGGGAAAATCGTCAATTTACATGGTTGAAAGGAAAAGTCTCGCAAGGTTTCACTGCTATATAATCTACCATTTTCATTCATCCTTCGGGTCTCATTTTGAGACTTGCTCAAAATTATTCACAATATACAAAACAATAATTATCTATCTGTCAGTCCGTCTCTCTTCCTCTGTCTCCTTCTCCATCAAATTCATCTGTTCTTGGCTAGGCTCATCTCATCAAACATGCACCTCTCTATAATCATCATGAAAGTTTGTCTGTATTGGTAATGCGATGTTTGAGAGTTAAACTTCGTCACATCGCCAACGAAGGCTGTAGCTTAACAGCTGAAAAGTTCGGAGTTAATATTGATATCAAAAGTTAAACTCTCAAACATGCACCCTTCTCTCTCTCTCTCTCTCTCTCTCTCTCTCTCTCTCTTTTTCAAAATGAAATAAAACTCACAGGAGAGCCTTGCCGATGTTGTAGTACACACTACGATGGACTACGTAAACGGTTTGTATGGAGAGGAGTGTGTGGCGGAGAATTGGCCAGGGCTGGCACGATTTTACAAGAACATCAAAGAACACTCTGCACTCTCTGAGTACATCAAGAATCGCCCTGTAACTGCCCATTAAACATAAAGTGAGCTCCATAGCATCTATATTGTTTGTTTGTTGGTTGGTTGGTTGGTTTTCTTTTGGTTTGTTTGTTTGTTTGTTTGTTGCTTATTACATGACTCTCTTAGCTCAGCGTAGATAATCATATTGGCCCGTATTCTGAACTCCGGTTTAACTTAAACTCCAGTCTAAAGTTAAACCAGAGCTTTAATCAAAACTGACTTCAACCGTAAGTCCCGTCTAAATTTCTGTACAAAGTCAAGTCATACTGGACTGGAGTTTAAGTTAAACCGGATTTCAGAATGTGATTTTCTAAAACTCTGGTTCAAAGAGCAGTTTTAGACTGGGTTTAAACCACACTTAGACCGTGGTTTAAGTTAAACCGGAGTTCAGAATACGGGCCATTTAGTTTAGCCAAGTCTTTCTTCTTCTTCTTTTAACACACTTCTTATTTGTGCCATCCTCGTACCTTAGTCACCAAACCGTTTCCAAACCTTCTTCAAACCGACCGTTTCTTGGCCATTCGGTAAAGTAAAGTTTTTTGTTCGGTGTATATTTTACTTGGTGTTGGTCTGCATGGGGTGTCAATAGCACGTTTGTCTGCTTCTCATACGGCATCGTCGCTAGAAGGTGTGTGCAGATGTATCTCACCCCCTCCCTCCCTCCCCCCCCCCCCCCCCCCCCAGTCTGCAAGCACAAACCCTAATTTGCCACTAATCAGAAAATCATTGTGTCTCGAAAGCCTAACCCAGCTACCTACTGGTCGTGTGTCAGGAGCAGGTATGGTACATGGCCTATGGTAGTCTTACAGTGCTGACACTCTTTTACGACTGACCAGGGTTTGTGCCTGCAAACTACCCCCCCCCCCCCCCACCCTTCTCCCTCTCTAAATGCATGGATTTTGGCAAAGACAGCTAACCTCTCATTTTGCAGTTAGCAAAGACATGACTGAAAAGAGAAAGGGTAATGGAAAAATCTCGAAACACTATAGGGAAGATAATTGCAAATTGTTTGCAAATTATTTACGAAAAATGGACTCAACCTTGTCATCTCTGTGTCCTCTCTATGTTCGTCATTTATCCTTTTTTCGACAGTCAAGTGGGGGCATGTAATTTTTGCAACACAATTGTGAGATATATTTTCACCCCCCCCCCCTTCCCTCTATCTGGTGAAGCCCCTTATCCTCTTTCCATTGATTTCACCGATTCAAATGAAAACTTCAACTTACTTTTTTTTTTCTCATTTTCCTATCATTTATGCAGGAAACACTAGCTGACGTCATTGTTTTCTGGATGTTAGATTTCATGTTTCCTTTGATTACATCAACGGCCGCCGAGTACCCAGCTTTGGACAGATTCCACAAAGGCATCAGGGATAACTCCAAGCTCACAGACTACATAAAAAACCGCCCTGAAACACCCAATTAAAGTTACATGAAATTGGTAAAATTTGAACAGCGCTATCTTATTGATTGCTAAATTAAAGGGTACCAATCACCAAAAATAATTTTGCTCTGTATGTTAGAGGGTGCATGTCGTTATACTATATTCAAAATATGGGCTTCAAATATTGATTCTATAGAGAGATATTACAATTTTAATTACACTCTCTATAAGCGTAAAAGCGACTCGTGAGTAGGGAGTAGACTTCTCCACGCACCCGTACGCGCTCGTCAAGGTAAAGGCTCGCGCGGAACCAAACTCTGAGTTCGGTTCCGCACGAGCATTTACATGTTATCCTTTATTTCCTTCATACTCGTTAACTGTTGACCTATAGAATACCAGCCAAAGTTCTTTGAGGTTGATTTTATACTTTCTAGCTACACAAATTATTTTTTCAGGTGATTGGTACACTTTAAGATTTTAATTTGAAAATTAATTGCATTTAATTTTGAATTTAGATAAATGCAGGTTGTTTGGATAGTAGGCACATTTCATATTTCAAACTATTATTTTTGACTTGGCAAATGTGGAAAATTACCGGCAGTTACATTCTAAGCTTCTACAAATTAGCATGGGGCATGATGGGAAAATGAGAGGCACAGACACTGTTCAAATCCTGTTAAAAAATGGCGCTCTTTAGGAGCTTAGTTTACTGTCACTTTGAATAATGCTGAATAATATAATTATACAAGTCAACTGGACTTACTTTGTTTTACTTGCGACGTTTCCTAGATGACTGAGAACATTCATAGACATATACTCAATTAAATACATAATTCCATCACGTGTTGAACCGTCGTCGTTGTTTTTTCATTGATCCCTACAGACGTTGTGTTTATTTTACTATGCCGTAATAAAGACCTTGTAAGAATTAATGTATAATTGAGTAGGCTAACTTATCTCTCACGTTTTATGCTGTAAATTTCAAAAATTCGTTTAAAGAGATGGGTTGTGATTTAGAATGTTAAAGCTGGGTTTTTTTTTTCTTTTCTTTACATTTACTTGGTGAATTGGTTGTGTCTTTGCTTCATTGTAAACAAATTAAGCTATACCATTTTATGGTGTGTTATGGTATATCGGGGTACATATCACATTGTTTTAAAAGTGCAACGAGTAGGAATATTGATACATGTACTGTCTTGTTCGATTCCAACGTTCAGAGAAGTACCCCTCTTTGTCCTGAATGGTTTTTTTTTTTTTTTTTTTTTTTTTTTTGAAATGTAAGTCATGGTGCCTAGTCTTGTGTAACTTGAGAGCCAGGTAATATGTGCTACTGCTGAAGAAATACTCTGAATAATAGTTCTAGGAAGTGCCTCCTTTCTCTTATTGGAGTGGTGTTTATGAACTTGGAAATCCATTCTGTACAGCGTCCTTCGCATAGTAAAGCTCATGATTTATCAAATATCATCATACTGAACTCTAAACTAGTGTATAGAGTTCAGTGTATCAAACAACGTACGTGGTATATTTCCCCTCAGCGTCCCCACCGTGACTTTCATTGGAAAAAAAAACTTGCCTACGCTGCTGGTTACCGATTGCATCACCGATTTTATAATACGTGACGGTGATGCTATCCCTGCTATATGGGGTGGATCATATTAACAGGATAAAGTAAAAGGATGCTTCCAATTTTGATTTATGTTCATCATCCATTAACGTATGGGACGTAATAACTCAACAAATGCCTGAAGTGCAAGGCTTGGACTCAAATATACTCGACCTTTGTACATTGGACTTCATTTTGTCACCTAGCCAGTGAATAGTCTATTCCTGAAGACTTTTTAGATCCATCACGAAAGCGATTCATTAACCAAACCTGTTGTCGTTATTATTGTTGGTTATATTTTAAATGGCGCTGTAGTACCATTCAGTTTTGAATATTGACGCCTAAGAACTTTGACCATAGTCTTGTCACGAGTAACTGTAATGCATGTAACTGTGAAAATGTCTGGCACACATCTGTGGTAGATTGGAATGAAATGAAATAAAACTCCGATGAAATAAATAGAAGTTACGACATTTTAAATACTGACCTCCGGTGTGGTAGTAGTGTTATCAAGTCGTTAACAGGTACGGAGTTCAGCATTTTTCCAGTTCTGTGACCGCAATGAACTCCGTCGCGTCATAAAGAACATATTAATAGTAGTCTGTGTAGGCTATTCAACGAAACAATCTTGTAACTTGAATTGATAATTATCAGAGACCAAAGTGAGGCTGATATCCCCACTGACAGATTTAATGGGCACAATCGGCCCGTTCTCCCCCCCCCCCCCCCCCCCCCTCTCCCATAATACAATGCGACATATAGAAAAACATGTTGTGTTTTGTTTTGTTTTTTACGTGCTTGGAGTGTCAGATTTTTCGGAATTATACAGCCTCCCTCATTTAAAAAAAAAAACAAAATCCTGGATCCACCCCAGGGTATCCATCACTACAGCTTTAATATTTCATAATTCACTTGATCCATACTGAATTTAAAAGGTATTGCAGATTTTAAAAAATATATTTGATGTATAGCTATATAGGCCATGCACATGAGACATATACAATTTTTGCATTTATGTGTTTGTTGTTTGAGACACCCGTTACTGCCAGTGGTTATAAGTATAGTTGTCCTAATTGTATAGATATTGTGTTTTTTGTCAACTAAAGTTATGAATATAGTTTTCATCCTCATGATTACAAATTACAGATATTGGAATTTGACCCTTTTATGTGTACTCTTTATTTTCGTGTTGATCATTTCATGTGGAAAGTATAATGTGTACAGAGAAAAATAAAGATCTAAGCAAATGCAAATAAAAATTATCAGACGAAAGACTGTGAATAAAAAATGCTAAATTCTTTTTGTGCAAGTGAAATCAGTCGCAGGGTCTGAATTAAAGAGACTATGACCATAATAGTTTGTGTACTTGAACTCGGAGGGAGCGCGGTGTAATAAAAATATGAATATAAATATAAATGCAAACTCATCGTACTGTGTTCTGTTTGTTGAAGGACATGGTCATTGGTTTTTCGATCGGACGGTGGAGTGTGTGGTTCCTTTTGTATAGGCCTATATATCGAGGTAGTGGTTGTCGTCCATTGTGAGCCCTACTCTTAGATGGTCATAGACCGTGATCATTGATATCGGATATATCCAGTGAACCTGTACTCAGCCATCATGCCGACGTACAAGCTGATGTATTTTAACACGACCGGCCGAGCCGAGGCAACGCGTATGCTCTTTGCGCTCAAAGGACAGGATTACGAGGATTACAGGTTTAAAGAAGGAGAATGGCCTAAAATCAAAGGCAACAAGGATTGTAAGTATAACATATATATATATATATATATATAATAACAAAAGTTGACATCCACTATAATAAATACGATTATTAGACTTAGCTAAATACATGATATATTTATATATATATATATATATATAGATATATATAATAATAATAATAATAATAAATAATAATAATAATAATATCTATCATGTATTTAGCTAAGTCTAATCCAATAATCGTATTTATTATAGTGGATGTCAACTTTGTTATTATCTATCTTGTTCAGGCAGATGAAAATATAACTCATTTTCATATAAAAATTATCGACCTACCTGATGCAGTAAACGGCGTCAACACTTTACTTTGTGTGTCGGTGCATGTCATAATTACCCCTTGTATTTTTTTTTTTCGCATGTGAAAGAGAAGAACTCAGAGATAGAGAGAAGGAGAGGGGAAAGATAGATACTGACTGAAAAAGGACCGATTCACATATAGGCCTATAGCAGGTAGATGATTTTAAAGGGACAGCTACCCTATTTTATTCCCTCTATAGCAAAAAACTGATTGGGCAAACAATATAAAACGGCTAACTTTTGTGATTTTTTGTTGTTTTGTCCGGATGGGTAATGATGAAGTGAAAACGCAGTCCCATGCACATACACGAGGGATGTAGGGGAACAGAATCTCAAAATTCTCACCAGGCATGCCAGGAGAATGGGAATAGTCTCACAAGGGGGGGGGGGGGGGGGGGGGGGGGGGGGGGGGGGGGGGGAGGGGGGAGGGGCAGAAAACCTTTCAACGGCTTTAGAGGGAGTGTGTCGGAGGTGCAATGTCCGAAGTGGGCGTGGCACGTTTGATCTTTATAACATCATCTTGTCTCTCTTCTTGTTTTGCAGTGTTTCCGCTTAGTCAATGTCCAGTACTGATCATTGATGGCAAGTCTATGCCTCATTGTAAGGCAATAAATCGACACCTCGCAAGGGAGTTCGGTTGGTATTCTTTTCCCGTTCATCCTTCTCTTCATCATCTTCCTCCCCGCCCCCTCTTCCTCCTTTTCTCTTTCTTATCCCCATTCTTCTCTTTTCTTCTGTCTGTTTCTTCTATATCTCCTTTTTCTTTTTCTGATCCGTGTCCTCATTCTTCCCTTCCTCTCCTTCTCCTTCCTATAGATCTTGTCCTACTATTACTCTTCTTCTTTCTCCTCCTGTTTTTTTCTTTGTTCATTCTCTTTCTTCTTCTTCTTCTTCTTCTTCTTCTTCTTCTTCTTCTTCTCCTCTCCTCTCTCTCTCTCTCTCTCTCTCTCTCTTCTTCTTCTCCTCCTCTCTCTTCTCTTCTTCTTCTTCTCCTCCTCCTCCTCTTCTCTCTCTCTCTCTCTCTCTCCCTCCCTCATTCCTCTGTCTTCTTCTTCTTCTTCTTCTCCCCCTCCTCCTCCTCCTTTCTCTCTCTCTCTCTCTCCCTCATTCCTCTGTCTTCTTCTCCTCCTCCTCCTCCTCCTCCTCCTCCTGCTCCTTCTTCTTCTTCTTCTTCTTCTCCTCCTCCTCTTCTCTCTCTCTCTCCTCCTTCCTCTCTTCTTCTTCTTCTTCTTTCCTCCTCCTCCTTTCTTCTCTCTCTCTTCCTCTTCTTCTCTCATCCTCCTCCTCCTCCTTCTTCTTCTTCTCCTTTTTCTATTTCTTTTTCTTCCTCTTCTTCTTCTTCTTCTTCTCCTCCTCCTTCTTCTTCTTCTTCTTCTTCTCCTCCTCCTTATTCTTCTTCTCATTCCTATTCTTCTTCTACTATTTTTCCTCCCGGGCTCCTCCTCCAGCTCTTTCATTCTCTTTGTATTCTTCTAATTCTTCTTTTCCTCACCCCCTCCTCCCCCTCACCCCCTCACCCCCTCCTCCCTCTCCTCCCCCTCCTCCTCCTCCTCCTTCTTCGTACTTAAGTATTATATAAATGACTCTTTCTAATATTTAGTATAGGTTTTCCGGGGCAAATTGATCAAAACAGCCAGTTGATGCACAGTCGCTCAATTTCAACTGAATTTGAACATGTCATCAAGATCAATATGAAATTGCCTAAAATGAGCATTCAATTTGATTTTAGGGCAAGCGATCGCACACTTGCATCATGCATTTTGATAGAATGGGAATTCAGATTAGAATTTTACCCAATGAGCATTCAAAGTCACGAGAGCTTCGGATTGCGAACATTTGGGAATTCGATTTCATCGATTATAACATGTTCGCGATTTGAGCAATGAATTTAACAATGCACTCTTTCCTTTCGAATTTTCAAATAGTGTTTTTACAAGATAAGATTTAAAAACTATATGTAAAGTCGTGTTCTTGAAAACTGAAAACTGATATGAACCGAAGGAGTAAACGGGACGAGCAAATCGTTTGACGAGCGTTTGAAAATGAATTTGAGAGCTAATTTTGCGAATTTGACCCGGAAAATCTATACTAGTAATTGGGGCACTTTTTGCCAGAGAAAGAGGCAGTTGGTAGTAGTGAAAAAGGGGCACTTGGGAGCAGGAGGGAATTTGACAGAGAAAAAAAAAATTCCTGATAGTGAAACTGACACTTTGATTGCAAAAAGACATTAAATAACTAAAAGGTTATAGGGGTGCTGTGCCCCTCTGTCCCGTCTCCAAGCCCCTCTCCCACCCTGGTTGGTTGACAGATGATTTGTGAAGGATTTTAATTTATGATCGTGCTTTCTTCCAGGTTTTTATGGTGCCAACAATGCAGAGGCCGCAAAGATTGATATAATAGCCGAAACCGTTGACGACATCGTGGCCAAAGCGATGCCCGGCGCCTTCGAGAAGGATGAAAAGAAGAAGGTAATACAGATATGTATAGGAGGATGACAGGGGTGTTAATATTCAAAGGTGTTTTTGTGACATGTCATAATGATGCATAACTTGAACATGTTGAAGAGGGGAGGGGGAGGGAAGAACGAGAGAGAGAGAGGGGGAGGGAGAGAGGAGAGAAAGATTCATAATTATTTTGTTCATATCTGTTCTCTTTCCCCAATTTATTGCGATTCGCAGAAGGAAATGCTGGACGAGTTCAGGGATAAGACATCTAAGCCGTTTCTTCCTTATCTCAACGATTTAATGGAGAAGGCAGGAGGGAGATTCTTCGTTGGAAATTCGGTAGGTAAACCCTCAAGGAATACAGAAAAAGACAAGGGGGGAAAACTTTTGGATTTTTTTTTTTAAATTGTCACCCTGCCCTCCCCCCCCCCCCCCCCTCCCTTAGAGATCCCGAAATAGAATTCCCGGGGTGGAATGTGGAATGTTAACGCAAGGATTTTTATTTGGCTACTACCCACTCCCCCCCCCCCCCCCCCCCCCTTAGCGATTCTGGAAAGGCCGCATGCAATTCACGTTCCCAGGTGTAGTTGAGTATGAAAGCTATCCAGAGATAGGGCCTGTGACTCAGACTCTTGGGCAAATCAAGCATAGCATCTTATAGCATACAAACGCAACCCCCTCCCCCCTCCCCCACATCTTCCTAACAAATAATACAGTAATAATTGCAGTGTATCTAAGTCATGGGGCCGCCAATGGATATTCAGCTTTATTTCTGGATGGATGCCCCCTCTTTCCCTCATATTTTTTTTAATTTTAACTATTTTTTTTTTTTGGAGGGGGGGGGGGGTATTATTGTTGTATACTCTCATGAAGTTAATACTGTGTGGTATCGGAAATATATATTTATTTTTTGTTTTTCTTGTTCTTGTACACACATGCAGGAAACGGTAGCTGACATTATTGTCTACTGCCTGCTAGATTTCATCTTTTCTATCATGGAGTCAGGAAAAGAAACGTACCCTGCCTTGGCCAAGTTCCATCAGGGCCTTACAGAAAACTCCAGGCTCTCGGACTACCTCAAAAACCGCCCTCCACCGCCAAAATAGGAAATAAGATTCACTACTTTTTCTATCCCAGTACATGTACTAATATCTGGGCCCTGTTGCATAAAACTTACCATTAATGGTAACTCTGCTGTCAATGGTAACTACCATGGTAACATCACTCAACAGCCAATCAAAATCAAGGTTTCCATGGGAGTTACCACTGATGGCAAAGTTACCGTTAATGGTAAGTTTTATGCAACGGGGCCCTGGTCGATATATAGCCGAACCCGATATCATGGAGACTGTATGCCTTTATGTTGATATTTTATTCCATATACACATTTACATTTACCCGTGCTTATTCGATTTGAAGAAAAAAATTGAACCCCAGGAAGTCATGACATGTAGGTCAGTTGAAATATTCTCCAAAAATCAAATCAAATCAAATTATATGAAATGACAAATCAAATTTTTATAGGATTATTAGAAAAGATATTGTGTTTTAGAATTATATTTGTAGCGAATTTTGTATAATGTATTCAATCACAATATCATTATGATAAGAGGTTGTGACCTTATTAGTTGATAGTTAAATTATTTCTTCAAAGTGGGAATATTTTACGTCATATTTCTTTAATACCAGTGTTGTTTGAGCAGAGTTAAAGTTGAGTACTGCGTGGTCATGTGATTGTGTAGAAATTGTTGGGAAACGTTGTTATTCTTTTCCTTTCGAGTTTCAAGATATTGAGGTATGCCAAAGGGAGCCCCCTGTCTGCACCAGAGAGACATAGAAAACTTGTTTCCGAGAAAGCTTCGTACAAAACACGAGCAGGTTTGTCAGGACGGTGTCAATTTAGAACCGACAGGACTCGGTAACCTGGCATGATACTATTTTATTTTTAAACAAACAAAAAATATGTGTAATATAATAACTATTAGAAGAAAAAAAATTACTTTAAAAAAGAGAGAAGTCAGTTATATTATTTATATGATTGAATTTTGTTTTGAAAAAAAATATAACGACAAAAAAAAAACAGGTGGTGATAATAGTCAAAATTGACTGCCATAAAACACTAATCAACAACAACGTCGGTTATCATGGTTATGTAGCACGTAATAATAACTGTGTACTGATTATGACGTTTTGGAATCATCAAAATGAAAACAAATTTACTCAATTGTGGTAAAAATCATGTATAGCGAATAGCACTGTAGAATAATTTGGGAATGGTGACTATGAACAAAATGATAATGCGCATCATTATTATGGCAGTGTTTATATTGTATTGAGAAATGTGAGTGTGATAAGTTGTATCTATAAAAGTCTGTTCAAAACAAGTAATTAGTATATTTGATAATAAATAGATTTATGATATAAGAAAATTGCTCCCCATTTCTTTGTGAATGCGCTTTTATAGGTGTGTGTGGTGTGTGTGTGTATAATGAAAGATTGTCTATCACATGGGGTTTACGACCTCATATAAAGTTATATTTAATATTTTCTTCTGAAAATCAAAGAAATGTTGAATTGAACAAATTATTATTATTTTTTTTTTTTTTGAAAAACAATTAAGAAATTCGTTCTCCAGCAAAATGGTAATCGCCTTGTTTAGTGATAACCAAATTTTACACTGTCTTTAAATTGAATGTCTTTAAATTGAAATTGAAAAAAAAATGTCTATGAACTCCCTAAACTTACATTCGAACCATGGAGAAAGCAAGTCATATCGAGCCCCGTGATGTAAGCAGAGCCTCAAGAGTGTAACACGTCTGGTTTCCACATAATAGTCTTGGAGCCTATCCCGAAATAGTCACCGCATTTTACCCATAAGATTTGACCCCGTAAAGTTACTTAGACCATCTAAGTCATTGACAAAAAGGTTGTCAGCCTGACCAAAGCCGTCGGGTTAAGCCCCCCGAAGCCCCCCCCCCCCGAAAAAAGCCCCAAAGTCGGGTCGATTTCACCCCATCTCCCCCATGCACAAACTTTGTCGGTAGGAAGTAGTATGATTGGACATTACAAAACAAAACAAAAATTACCAAAATTTCCGTCGGGATGGGGTGTCAGAAAGCCCCTAAAAATTAGGGTAAATTTTTCATCTTACCTTCTGACTATGATATTTCAAAAGTGTTTTATTCAATGCTATTCAAATTTTGATAACATAATTTTGAGTATAATAATCTTTTTGAGGTGCAAATTGGTATTAATTGGTCTTTTGATTAATAAGTTACTAAATTTTGAAAAATGTATTGCTCTCTCAAAAGTAGCAAAAAATATTGTCAGGATTATATAAACACACCCATTGTCCATCTTCACCTGTTTGACAAGGCATTTGTGGTATGTGACTACCAGGCTGAAATGTACTATTCATGTGTTAATTTCACAAATACCAAGCAAGCTTTTCTATTATGCCTTGTCAGACGGTCAATAGGTGTGTTTACATAATCCTGACAATATTTTGGGACTACTTTTGAGAAAGCAATATCTTTTTCACAATTTAATAACTTATTAATGAAATTACCAATTGACACCAAATTTCACCTCAAGAAAGTTATTATACTCCAAATCACATTATGTAAATTTGAATTGAATTGAATCAAACACTCTTGAGTTATCATAGTCAAAAGGTAAGGAAATGGTTTTCCTTTACAATACAGAGCATGGGGGCAAAACGTTGTCAAAGGGCACTTTGGGGTTTTCATTTCAGGGGGTCTGACATCCCCTTCCCAATTGACAATTTGTCAGTTTTAATACTTTTGGAATTAACATCCATAGCTCTTCCTTCTGAAAAAAATTTTGTCCCTGGGCCTCAAGGGGGAAATTTGCCCCAATTTTTACGGGCCGTCTGACACCCCATCCCGACGGAAATTTTGGTCAGTTTTTTGTGTTTTGTAGTGTCCAATCATACTACTTTCTACTCACAAATTTTGGTGCATGGGGGAGATTGGGTGAAATCGACCCGACTTTGGGTCTCTTTGGGGGGGGGGGGGGGGTTCTGGGGGCTAAACCCGACGGTTACAGTCAGACAACCTTTTTGCCAATTACTTAGATGGTCCAAGTAACTTTACGGAGTCATATCTTGGGTGAAATGGGTGACTATTTCGGGACAGGCTCCTGGCCTAACAGTAACGCCACGCGTAAATGTGTGCAAATTTCGAACAATGAGTCGTATAAACAGAATTTTAAAAAAAAGATGTGTTATTGAAAGTGATTAATCGCTTGATCGTTTTGTTTTGTTTTGTTTTGGGTTTGTCTTTTTTTTTTGTCTTTTTTTTTGTTGTTGTTGTTGTTTTTTGTGTTTTTTTTTTTGGATAAACCAACGTCCTGTTAAAATTTGACAAGGGATAGACTTACGGAGGAGGGGTGGGGGCACAGCATCATAATTTGCTCCGTGCATAACAAGCAACAAAAAAAAAAAAAAAAGAATGGAAGTATAATGTGTCAGATATTTAACAGATTTATGACGCTTCAGAAAATATGAGAACCTTAATTGTTTTCCTTGTCAATTCTTTTTAGACCTTCCCCCTCCCCCCCCCCAAAAACTGGCGCCGTCCGTGGATGTGGTTTACATTGCAGTTTCAATTAAGTGGAGGCTTTTAGGGATGAGTGAATGTTCTACCATGTCTACCGTTGTGCATAATGAGATGATGGGAATCTCTCTGTTTCTCTCTCTATAATTATAATTATCATTGACTCTGTCTCTCTCTCTCTCTCTCTCTCTCTCTCTCTCTCTCTCCTTCTCTCCCTTTCTGTCTCATTCTATGTCTCGGGGTTTTATTCTATTCAATCTCTTGAGATATTCATTACATCTTCCATCGTTCTTTCTTCCTTGACTTTTCTGTATCTCCTCCTCCCCTCCCCCTTCCCTCCCCCCCCCCTCTCTCTCTCTCTCTCCATCTATCTATCTATCTCTTTTCGATCATTTTTCTGTCTGTTTTTAATTTCAACCGCTAAGGCTGAATCCCCTTCTCTGTCTTTATTCACTTTTCTGCTACATACTTTGTAGCTAAGAGAGACATTTTTAGCTTTCCTCTCCTCAAAGTAATTTTCTCTTTCGTTTGGTAATTAATATGCTGCTCTCTCTCTCTCTCTCTCTTCTTTCCTTTTCCACTAATGTATAGTACAAAATGATTCACATGTAAATAAAAAAACAAGTGTGCGGATTTTTACATCAATATAACGAAATAATCAAAAAAATAAATTGTATTGCGATATAAAAGCCATATAAAAATGCTCAAAATAGTGATTTTGTTTTGAACTGTCATAGGAATACAGCTGATATCGAATGAGAAGAGACGGTACTGTATTACACATTTTCGATTACAAGTAATTTCCAATCATTGTATTTGAAGGTGGGTGTCATAACACAATTTATATAAGGTTATGCTTGGGTTTTTAGTTGCAGTTCATAATAATATAGATAAATCCTGAAGGGGGAAGGCTAAACATGAATAAGACTTATAAAACACACAATAAAGAGATCATCACATGGGCGTCTACCCAAGGGTGCATTGGGCATTTGGCCCTCCCCATTACATTTCCTCGCATAATTACAAACTTTGCTGTGTCCGATGGTTCCCCACCTCCTCACCATTCCTTTTCAATTATTGGGATCGCTTTATGTGTTCCTGGTTTATCATGTTTATGATTTATCCATTTCTAATTATCAATTTCTTTTCTCCACTCATCATGGTTATGGCGGTTATCAAGTTGAGTAGTACCGCCCCCCCCCCCCCTCCCACACACACACACACACAAACATTAAAATTGTAATTTTTTTTAAAAGGCTATATTATAGAACATGTAGAAAGCAAGGGTGAATAAAAACTATAAAACGAACGAAAGATAAAGAATGGATTTTACGCCCCTTTCCCTCTCCATTTCTTTCATATCCACAGTCATGATCTATCTCTTGCCCCCCCCCCCCTTTTTTTTAATTTCCCCTTTTTTGCCATGCGATGGGGCAAGTGCCCCGAGCCCCTGTACTTATTCTACTGCCTGTACTAGAACCCGAAACTCTGTACATGTATATGGAATTTAAAAGAAGGTGACTGGTCTTGACTTAATATAAGAACTGAGAGGAGAGTCTTCGTTCATTCGCTTATAGAAGTCAGCTAGCTCTGGGTAGGGGTCGAGGATGTCAGTGATACGCATGGTCAGGATGATAGCATCGAAGATGGTGAAGGCGATGAGGTCGGCCAGGGTGATCTGAAAATTTTTGACAAGAAAATGGCATTTTGATTTTGAAATTATTAATCGGGACAAAGAAACAAAGTGGACGCTTGATTTACACTTACTTTTAGTAATTATGTATTGTTAACGCTGATTATTTCAAAGAATCACTTGGTTGCCCCGTAGCCCCATCTCCCCCCCCCCCCCCTTGCGCCTCCCTTCCTCTTCTCCTGAGAGTTTGACGTCAATCCATGAAGAAATAAAACACAGATGGTGCTGCCTGACCCCTTTCAGACCCCCCCCCCCCCCCCCCCCCCCCCATTCTGCGTGCCCTGTGAAATCAAGTTTTCATTTCCAAATCAAACCATAGTCTCTCTTCCACCTCCCTGGTCTAACCTCATCTCCGCAGAAGAATGGTCCTTTCGTCTGAGTGAATAGACTAATAAGGTATTTGAACTGGGGTATCGACACGGTGTCCTTAAACTCCTGCATATTCTTCGCCTGTAAAGAGCAACGAAAATAATGGAGGAATTATTGCAAAGTTAAATGAATATGACTGATAAGTGTTGCTTGCTGAACGATAGTTTATAAGCATCGTTAATTAAGGATATTCTAAAACTTCAAAACAAGCTGCTTCTAAAGAAAGCGGAATAATGATAAAAACCGAACAATATTATTAGTGTGAAGTTTAAAGAAATTAGCAAAGGTGTATGCGGGTAAAATTCCACCAGAGTCTGTCATCTCACTGGTGTCGTGTTAAGTATCCATAAAATTATTATCATAGCATTTTTTGTTATTCTATATTTAAACAATAAGATATTCAAAAATTTACAAAGACAAAATATGTACACGTAGTGAGGGTTAACCGACTATTGGTATAGTTTCAACATTCTCGGGGATGGGGGCTGCAGCCCCCGGCTCCTTCCAAATGCTTCGTCCCCCTATATGGTAATAGCTCTTATCTTGAACATGTTGGTCAATGAAAATCCCACCTTCTTCTCCTCATCCTTATCGTAGTAGATGGGGTAGATCTTCTGGATGATGTCGTCGACGGTTTCGGACACCAGTTCGATGATGTTTGTCTGTTCATCGGTCTTACCGTAGTAGCCTTTGTCGAAGAAAACCAAAATAGTCAAACTAGAGTGTTCATGTATCACGATTCATGAAGTGACGAAATAGATAGATATCAACATAATCATCTTAGCGGTTGGTCACCGCAGTCATTGATTACCGCTTTCCGCTCCCCCCCCCCCCCCCCCCCCCCCCTTGGAGGCTGGCAGATTGGGAGTTCAATAAGCAATATCGGCCAGTTTAGTAAGTAACGTATTCAAAATTTAAGTTGATCCTAACGACTCTTAAACTTGACCAAGACTTGCTCGAGCTATAGCCCATAATGACATAGGGCCAAAACGGCTGCGACCCCTACACCCTATTGAGAAAGAAAAAAAGGAAAGAAAATAAACCTTTCCGGGATAAAACGCCCCCTAGTCTGGCGGAATTCAAGCGGGAAAACAATTTGTGGAGAAAATGTATTTTCCTACCCCCATTTCCCCATACACTAAGAGAGTCTGTGGATGAAATCTCGATATCGTGAACCTGAGCAAAATGATAGATCTCAGATAATTCTCGGTTCGCCCCTGCTAATGTATTCGTTGTGTATTCTGTCCATATAACATAAAAATGAATTCACTGAGGTTTCTGGGCAGAAATTTTTCTCAAAGAACTTACCTAAATTCCTGGCGAGGTATCTGTTGATAGCCTTTCCATGAGGCATGGTCTTGCCGTCGATGATGAGGATTGGTACCTGGCCAAGGGGGAACACTAATGAAGAAGACGATCGAGAGTGGAGAAGAAAAGAGATGATTGATGAAGATGAAAGGAAAAGAGGAAAAGACAAGAGGGAGACGCAAGATTTGCATGTACATGAATATAGAGAGGGGATGGTCAGAAAGTGAAAAGGGAAAGAAAGATAGAAAGAAAGAAAAAAAAGAAGAAAAAAAGAAAGAAGGGTCGGAAGGAAGGAATAAAGAAAGAAAGTGAGAAAGAAAGAAAGAAATGAAGAAAGGAGCAAAGGGTAAAGAAAGGAAGGGAGAACGAACGAAAGAAAGAAAGAAATAAGAGAGAAGAAAGATTGTGAAAGAGGGGGAAGAGAACGAGACGAAGGAAATGGAAAGGGAGATGAACAGAATGATAGAAAACAAAGAGACACAGGAAGAAAGCGATGGAGGGAGAAATTCAGTCTATGAATTTGGAATTACCTCAACAAAAACAATCTGCAACATATAATACATTTCTTTTTTTTAAAGCATTATAAGTTTTTTTTAGATTTTACGTAACAATGATCATTAACCACGAGGACGCATTTATCTCCAGACAAGGTTAGTGGCAGACAGACACAATCAAACATAGTCAAACAGGGGAGCGTTTCATCAAGCATTTTATCAGTGATTTTTACCGACAACTGTTATAAGCTACTGAAATCCTTGCATCTGATTGGCTGAGAGCAAATTTGTCAGTAAAAATCACTGACAAAACGCTTGATGAAACGCTCCCCTGATTTAGTCAATCATGCACAGGTTATGTAATAAACAAACGAATGGTAATGTTCATAGCCATGAAAGCAGCTGATAAGGGTTGGTATCTTCGTAAATCGTAATTTAAGTTTCAAGGATTATGAAATTCGATATTTCACTCAACCATTGAATTAAATTGATTCAGAACGTGAAAATTCTTGAAAAAGCACCTTTATCTGGACATGACAGTGTCTTTTTTAAATATGGATGTGCAAGTCATGTGCGTCTCTAAAAGGATATCCCCTCCCCACTTTCGATATATTGTTGTTTCTGCAACATTATATGTGAATATGGGCCCTGTTTCATAAAACTTGTTATCAAGAACAACTGCCCCATTTCTACGACAAATTTGCTCTTAGCCAATCAGATTCAAGGATTTCGGTAGCTTATAATAATTATTGTAACATGTTATTGGTAGGAAGTTTTATAAAACGGGGCCCAGCATGGTAAGGCTATGAGACAACGAGACCAACAGCCAACAACTACAACAGTTTCATGGCAATGATTGGGCCTTCTGAAAAGTTGTGAGAAGGCTCAGTTATGAGACTCGGTTGTGAGACTATGTTGTGAGGCTCACTTGTGAGACTATAGTTGTGAGACCGACATCCCAAGAGACAACGGTCTCGTATAAGCCTTCTCACAACTTTTCAGATGGTTCACCAGGGGAGCGTTTCATGAAAAGATTTGTCGGATATTTTTTCCGACAAGTGTTATAAGCTACTGAAATCCTTGCATATGATTGGCTGAGACCAAATTTGTCAGTAAAAATCACTGACAAAATGCTTGCTGAAACGCTCCCCAGACCGACATTGCCGTTCGGTCTCGTGGGATGACGGTCTACAAGGATCGATGTGCCATAAAGGTATACGTGTATCAAGGAAACTTTCATCGTTCATTTTGGTTTTGGTTTTATTTTGTTTTAGCTCACATTTCCACAATGAGCTTTAGGGGTTTTGAGCCTCTTTTAGTTCCTAACAGAGTATAACGTGCAGACGATAAGCAATAAAAAAAAAAAAAAAAATCTACTTTTTTGTAAAAACCTTACATTCTTTGTTGTCCTTCATGGCGGGCCATTCCTCGCGTTTCATCCGGCAATCTTCAAACTCCACCCCCTTAAGCGTGAAGAGCATCCGGATGACTTCCGCCCTTCCCCGAGCATCGAAATACATCAACTTATACTGAGGCATCTTGATAAACTGGCGATGGTGATGGGGTTGGTCAGCGGCCGGTGGTCAGTGATGGTATGGTTGTACGAGCTGACTACTTGCAAGGATAGTGTGCTCTCAAGCCTTTGAAGCCTGCGAATGTAGATCATTGAATCCAGTATACGCTTATCTATGCAAATTACTTCTATGTCTATAGATTCTTGATCGGCATATATTTATACCAGGGACACTTCCCATCTCCTTTTGATACCACAGTCACACCAACAAGGCCGACGCCAGACCGAAAACAAAGCGAATGAAAAATTACATTGTCACCAATGGCCAGAATCGGTCGGTATTTGAAATCGGTGTGGGGTCGGTTTGGCGGTGTGACTCTAGTGTTACACCCACAATCTACAGACGTTCTCCAATCCAAGCTTGGCTGTTAGTCGATCTGGACAAAATTTTGTACATAAAATGCTGGCAATAAAACTTTAAGGGGGCGATGCACCCTGTTCATCCCCTCAAATAAGAGGGAGACATCCACGGAACTTTGTGTGTGCGGGTGTATGTAACTATGTGACTCTGTGATTTTGTGTGCCATCTCCCCCCCCCCCCCCCCCCTCAACAAACTAGTGGGCTACTCCAGTGGACAGGACTGATAATTATAATTAATACTCCCTGTGTAAATAAACTATTTCTATATAGTTTTCTGACTTGATGGGAGGGAGATCCCAGAGGGAGGGGGTCCCCGCCCCCTGCCAATTTTTTTTTAAAGGGGGATCCCCCCTTGGAAATTTTATGTTTCATGCTGCCATAATGTTTATCGTCGGCTGCCCGCAAGAAGGCCGTTACTGCATAGCTTTCACGGCCTTCTTGCGGGCAGCCGACGTTATGTGCTATGCGATGTGTATTATGCACAGTCATAATCATTAATCTTCTCACTACCAAACAAACACCAAGTAATCTTCTCTGACTAATATAAGACTATAATCTGACCAAATAAGTCTTATGTAGTAATGCCTGTCCTAGGTCCTCGTTTACAAACAATGGTAAGGTATTGAAAATTCGCAACAACTGCAGAAAAATTGCAGAATAAAACTTAGTCCTAGATTAACATGCATTACCTAAGGTACGGTGTAGGCGTATCGCGAATGGGGGGGGGGGGGGGCTGACATCTCTGGCCCCATTATTAAATTCCAGTTTCTAAATTTCGCAAGTGTGCAAATAACAAAATTACACTTTATTATGTTAAAATCACATTTGTCATTGAAATACACGAGATAACATGAAAATTACATGATCGGGTCAGCTTACTGCCCGAATATAAGGATAATCGGGCACATCGCTGTCAGAATATCACGTTGCCTGAATATCGAAACTGTAACCGCCCAGCCCCCCCCCCCCCCCCCACGGCCCCTTCCCCCGGCCCCTCCGGCCTCAAACGCCTACAAATGGGGTGGCTATCCATGATGCATACTTCAAACTGTTTATGAGGGGCCTGTTGCACAAAACTTGCGTTTGAACGCAACTCAGGAAAATCAAACGCAACTTTATTTTCAGCCAATCAGAAGTGCGCATTAAGGACTTGCGTTTGATTTTTAGGAGTTGCGATCAAACGCAAGTTTTGTGCAACGGGCCCCAGATGTCATCGAGACAATGGATCATTGGAGGTGCCGTGGTCCAGTGGTCTAAGGCGCTTGACTGAAGATGCGAGGATCGGGCGTTCGATCCCGGCACGGCACTTATGCCCTTGAGCAAGGCATTTTATCTACATTGCTCTTTTATCGTACATCAAATAAATGAAGTGCTATAGGCATATTGATACCAGCGTGTGCATGTGTGTTATCAACAAAAAACAAAAAAAAAACAACCAAAAATTTTTTTTTTAAATATCCATTACAATCGATATTAGCCCGCGTCCCTCCCCCATCTGTTGGCAAGTATGAGGTGGTTAGTTTTAATTCACATTTTGCCGCAGTAATTTAGTGTGCATTACTGCATAGACTAACTCATGATTCGATGTTAATACTCCATGAAGTCAATTTAACAACATGTTTAAAATTAAGCTTACCCAATAATTATTGAGACACAAAATAAACAAAATTCTGGGGACAAAACAAACTAAAGAAAAATATACGCAAAGGAGCAAAGCGATGGAGCTTAAAGAGCAATCCATTATTGGTAATAAGAATAATAAAGTGTGAAAGCAGAAAAATAAGAAAAATAAGAAAAACAGGATGGCGAAAGTTTCAAAGAAATCGGACAAGGAATAAGAAAGTTATTACTACATTTATCATATGCGAATCTCAAATTAGCAAATTGGTGAGTCAAATGTGACATAGTTTGCGGACAACTCTCCCCTATGTCGTACACAAATATATCGTTCATATTATGCGGTTTTCTCTGAATCGCCTTTACCCAGTATTCAAAATATATTGTAGATAGCATATTGTTATAGGTCCTCAGTGGGAAAAAAGATCCTATACCGAGTAATACATTTTGAGAAAAAAAATGGCATTTCAGTCATTTTGTGTGCTGGAGCAAATACATGTGAGAGTTGTCCTCATCTACATCACAGTGACATTCCTACCTTTGTTTTTTGTTTGTTGTTCCTCTCTCCGCACCCCCCCCCCCCCAAAAGGGGGGCGTACGCGTATACGTAGACCCAACCATATATAGGACCCAACTCTTCGCTTCATTCATTGCATGCATTGGGATATCATCACTATATGGATGCGGATGTCCTTTGTTTTGATACTATTAATCTCGTTTTAAAGTTTGATTGGTTGTTTTGTGATATTATATGCAAAATATATTAATTTTTAGATATTTTTTCTATTCATTTGAATAGAAAAATATATAAAAATGAATTATTATGATTTATTCGAAGTGATTGTCTCTTAGTAGATTTTAAAGTGATTGATATTTATCAATCAAATTAAATCAAGCTCTCATGTCAAGACTAGCAAATGACATCATTGCTAAAAACACGATCAAGCGTGTTTTGATTGCGACATGGCCTGCAACAAGGAAAGCACGCTAGAAAAGTCCATGAAGATGTGTTATTTAATGGCCTGGGCAAAACTGGTTGGGCCAAAAGGTTTTTGGCTGTCATTGCGAAAAGTGTGAAAAGAGAGGCATATAGGATCTGTAAATCTTCGTTTGTGTAAGTCTGTTGAAATTGTTAAATATTTAATGATTTCTCTTTAATTTATCATGTTTATCGCCGTGGTCGTGCTGGACGCGACTGGAGTCTCCCGGGCCGGAGCCCGACCAATAACATGAATAATACACGACAACCGCTGAGGTGTGTGCTGACTGCCGCAAACTGCAGAATTCAAGTCAGACAATTTGAATACTTGTGTCGTGATAATGTTCGTTTTGGCTAAAATTTTTGATAGCTGCTGCTTTGCTTAGATATTCCATCTAGGTAGATAGATGGGCTTTTACTACTTGTATGAAAAATGTGATGTTTTGACTTGTGTATCGATGCTCTCGAGTCTTGTGTTGTAACTGTGTCTGTACTAGTCTAGTACAAACTAAGTAAGCATGGTAAGAGAATATTGCAAAATGCCCAAAGTAGACAGCGTAATTGTACATGTAAAAGTGGTAGATCTAGATAGAAAAGTCTATATAGTTCTATTGGGAAAACAAGGAGAAAATTGTATATATGTATCTTACATGTGCATGGAGTTATACATCCTCATGGGTTAACTTAAGGCATACTCATTACATTATTTTCATTTTTTTAACACTAGATCAACCAATAGAAGATCAGTCAAGATGGCAGCAGGTCTTGGTCTTGAAGGAAAGAAGTGCAGTGGGAAGACCCTGCGATACATCAAAGGGCAAGCCACACGAGGCAATATGTCTGCCTTTACTGGGCAGTATACCATCTTAAAAGAAAGAACTGGAATATTCAGTGCCAGTCATTCCAAGGATTTTGAGGAGATCATTCAAGATGGTGGATTAGAGGCACATATTGCTGGTTAGTATCTTTTTTTTTTTTTTTTGCTCCTTTTTTATTAGTCATGCTGTAGATTATGATGTAAACCTAGTCTAGTTTATCCCCCTCCCTCTCTCTCTCTCTCTCTCTGTCTGTCTGTCTCTCTCTCTCTCTCTGTCTGTCTGTCTGTCTCTCTCTCTCTCTCTTGTCTGTATGTTTTCTTAGTGAGTTAGTCTTTTAAGGTGAAGCCAACAACTTTGATACATTACACATATTGTAGGTAATTCAGAAAATAATAACTGGTAGTTAATTGTTGCTAAGTATGAAAATGTGTTTTTTAATTTAGAAATTCCAACTTAGTGGGGCCCTACTGTTATGTTGTAAGAAGAAATTAATGTGTTGACAGAGATTTCAATGTGAAATTTGTTACCCATAATTTTGGCTCCTAACAAATCGTTGTTGTCGGGGTTCAGATTGAGATTTTCAGGGTCTCTATGCATGAACTCCATGTTAAAATTATGAAATTATGGGGGTTCAGACTTAGATTTTGGTTGCTGATGTATCCAAGTCCTGTTAGAGTCGAGCTCTGCCTGTAGTTTGTACCATTAATTTCTTTTTTTTTTGAAAAAAAATAACCCCTACATGTACTTTCTCTTATTTGCATACTCAGATGATAGATGGCTTTGTGAGCCTGTCATGTACTCAATGAATAAGAGAAAGAGATGGTTGCTACCGGACATGATTGCAGATAGCATCGCTGACAAGGAGCTCCACGAAGACAGTGATTACCAAGTCATCATGGTGGAGCGAGACATACCAAGCTACAAGGGCAAATGCAATCTCAAGACATGGAAAGCATCTTGTAAAGCTGTTCACCGGACAAAGTCTGAAGGGACTGACTGCATGAGGGCCAAGAAGAACTGCTCCTACGAGAAAGATCTGAGGAGAAACCCAGAGGCTGTGTGCAATCGCCGAGAGGAAAGGGCGGAGCGAAGAAGGGAGCGGGCACGAACGGGGAGGAGAATCCCAATCTCCTCGCGGCGTAACAGAGGTGCAGAACGTGAGCCCAGGTTACCCGAGCTGCGATATGAGATGCTTCGTCCAACCCCCATGCATCCGTTCATGTTGGATACAGGTTGGATACCTTACAGACAAGACAGCAGCCCCCCTCGGGATAAGAGAAATTTAGGTAATAATTTTCATTTTTAATTCAAACTTTGTTTTGACATCTAACATACATGAAGATAAAGATACATAATATACTGTATATCATGATTTTAGGCTTATGTGGGCATAGAATATGCTGTTGACCACCCTATCATGAATACAAGAAAGTAGCAAAAGTTATTGCCATTGCAATAGTTTGTTTTGCCCTTGGTGATCTTGAGACTTCGCGATGCCCCTCTATTTTGTATCTGGGCAGAGCAAGACCAACTTGGAATTAATCATTTATTCTGTGTGAAATAACATCACTGATGATTTTTTTAATTTCACATCAGATAAATAATATATTTGGGATTTGTGTTATCATGTTCTTCAGGGATGTTCAAGAATTTTGAAAGTGTACCTATTACATGATTCCATGACATGTTTTCTACGATTGAAATATTGTAAATATAACAGAAAGCTGTTACTGATGTCATTTAAAGTTTCTATGTATGCAACCTGAATAGTGATTAAAGGGAAATCCAACCTTAAGGAGGAAAAATCAGAGAAGCAGATTGGTGAAAGTTTGAACGAAATTGGACAAGCAATAAGAAAGTTATGAATATTTGAAAATTGTAATCACTATACATATGGGAATTTCAAATTGGCCAAATAGGTAATGTCACTGTGATGTAGCTGTGGACAACTACCCCATTCACTCCAACACACAAAATGACTAAAATGGCACTTTTTTTCAAAATGTATTACTCAGTAGGATCTCTTTCTTTCATGAGGACCTATAACAATATGCTATCTCCAATATATTTTGAGTACCGCCCCGAGGATAAAAGCGCCTCGAAGAAAACCGCAAATTAATGATATTTTTGTGTACGACAAATGAGAGAGTTGTCCACAAAAATGTCACAATCGAATCACCAAATTGCCAATTTGAGATTCCATAGATGTAGTGATCTCATTTTTCAAACATCCATAACTTTCTTATTCCTTACCCGATTTCTTTCAAACTTTCACCATCCTGTTTTTCTTATTTTTCTGCTTTCACACAAATCATCTCATTACCAAGGTTGGATTGCCCTTTAAGTCATGGGTCAGGTACAGTATCACTTGAAAACCTGTCATTCTATGATATGTATGTTGTAGAGGTGTCATGGTCTAGTGGATTCGTCACTGGACTGTGAATCATATGGTTCATGGTTTGAGTCCCAGCCATGGCACTAATGTCCTCCAGCATGACATCTTCAATCTTCATTGCCACTTTTACCAAGGAGAGAGTGGGTACCTGTGAAGATTGCCTAAACAATCCTCAAGCCAGTGTGACTACCTTTGCCCTTGCCATACATGCATGTGAACATTGCAAAATGGTATGAACTCTCCCTAAGGAGTGGAGCTTGTGCAAGCTTGTGTGCAGTCTTGAAATCCAGTGACCAGGGGTAATAATAAATAACATTATAAAGCACATCTAAGTATCAGGTAATGCACTATATAAATGCAAATTATTATTGCTTTGTTATGTTGCGACTGTCTGCTATTCAAAATACAGGTCACAGGAAAGATGTCTTGCACATGTGTCGTCTAGATGCCAACCTCTATGAAGACATTCATTCAGAATTTGGTGTGGATGAGGAGTGGCCCCTCCATACTGTTCATGATGATGAGGATTGTGTGAAGCATCTTGAAGACAGTACCCCCTTCAACCTTGGTTCTTTCATCACAAGCAGTCAAACAACAAACTCTTGCAAGAGGAATCGTCGGGAGACACGAGAGAAGGTTGATGTCCAGGACGAGTGCTCCAGTGCAATCATCGCGCCAATGAGAAAGAGATATGGCAAGGGCTGCACCGTCTACAGACCTGACCTTGCCGCTCCGGAACCCCAAACAACAGACTCCAAGTTGGACCTCAGCGATGTGGACACTTTGGACAGTGGCTTTGAATCCGATGGGTCGTCCACTATCAGAGATGACCACACGGTATCTTGGCTTGACCTTGGCACTGTGGCTAAAGAATGCATCCATCCAGACAGACTTAGGATGGACTTTGGACAGGATTATGTTGAGGGACACTCTGTGCCTAGGAGGTTTTCCATCTGTTTGAAGGTGGTTTTAGCCATTGGGATTCCAGTATCTGCATCTGCTGTATTTGCCCTTGAGGATGTAAGGCAGCACCCAGAAATAGTAAATTTGAGGTGAGTTGGCTGCTAAATTCATGCTGTTATGTATATTGTTGAAATGTATTACATTGTTGTCTTGATAAATCGACATGCTGTTTGTTTAGAATACCTTTGGAGTTGTTAGTTTTCAGATATTTCAACTGAAAAATAAAAAAAGAAATTGTAATATTTTCAGAAGGATAAGTGCAGACATCTCGCTTAGACCTGTAGAAGAATTTCTCACCACCATTCCTTCTCCTCTTTTATGAAGGTTTGAATACTCAAAAGTTGTGTACACAATCTACATGTTCACGTGTATCAGAGTTGCAAGATGCATTGATACATGACTAATTCTCTGATAAACATTGTAGATTGTATTTACTGATTTCAAAATAGTGCTGTAGCTCGCAACCCAAAATCCTGGTCTGGTCTGGCTCGTTAAAACTTTTGAAAATCCTTTAATACCGGGTTCTGGACCGGTTCGGTAACCCGTCAAGGAACCTAGATAAAAATATCATCAAAATTTTGACATTAACAAATGTCTTTACTTTCCTTTTGCTTTGTAGCACATATTACAATATACTCTATGCAGACATGTACATATACACACACAGATATACTAGAAAATTCACTCTTTTGAGTGATGAAAAAATGGCAAAAAGTGAGCTTTTCCACAACTCCTTTCTACCGGACCTCTGTTACCAAGTTAACATGATTTGAGTTTTAGTCTGGTTTGTGTCTCACTCAGCTCAAAATCCTCAGTCTGGCAAGTTTGAGACTGGTTCTGGTTCCGAGCTACAACACTCTTTCAAAATCCATATTGTTCTAATAAGAGATAAGAAAATAATTTCGGACTCTTATCATTAATTCACTTTGGCAGGTTGAGATTCTGCGATGCTGATTTCCCAGTACAGGATCTGCACCAAGTCATCGGAGAAGGCATTTCTTCTCCTTCTGTAGACATGGTGTCCCTCATGGAAGAGCTGAAAGAGATTCTTTCCTGTCATGTCAGGTCAGTATTGGTGATTGGTGTAGGAGAGAAAGAAAGAGATAGGCAGGCTACACACCCACACACACACTCCCCCCCCCCCCTCTCTCTCTCGCTCACTCTCTAACCCATGTTTGATCTTTGCCTTTTTTTCCCCTTCAATTAAGAATAAATTGATAGTGGTCATATTAATCTCATGTAAGCATTTAAAAGCTAATTGTATGCTGGAGCATATTTATTTTTAAAGTTTGTAAGGAGATATGTTGATGTTTTAATTTTTTATCTGTAATTGTTATTTTATAGATCCTTGGAGACAATGGAATCCAATGTTTGTAAATCAAAACAACCAGATGTCACACTGGAGACAGTGCAAGGCTTGATGGGATGGAGTTATAACTATGACACCATTGAACACGTCAAAGCTGAGTTAGATGATGAAGAGGCTGAATGTGAACAGGTACAAACTATTGTAGCAAAGTTATCATGGTAGAATTCCTTCTGACCAGTTCACACATGTGTAGTGTGCTAACAAATTGTGAGGACATGATGATGGATTGCAAATCAATGAAATTATCCAAATCAAGATCTTCAACAGAAAACTGACAGAGAGTATTTACCCCTGGCATTTAAAAAAAAGTCTTTCATGCCTGGTGCTAGCACTGGCAAGAACACTGATTTGTCTACTACATGTTTGTTCCCTATCACTGTGTTTTACTTCTAATCATTGTATCACTTTTCAATACCCTCTCTAGCCAGTGAATCAGGCCTCGAAGGAATTCTGTGAATCAGGGATGAGCCATGAAGACAGTTGCGGAATCTGCTTTGAGAATCTAGCTTCCCCTGATGATGAAGATGAAGAGAAGGGGACTGCTCTGTTTGGGTGTGGCCATTTGTTCTGCAATGAATGCTGGGTACATCACGTGACCAACAGGGTGCTGATGGGCGAGACCAAGATCCATTGTCCAGTAAGTTGTCTACTTGCAGATATGTCTTTGGCTTTTGGAAGTGCATTGCAAAAACATGAAAACTTACAGTTGTGAAAACACAATTTTTTAGAGCTAGGAAAGATGTGTGAATGTTTTCGTAGTTTAACTGTCCATTCTTTAGCTCTAAGAGCAAAGTTATTGCAATTTGCAAACCTGAAATATTGTCCCTTTATCCTTCACACTAATTCATTAAACAAATGAATACTATGCTGAAAATAACTATTGATGATGCTTAATAGAAGTGTGTGTTGAATGAAAAAGAAGCCATCTCCGAGGCATTAAGCTCGTGTGTAAGATTTTATGTTCATTCTCTCTTTTTGAACAGCATCTTAACATTGCTAGATTCGTAAATGTTCTCAAATCTTATCTGGTATTCCCTTCAGGCATTCAAATGTGAATCTGTAGTGGACAAGACCACCCTACTGTCACTCTTGCCAGATGCTCTCGTCCACATCCATTTCACCCGTCTCCATGACAACCGCATCAGTGGTCATCCCCAGTGGAGATGGTGTCCCAACCCTAAGTGTGGCCGATTAGTCAAGGTCCAGGGAGTGGATGGGTCCAAGACGGGTGTGGAATCAGGACAAGGGTCATCTGAGAAGTTACTGGGTGTGCCTGTTCCTTGTGAGTGCGGTGTGTTGTGGTGCTCGGAATGTCAGGAGGCCGCTCACTGGCCAGCAACCTGCAAGCAAGCAGCACAGCACCTGCAGTATATGAAGGACTCTGGTAAGTAAAGCACGACTTAGTCACACTCTGTTGTTTAGTTATGGTAGAAATGCATTTCTGCATCTCTTGTTTCATGAATTTTTTGAGCGATAATCATTTATACTCCAGGGGTGAATGTTCCTGTAACAAAATGTAAACTATAAATTCAGGTTTCAAATTTACATGTACATGAGGATAATGGTAGAAAAGTCCCAACCTAGCTTTTTAGCAAGTTGTGATATTTTTGTGACAGCTTATAATTATACATTTTTAAATAGTAAGTGAAAGTGAGTGCTTTATTCAGTTGCTTTTGTCTCAAAAGAGGGCATTGCAGTTGACGACTACCATTGGTGTGTTGATGTCTCATTTTGGCATGCAACACCAATGAAAAGCAAATTTCTGTATTACGGACAGTAAATCTTGATGGGCAATAAAACTTGAATCTTGAATCATGTATCTGTTGTGATTTCATGCCAGGTGTTGATGGTGTTGAGAAGTCAGAGAGAATCAGGTCGGTGGAGGTCAAACGATGCCCATCCTGCCGCAACCCGATGGAGAAGAGCGGGGGCTGCATGCATATGGTGTGTAACTGTGGCTTCAGCTTCTGCTGGGAGTGCTTGGCTGCATGGGAGGATCATGACTGGACATCATGGGTATTTAAGTGCCCCCAAAATAGGGAGAACCTTGAGGTATGTCGTTTTTTTATGTTATGTTTTTATTGCAGTGGCAGATCCAAATGGGCCAAAACTGCCCCTCTCCCATTTTGATTATAGAAACCTGAACAAAATTTTTTTTGTTAGGTCTAAAGATTGTTACATGTATCTTCCAGGTGAAATATCTCCTGCCCACATTATAGCATGTGTGGACCCTTTAAAAGTCAACTTTTGTTGATAGGGCAATTCACCTCATACGTGGAAATAAATAAATAAATTAAAATTTATAATAGTTAACAAAAATAAATTTAAAAATGTTAAATTGTTCCTTGGAATAATCATATACATGTATTTATTTTCTTTTTCTTTTCTTTAGACCGTGTTGCTATCCTCAAAGAAACACCAATCTATCTCCTACACTGAGCTTGCCATCGAGAACCACAAGATGAGGACTCGGAATGTTGTCATCAAACATCATCAGGAAGCATTGAGGCTCGCTAAGAGAATGGTAGGTCTATTGTACTATTCTTCTTTTGACATTTTCTACAGGTATAAAGCCCATTATAAGGGAGGGACAGGGACGGAGGGATGGACTGTGTTTTGGAGAAGGAGACAGGTAGGGAGAGAGAGAAAGAGGGGGTAGGAGAAATAGAGAGAGGGGGAAAGAGAGAAAAAGAAGGAGAGGGGTACAGAGAGAAATAGAGAGAGAGAAAGAGGGGGAGGGAGGGAGAAAAGAAGATAGGGAAGAGAGATGATCTGAGAAAATGTGGAGTTGAGATATGGGCATGCAGAATAGAGCAATAGTGGGAAAGGGACAAAAATACTGTATGATAAGTGGATTTCTCTCTGTTTAAGGGGCCTCTTGCATAAAGAGATATGAGACATAAATCTATGAAATTAAGTGCAATTAGTCGTTCAAGCCATCAGGATCACATGATGTTTAGTCATGTTGTAGTTGATCTTAGAGTTGCATTTAATCACAATATTTTGCGCAAAGATGATAACCATCTCATTTACATGTATGTCTTTCTACTCTAGTACTTTGTACCAAAGACTGCTTCCTGTCTCCATCCATTTGATGACGATCTGTTCCCACCAAGCATTAGGAATCCTCCAGATCCAATTGAGTGGAGCTACTATTCTAACCAAGCTGACCAATCACGGCTGACTACCTTGGTTGCTAGGGCTACTAAGATGGCCTCCTTTGCAGCAGAGGTAAGCATGGGATGCCCCTATTTTTACTTCTTTTAGACCTATTTTCTCCCTTTGTTTTAGTGTTAGAGGATTCAGTCACTTTGTAATTATTTTGAGGAATGCCTATTAGGGGTGGGAGTTTCGGGTATTTTTTCAATTCGGGAACCCGACTATTTTTCGGGCGGGTTCCCGGTTACCCGAAAATGATATAACACGAATTACAAGCCAATATTTACCCCTAAGAAGCTACAAACACTGTGGGAAAACTCCTTTGTGTTTGGCAACTGAAATAAACCATTCGAGGAAAAAACAAAAACAAAAACAAAAACAACAACAACAACAACAAAACAGGTGGAGGAAATCGCGTGGGCGCAAGACAGGATAGGCATAAGCCGCCTAAATCTAATCTGTAGAAATTGTCTACCGTTTAATCATGCCAGCACGCCAGCGCCTTACATGTAGGTAGTCACGCGCGGTCAACAGTCCCTCTCACATGTTTATCCAAAATACATGAATGTACATGTACTTATAAAAAAGGAAGGGGAATACAAAGAAATCTTATGAAGAAAAACTCGTTTGAGACGATGATCATGATGATTCTTAATAATTTTGTACGGGCAGCTCTTGGGAATTTTGACATCGTGATCGTAGAGATCGAGTCACTTACTCACTTTGTAGACAAACTTCACTGTTCACACGGAGTATTGATTTGCCTGGCGAAAATGACGAGCTTTCTGTAGTATCTACACTCCTCATACTCTAATTATACACACTGCGAGTCCTCACGCACGCGGTCATCGTCTCACCGACAGTTTCATTCTCAACGTGTGATCAACCCGCCAATTATTGAAATTCACGCACACGTACCACTACTAGTACACATAAAATCATCAATACATGCCGGGTCCTCTCTCTTCGCCAGTACACATACATACACACACACACACACACACACTCATCAGATCATGCTTCTCAAGTTATTTGGAATTTAGAAAGTGCAAGTTTTATGACGGAAACTGAAAAACAAGATCATTTTTTTGGGGGGGGCGGGAGGTTATTATTCTCTCTGACTCTCTCTCATAAATGCCACTACTAGTAAATGTTAAAGAGAAAGTTCTTAATCCCTTTGTCTGATTTGTGTTTAAAAATGTGAAGCCTACCAGCCTTTAGACAATATATAGTTGATAACTCTTATTATGAACCCGTCCCTCAACTGCCCCACGCCTTCCACCACCTGATGGAGATCGGAGACAATAATAAATAAATGAAACAAAGGAAACATAAATATATTAAATGTGTCCATGACATGTTTTTTTTTTTTCTCGCTCTACAGTCAAGAAGTCAACATGTAACTTTTCATTTTGACATTTTCGATGTGCAATATACATGTAAATACGTTCTTTCAAGGGACTTTGCAAAACAAACAAGAGCTGTACCTGTGTTTTCTGTCAGAGTGTCATTAATTCTATGAATAGCCTAGCGTACATCTGCATGTATTATCGAGATATATTGTCCCCCCCCCCCCACTGTTCATTAATATTCATTGAATTGTATTCATGTTTTTTTTTTGTGTTTTTTTTTTTTAATATTAGTTTTAACCTGAACTCAAAGACTCTCGTAAGTCGGAAGTGGTAATGGTTGAAAAACCATTCAGTTGATACTGTTAAAAGAATAAAGACCATAATGATGGGCGAACTGAGAAATGACTTTAAGCTAAAACTAAGACCCTCAGACCGAAATCGAAATCTTCATTATATGAAACCTCATTTGGAAAGGCAAGCTTACGTTTTAAAGAGTAAAACATGTTTGAATGAACCTTCACGAGCATCCGTTGAACCGCTTTGTAGATTTCTTTTCAAAATGAATAAACTTAACATTTAAAGAATAAAACAAGTCATCATTCATCAAAAAAAAAAAGCCAACATTTTCTTCTCTGTCCGACTGCCACTTCATCCTTTAACACACACATGCGGTTCCCTTTTAAAATTCGATCTGTTTATACAAAGCGCCTTTCCGCCCAATGCCGCCGCGGTATATGAAAGGAAAAAAGAAAAAAGAAAAAAAAAGGCGCATACCTTCATTGGCTGGCTGGCATATGACTTGTCATGACTTGTTATTAACGGACCGCTCATGAAATGACGTCACAAGCCCAATTTTATGAATGAAAATGTTAATCGCGCGCACTGTAGACATCCTTTGCTTCTCACAGCCTTGCTTTTCACTTTCGCATGAACAATGAAGGATATTATTTTGGATATATCGTTCATGTACTCTTAATCTGATTTCAGTAATTGGTAACTTCTTTGCTAAAGTTTCAGGATATTGTGACAGTGTCAGATCGTGATCGTCGATGTTAAAAATACCTGTTTAATAGTGTACGAGTTGTAAGATGCCACGTGCGAGTGTGGAGCGACTGTTGAATATGCATGAATTTGTAAACTTTACGCCCGTTAATCGCTCATAGACTTATCGTTCACTGCAAAGAAGGGGGAAGGGCACTAAATGCAAATTATGTCATGGGTTCAATGAACCAATGAGCAGTCTCCGAATAGCGGCAGTGAGCTTTGCTCTCTGTGTATACGAATGTGTAAGGTTATGTTTCACAGTGAGTTGAACGAATCAAAAGCGCATCACTGCAATGGTGCGCTAGAGCGCTACATAGATTTTTTTTACATGTAAATAGTAAATGGCTGTTCGACGTTCATCTACCGCCTTGTCGTGTACATACATAGGTGATAATTAAATACTCATTTTCGGGTATCGGTTATCTAATATTTTGACCCGGGTCCCGAGGCTCACGGGCGGGACTCGGGTACCCGGTTTTTAGTCCCAGCCCTAATGCCTATGCACATGCTTTTATCTTGAAAGCCAAATAGTGATTTGTAAGTGGCTAAGTTTGGATGAAAATCAAGAAATTACCTGCAATCTCTTAGGTGTTTAGTTGGCCATATCATGAGTTTTGCAGTAAATGTGACAGTGGTCCTCAACTCAAGATCCGTTTTTATGGGGTCTCGGTCTCGCCTAGAAGTCTCTCCATCTCGATCTCAGTCTCAGACCTCAAGGTGTGGAGAAAACTGCTCTAGACCTCTTGAGACCCGACTAACCAAACTTGCAAAGTTTGGAGAGATTGTTTTCCTTACTAAGTAATAAAATAGGAGTAATTTAAAGATACCTTAACTGGCTCACAATTTTTAGTTAGGCTATTACTATTAGCTAAAGTATGTTGGGTTTCATTTTTCTTTAAACTTAATAAGGTCTTGGTCTTGGTCTCAGTCTCTAGAGATCTCAGTCTCGGAAGAGGTGGTCTTCGTCTCAGAAGGGAAAGTTTCCATCTCGATCTCTGTCTCGGACCTTGAGGTCTTAGCTACAACACTGTTGTGTATTAACCAATGAATGCGATTTGATTTTGGTATAACATGCATTTTCATAGACTTCAGCCTGATCTTGGGCTTTGTATTCAACAAGTTTTGATACTGTTTCATTGCAAGTTCAAAACTGTACACTCTCATATTGAGCAAATGCGAGGTATATATTTCTAATGAGCTCTTGAACTTTTCCTATCCCATGCAGGTGCGAATTCTTCTAGAGTATGTGAGCATCCTAGTCGGACTGACGTCAAGAAAACTGAGGAACAGGAGGAAAGGATGGAAGAAGATGATCCTCAGGCTGATGTTCATCGCATGTAGGATCGAACAAGTGAGTGGAATCCAGTAACGTCCTAATCTTTTGAAAGGTCTCGATCTTGAAATCTAGTCATGACAACCAGGCATATATTTCCGCAATCCAGTAAAATTCACTCTGAAGGTTAAAAATCAAAATCCATGACATCTGTCAAAACAAATTTGATAGTAGCTGAGTATAACCAAAGAAAGTTGAAGGTATATAAGTATTTTGTCCTGTTATGTATATTCATTTACTTTATCACTTTTTCTATTTATGAGCTGATTTTTAAATAATTTACCGGTTTCTCATCCCACATGATATCATCTGTTTAGAGCCTTAAGGTATTAACTCATACTTTAACACAGAGTTAATGCCCTTCTGACTCTTAACAGACGATTTATTATATCAGGGGGGTGTTTCACAAAGAGTTAAGTTGGACTTAAAGACGCACTTAAATTCCTAGTTGCGTGCTGTATATTATGCATCACCGCATTGGTCAGATCATGCTCAGGGGACACGCACTATTGGGAAGTCTACCAATGAAATTACGCATTAAATACTGGATGCGCATTGGCGCTTACATATGACTCTAAGTCTAACTTAACTCTTTGTGAAACACCCTCAAGTTTCTTTGAAAATACATATATACATTTTATCAATGATAAATTGGATGAATTAGTAATTGTCTTCTCTTTCATCATTCTACTTAACTTAGCTTCTGGAGAGTCATCAGGACAGACCAGCAGAAGATGTTTGGAGGAGACTCAGAGCTCTGCTTCACCAGGGACAGCTCTGTCTGAAGGACATTACAGGGACAGTACCCCTCCTGCACAAGGGATTTCAGGGTGTCAAGGGTCAAGGGGCAAAGGACACAGGTGGGGAAGTCCAGCAGAAGTCTGGACCACCATTGGTGTAAATCAAGTTATTGTCAGGAAAACTCAGTTAGGAATTCACAATGCCACTCCTAGCCCTGAATCAAGGACCTTAGTATGTCAGATGTTGTAGGCCAAAGAACAATGTGCAGGCCATGAAAAAGAAGTTTGGACCTTTCTATACATGTGTCAATCCACTTCAGGAAGAACTCCCAAAGACATTGCCATTCGTTCTACAGGGACTTCTGGATGTCTTCTGGATGAAGCAGAAGTCGCGAACAGCATTGATTTAAATCCAAAATCTTGCCAATATGTAAAGGACTCAATGAGGACATTATAAAGACAGCCACTCTTACGTAAGAGACTTCAGGACATCACAGGCCAAAGCTCAATGAGGGAGTAGTAAATCCTAACTCTTCACCAACATCAGTGAGCATCAGTGCTGTATGGAGAACTTAAAATGGACATTCTGCTACTGGTACTTCTATTTGGCTTCATGTTGTGAAGTTAAAGGGTACCAATAACCACAAAGTATTATGATTTGTGTGTAAGTGGTTACATGTCACTATACCATATTCAAAATATGAGCTTCAAATATTATTTCTATAAATAATAATATTCTGTTCTTGTATAGCGCATATCACATTATGATATAATGTCTCCATGGGCTTCCAAAGGACTTTTGGATATTATTACCCTAGCTTTAGCCCCGGCATCAGTAGCGCTCAGTGCATTCAAGGAATAAATCCTATCAGGTACCCACTGGGTCGCGTGTGGCAAATGTAGATTAATGTCTTGCCAAAGGACGTTAGTGCTGCTGCAGGGATTCAAACCCTGTACCTTGTGATTCACAGTCAGGAGACTCATCCACTATGCCACAACACCTCCACAGAGATATTGCAAGTTTAATTTCTCACTGAAATAATGTAAAAACGACTTGTGAGTAGACTAGTCGACGCAACTGTACACGCTTGCATAGATTTGACCCACGTATCCGTTTGTAATTGCAGACTTGCATAAAATAGATTTTAACCCTTAACCAAAAATATAAGGGGGGGGGGCAAATCCTGCCCCAAAATTTGAGTGTTGAACATTTCTTTTAGGCTCAGAATCACTTGAAAACCTGTGCCTTCAATATAATGTTTATTCCTATGTGATATATATCTTTGGTCACTTTGCTCAAGAAAAAACTCATTGAAAGTTAATTTTCAACTCTTGAAAGTTCATTTTTGACTATTGCTCAAAAATCTGGTGGCATGGAAGGGATTAAAGATGTTTACATGATTTGTAGAGTTAGTCAAGTCAACTTTCATATAGATGAATTTTGAGAATTCGTGAATTTGAAGAGGAAACAAAAGATAGACGGACCCAATAAAGAAACTACTGCATGATATACATGTATGACATGGAGAACTGTCATGGTTTTACTCTATGTATCCATCACTGCATGATGAATTTTTCAGTAGATAGAATTCTAATTTTCATTGTATGTTTATCAAACGAATAATCAACAACGATAAATCGTAACATTATACAATGAACAGGTTTGTCATTTCATTTCGGTGTTTCATTAATTTGTCTTCTCAGTTAACTCCATGTTCTTGTTTATGTGAACATTCTAATGTCCATTATATGGACTTAGTAATTGTGAGCTTTTATAAGTCACAAAACTTATTTCCTCTTATTAAAATGCAATTTATTTTCCAGAATATTTCTTTATAATAAGGTTAGATTTATCTAAATGTTTGCAGGCCTATATGTTATGTATTTCTTGTGATTTCCTGTGGTGCCTGTAAGTTCTGATACGGTATACATGTACTGGTGGGGATATGGATACAGCATTTAGTTTGGCTGAGTAGAAACTGAAAGTTCTAGGGAAGTGTTAAGAAAATTATGAATTTTTGTAAGTTGAGATCACATGTAATATGGGGAATCTCCCATGGATAATTTAGTTATGATATGTGTGATGTCATTCCTTGTGCACAAAAACTATTCAAAGTATCTTTTTTCTGTGTTATGACCTGATTGATTATAGACAACATAATTTGCCTGTCTTTTTTTTTGAAAAAAGGGTATGTTCCTTTATAAGAATTGTGAAAATTAGGGATGCTTTGAGTTATGTTTGGAACAAAATGGAGATGTTCCAGTGGCATCACATGTGCATGACCTGGGCCCTCTTGCATAAAAAGTTGCAATTAAACGCAACTCAAAAAATTAAACGCAACTCAATTTTCAACCAGTCAGGATTGCGTATGTGGGCTTGCGTTTAATTTTTTGGGGTTGCGTTTGATCCCAACTTTTTATGCAAGAGAGCCCTGGATGCTGAATGGAGATTCCCTATATCATTAGTGATCTTTATTTTGAAAATTTGTTAATTTCTTATTCTGTTTTCAATTTTTTTCTCAAATCTTTCACCAATATGTTTCTCTCAGTCCTGTGGAGAATCGATTTCTCCTTATTAGACCTTGTTTATGTATCCGTAGGGTTATGTTCAGTCGTAAAATGTAGTGGCATAGTACTATGACTCATTAATATTTTCCATAATTGGGGTAAAAAAATACGATTTTGTTTTCATGGTCTACTCTTTTCATTTGATTTGTTTAAGGTGTTCAGTTGTTATGTATAACCCAATTACAAAACTTGTTTAAAGAGGTTTTTTAAAATTGAGCCCCCTCCCCCCCCCCCACCCCCCATCTACATGTATTTTCATCACTGACTATATAAAGCTCTATTTTTCATATTCTTTCGTTTTAAAAAATAAGATTCTGTACTTTTTTAGTGCACAAGACCACAAGTATATAAGAAAAACAACTTGCAACTTGTTTATGTGATGCAATATTTATTAAAAGAATATTTTAGAATAAAACATTTCTAGTTTTTGTATTGATTTTTTATCTTATTTGCGTGTACCCTTAACATTTCTTATGTTTTTTTACACAGTAATTGTTTGTCGTAAATCAAATATTTAAAAATTGATAAAAGTAACATGAAAATATTTTTATATAGATCTCTTGAAAATAATCTTAAAGGGAAAGTCCACCTCGATATATGAACTTGGTTTTAAAAGAAGCAGAAACTTTAAAGAAACAGATCAATGAAAGTTGGAGCAAAATTCGATAAGAAATGAGAAAGTTATGGATTTTTGAAGTTGTAACCAATCAAAAACAAATTGGCAACTCCGTGACAAAAAAAAAAAAAAATAAATATTTTCTTTGCTTTTGGTGAGGGAATAGATTTGTATCATACTGGTTTTGTGTAAACTCATAAGTGAAATGATTATATATTTGGGGTAACTCACTAGTCATAAGGACCGTTATTTATAAGGACCACTTATTCATAAGGACCGCTATTCATAACGCGTGACTAAATGAATAGCGGTTTTGTACGAATAGCGGTCCTTCTGAATAGCGAGCAAACCATAGACAAATTTCCCTCGCTATTCATAAGGACATCCATTCATACGGACCACTATTCATAACTACTCACAAGGACCGCTATTCATAGCGCGTGTTAAATGAATAGCGGTTCTCATGAATAGCGAGCGGACCCGACAGAGTTAATTGCTATTTTGTGTTTATTGATACAACTTCAAAATTCATAACTTCCTTATTTCCTATCGGATTTTGCTCAAAACTTTCATTGATCTGTTTCTCTAAATTTTCTGCTTCTTTTAAAACCAAGTTGATATCAGGGTGCCGTGAACCCGTGGAAACTGGAAAGGCAAGAGGATAGATGCCAAAAAGGAAAAACAAAGAAATACATACGGGAAAGAGGAGAGCTAGATATAGAAGAGGAAAACAAAGATATAGGAATAAAGGGAAGAGGATAGATGAAAGGAAAAACAAAGACTAATACATAAGGAAAGGGGAGAGGATATAGAAGAGGAAAAACAAATACATCAGGAAAGGGAAGAGGATCTATTAGATGAAAGGAAAAACACAGAAATATATATACTAGGATCAGAGAAGATCGAGGATAGATGGAAGGAAAAACAAAGAAAATACATTTAAAAAAAGATAAGATGAAGAAGGTACCTAAGGAAACATACAAACTAAACAGGAAATAAAGAGAAAAGAAAGCCTAAACAAGCAAGAAGAAAGGGATGGTAGAAAGCCACAGTCTGAAGCGACTTGCCCACATTTGGGTCGACGTTTTCGCTGTCGCACGTACCTATAAATACGTGGGACGATGTAACAAATTGTTTGGTAGCCTAGGCACGTGGGTCTAGATCTAGCGTTCGGCTTCAGCACTTAAATAATCGATTGCTGTTATCTGTCACAAGGTCAGTATGATTTCGAATGAATATAGATCGTAACATTTTATGTTTTTGTTGCACAATATACATAAATTACCGTGATTTGTTTCAGTTACACTTACAGATCCTCCGAGTCCTCATCGCTTGGCTTGCCCTTCGGCTCACACTCGCTGGCTAAGTATCGGGGAGCTAGCCCATTGCGTGTCGTTATCTTCCCGCTCTGTCTTGCTTGCCTAGGGCTGGCGGCGGCTGCCGGCTGCTTTGTCAATTTGTCTTGACTTATCTCCAACAGAGAAAACTGTCTGGGTTTTTATAGATTGAATTGTTGAATTGACATGGTTTATTGAATATAAAAATGATTGCAGCTAAAAGCTGAATTGAGAATTTTTTACATTATTTAAAAATAAATTCATAGTTTTACTGTCTTACTACTAGGGTCTATGGTAGTGGATCCAGTGTCCGAACACTTTTCAGAAAATCAACGATAGCAAATAAAATATCAAACGAATATCTGTCAAACTTACATAATGAATGCTCAAAGTCCTACAGAAAAAGAAGTTGATGGAATTTTAAAAAGACAACGTAGATTTAATACGATATTCCCTTCCGAGTGAACCCCTTCTCAACGACGAGGCGTTTTGGTCCCTTGAAAAAGGTACTGTATTTCCGAACGTGTGAAACCTATGGGAAAAAGACACAACCTTTGTTTCAATAGTGTGGTTTTCATACGCGTAATCCCACGCGTATGAAAACCTTTTAGGCGCTTAACTGTACACGTTCGGTAATACAATCTGTTCGGAATTACAATCCTTGACTATACTAGTCTTACTCAGAGTCAGACTGTCTTACATTGTCATTACAATGTTAGTAACTTAGAGTTAGACTTAGAAGTAAGATCTACCGGAAATAAAATGTGACCAGTTGGCAGGGGTTTGACAGTTTTGGATTAGAATTAGATCTAATAATTTTCAGAAAATACCATAGTTGAGGAATCACCCACCATTAGATGCTGAAAATACTTCTGAATAAAATCCACCTAAAACGATGCACCTTGCTTCTGCGGCGCAAACACTACCGCGGCGCTTCTGCGAGGCTTCTGCTGCTCATCCTGCTCCAGTGTCGCCACACATTGCACCAGTGCAAAATCACTCTGTTGTAAAAATATTCACTTTCACAGCGTGCTACGAAAAAATACGCAGGAAGCTATCTTTAAATTTAATTGTGCTTATCTTGCACGCATAGACGGCAGTCTATACGTGTGCAAGATAGTAGCACCACCCTATTGCAAATACCCCCCCAAAAAAACTCAATTTGTCATGTGCTCTATATGGACCAAGTGCTTTGTGGCCAATTTTTTTATTCATTGGCCAAGTGTACCGAAACTTTCACAGAAAAAAAAAAAAATTAGCTGGAAGGAATTCCATGATCTAAAGCTGAAATACATAGAGCATTCTTAAAACTAAAATTACTGCATACAAAATGATACATGATCGAGTGTACCTTAACCGTAAATATTTGCCGCTTCATACCCTAATCGTTTACTTTTGTACGATGTTTTAGACACTATAAAGGACTATACCATCCTGAATTACCCTAACCTCTGTCATACAATTATTCTCTTATTTGGTGAACACTGTACTTCTTTTGTATTTTACCAGATGTCTTGGAGAGGTGGTAGAGGAGGACGAGGAGGAGGAGGTGGTTTCAGGGGTGGTGGACGTGGTGGTGGTGGTGGTGGAGGATTCAGGGGAGGCAGAGGTAGGGGTAGGGGAGGAGGAGGAGGAGGAGGCGGAGGCTATTACAACCAGGGCCCACCCGATTATGTTACAGGTAATAATGTTATAATTAAAAGAAAGGTTAATCTTTGGTTCTTGTAATGAATGGGATATTGAACATTTGAACTACAAATAATCTTAGTTCTTGTAATAGAAAGGAATTTGGAATGAAACTTTCTTAAAATGTCTTCTTGTTGTTCCACCTGCATCAAAAGACGATTTTCTTGACATTTTCATGTGCCGTCCATATATTCTGATGAATAGTACGTGGAAATAACGAAAAAATCTAACATTGAGACAAAAGGTTATCTCTTCCTGTGCCAGAGCATAGCATTTCATATTTCATATTTCACATTACACATTGTCAGTTTTGTTTGCAAAGAATAGAAAAATGATAATACAAAGTTCTGTTGAATAAACATAAGTACATAGAATAATTCAGATTAATTGGTTTGCTTATAGTTGTTTGTAAATTTATAAGTATTACATGTAAGTTAAATAGAAATGTCTTTAAGGGTATGAAGTAGCCTAAAGTAAAAGCATGGCTTGTTGGTCATAGGCTCCAAATTGTAAAATGGTTTTTAGTCTGACAAAGTTGTTGGAATGAACAAAGCACAATATTAATATAAGTAAATAACTATAATTAAGGTGAACATCAAATATTTAGTGTTGCAGTCTCACAAATGTTTGTTCAAATCTGAGCACATACACTCTCCGTAGGTTAAAGGAGGAAAAAGCTTCAGAGCAGAGAAATCCTTTTTATCAACCAAAAGTGCAATGCATCAATATTGTGTTTATGTTCTGTTTTTAGAGATTGGCTCCTATATGCACCCTTGCCAAGATGATCTCGTAGTCCATGGTACCAATGAAAAGATTCCCTACTTCAACGCACCCATCTTCTTGGAAAACAAGCAGCAGATCGGCAAAGTGGATGAAATATTTGGACATCTCACAGACTACGTATCCTTTTAAAGTTGTGAACGTATCTGAAAAAAAAACACCCAAAAAAACTATTTTTGTTTTATTTGAGGAGTAGCCTTGACACCCTAAGTTGTTAAACATTTCTGACAGTCTGATAAAGCAAACAAACTGTGGTTTGATTTGATTTTGATGCCATAAATGGAAACGTAATATATCACAGCAGTCGTCAGTATGAGTGAAGACTTCATAGGAGGAGAAAGTGATTTAGCTGTGAAAAGCTCTAAAGGAGCTCTAATGAAGTTATGCGTACAGTTAATCCCAAAAGAGCTTGTGAAAACAAGAAAGCGTATTTGCATTGGTCATCATAAAATGACTTCACCAAATTTTTGCTTGAAGTGTACCAACCACCTGAAAAAAAGAATTTGTATACCGCTAGGAAGTCTTAAATTAACTTTAAAGAACTTTATCTGTAATTCTAAAGGTCAACAGTCTAGGAGTATGAAGGAAATAAAGGATAACATGAAGGTGCTCGCGCCGAACCGAACCTCCAAGTTGGGTTCCGCGCGAGCCCTTAACTTGGCAAGCGCGTACAGGTGCGTTGAGTAGTCTACTGACAAGTCACTATTATGCTTATAGAGAGTATAATTAAACTTGTAATATCTCTTTATAGAAGTGATATTCGAAGTCCATATTTGGAATATAGTAGAATGACATAGAACCTCTAACATACAAAGTAAAATATTTCTTGGTGATTGGTACCCTTCAATAGCTTAATATGGAACATGATATAAATTTGTCATTGAATGCTACCAACTACAACTAGAACAAAATGATTTACTGAAGGAATTACATCAAAATGGGAACAGTTATGATTAAAAGTAACTTGTGAGAAATGGACTGCAATGTAATTTGATATACCGGTATATATTTCTTGCTCATTTGACAAGTTAATAAAGAGTTCCTGTTCTATACTTTATGTCTATATTCTGCATGAAGGTTAAAGGCCAAAACAAAATATGTAAGAAGTTTCATTGTCAGATGAGGGAGGTTAGGATCCAACATACTTACTTGCCAATAATATATTTTATTCAGTCAAAAATAATTTGATATTGGGACATTACCCTGACTACTGAATTGTAGTGACACAGAAATATGTAATTTTCCTGTTATTACCTTAATTGCTCTTCTGTAACAGTTTTTCTCCATCAAATTATCGGACAACATGTCAGCGTCATCATTTAGTAAAGATCAGAAGGTGAGTTGTAGCAATTTAGATTCATAGAAACTTACTAGATTACTCACCTGCAAAGTTTTTTTTAGGTGTTGACCAAATTCACAAATTATATTTCTGCCACTACATGTAATTGTTGTGAATAGATGTATTCACCACTATCATACTGCATTGCATATTGAAGACTACAACTGACAGCTCTCCCCTTTATTTATTTATTTTTAATGGTGGACATGAAATAAATTAGTACTTTTGATCTCTTTGGCACAACTCCATTTGGCATCCCTGTAATTTTCACTTAAGGTATTTTAATCCTTCATTTTGGATGATGTTTGAAATCGACTTTCATGCATTTGTCATTGTCACCTGTGCATGTGTCGCAATTTCATGTCGTTTCCTTATTTTTCTTTGTTCTTTCTTAGTTCTTCATTGATCCCATGAAGCTGCTCCCACTACAGAGGTTTCTTCCCCAGCCTGCCGGAGGAAGGGTCCAGAAGAGGGGTGGAGGAAGGGGTGGAGGAAGAGGAGGGCGTGGTGGTAGTAGAGGTGGAGGTGGATTCAGAGGTAGGGAACGTCCATTTGATCCATTTGGTTGCTATGAATTGCCTGTGTCTGTCTGCCATCGAAGCTGCAGACTAGAGGAATAATGAGCATTTTTTAGTAATGATATTGTTGGAAATAAGGAGGGTGCCTGCTCAGTCTCTAGAGGCTCCTTGCATGTTGATGACATTGGAATAATAATAATAACGGTTTCTTATAAAGCGCTATACCAGAAACAACTGACCAAAGCGCTTACATTATTATTAGTGTTCAGGTCAATGGATTCAAGTACTATTCTGCACACTACACTGCACAAACTCCACTCCCTGGGGAGCATTCTAGCTAGTCGCCCTTTTAGGGGCGCGCACATGTTCCAATCACTCTGACCTTCGCATCCTACCTGGTACCCATTCATTACATTGATGGAGAGTGGCAAATGTAGATAAATGTCTTGCCAAAGGTCACTAGTGCTGTGCCGGGGTTCGATCCCACGACCCTCCCATTTCCAGTCAAGTGTTCAAACCACTCATCTACGACACTTTGTTTCATCATGTATTTTTGTCATCATTTGTTTTTTGTTCACAGCAATGTATTATCTTCATCTTTATCTAGTGTTTAGAGCTTACGAAAACTGTTCCTGACCGTAAAAATCTTGTAAGGACATATAAACTGCTGTAGATTTTTCCTCTTATGTTGTATCTTCATGAATCTTTTGACAATGAACAGGTGGACGAGGAGGTGGATTCAACCGTGGTGGAGGTCGAGGAGGTGGCTTTAGGGGAGGTCGAGGTGGTGGTGGTTTTAGTAGAGGAGGAGGAGGAGGCTTCAGAGGAGGTAAGAAAGACCTGGACCCTGTTTCATGAAAACTTGTTATTAATAACAACAGCCCCATTTCTATGACAAATTTGCTCTCAGCCAATCAGCTTAAAGGATTTCAGTAGCTTATATTAAACAAAAGAGTGATAGGAGTCATATTCAAAAGTGTTTCCAAATTTTATCTATAATCTTCAAAGCTTTTAAAGTGCGCTAAGCGGAAATAAGAGATTGTAATTAGTATGGTACCGGTTTTTATGTGCATTGCATCTCAGTTTGCTTGCAATAGATTCTCTATGAAAGTCCTGTTCCTGCATAGACAAATCACACTCATAAGTTGGAGGCACCATAGTCTACATATACCGGTGCATTTTGTAAGACATGACACTTGGACCAACTTTAATGGGGATTCCGTACATTCTGTTATCCAGGGGGAGATTGCACAAGTCATCTGCTCAGAGCCAAAAGGGAAGTTAACCATAACAAAAGAGTTATCCCCTTCTGGTTCTCAGTAGACGAAGTGTTGAGTTTGCCCGTAAGATCTCTCACTCCTTAACCCTTTCAGGACAGGAATTATTTCAGGGCTAAATTGATCACATTTTGTTCTTCAAATTGGCAACAATAATATTTTTCTTTTAGTACTACAAGATTGTGATAAGGGGTAATGTCTTTGAAAACAATAAACATGGTTAAAAGAATTGGCGAAAAGTTGAAAAAGTTGCCAATTTTGATAAAAAACAAGGATTTTGAACCTCTCAATGTGTTGCCAATTTAAGGATTTTAAATCTTATTCTCCTTTTTAAAATTCCTGGGATCAAACGCAATATTGTCATGTAACAAAAATGGACACAGTGTGTGCAGAAATTTTTGCTCTTTCTACTCATGTATCTAGTATATTTTTCAGGGCTCTGAATCAAAAGTTATTGAGCCCAACCACAAAATGTGGTCAATTGTCTCGAAAGGGTTAATATAATGGACTTTCCCATTTTAAAGAGAAGGTTGAGTTCTGGGAAGAGTGAAAAATAATTTGTGAGTTTTCTCATTCTCCTTATGTCGCTTTGGAAGAACATCATGGTAGAAAATGTCCCCTGAAAAGGATTGTTCTTCAAATGCCCTCATATTCAAAATATTCAAAATATGAAAAGCCTGAAATGTTCAAGCCGAACTTTCATATACATATTTTTGTGTGCAGTGCATGCTACTCTCAGCAAGATTGAGTCAATTTCTTCTCACTTTGGTGATTCCAAAACCTTACAGTATACACCAATTCTTATGTACTTTAAAATCAACCTTTCCCAATAAGCCAGTTCGTAATTACGATTCGCGCATGTGCAGATAAAGGTCATTTGTACCGCACCGAGTACAATTGTGACCAGGCACCACAAAACCACCAGAAAGTCGCCAGATATGAATATTTAGTTAAGGTCTTATTCTGAAAGAGGACATTCTCAGCTTTAAAATGATATATAACTCATTAGCATTGGATGTTCCTAACTCACTGTACAAAGAGTAGAATGCAAAGTCCCTCAGAATGTTACTTTTGAGAAATAAGGGTTTAAAGTTTGCAGTCTATTGAAGCACTCTGACTTGCAAGGTGTTGTGCTGAGGTGACAAAAGGAGGATTAGAACTCAATAAAAATTTCTATGAAGGGATTATCAAATTGTCCTAAAACTTGGCATACTAATTAGGCATATCCTGTTTATTATAGTGCACAAGTATCAATGCAAGAACTTACTCTGTTTAAAAGTTATGCGAGATCAAAATGAGACACGTTTTCAGAGTCGTAAAAAAAGAAAAGTAATACAACAAAATCCAGAGAAGACATACATAAGTTCATTAAAAAACTGTCAAAAAAATACCACTTTTAGATTGTTTGGTGCCTCCAAAATTTTAGATTACTTAGAAAAAAGTATACTCTTTCAGGAAATACCCAAAACTAAAATTTGACCATGCCAACCCAAAACACATTGATTGAGCTCTAACTGAAAATCACACAGTGCGACTTTTTGGTGGCTTCGTGGTGCCTGGTCACAATTGACCTTTAGCTCTATAGGCATTCATAGTGTGCGCACCCTGATGCGCGCACCAGTATGATTTTACATGTTAAACAAGTAGCGCGTCCACCAAAACCGATGCGTACAAATTGGGGTCATTTCAGGGTCATTTGTACCATGTACAATTACGAACTGGCTTATTGCTTTGAGACAGTTTCTTTGACGGTGTAATCGCATGACCAGAACTCAACTTTATCTTTAAGTGTCTGAAAATTATTCTGAATCATTATACCCAACCAAGCAAATTTTGACGTTTGACTTAAAGTGATCTTTGCAAAGGAAATATTAGCTTTTACCCTGGTGTATATTGCATGTATTCATTAATGCATGTCTTCATTTTTTATTTTTTTTTTGGCATTCATGCAGGTTTCAGAGGAGGAAGATGATGACAGAGAAATGCCGTTCAGCTGGAACCTTTTTAATACTGTATTTAAGAAGACAGCCGCCACTGTTCAATTTGCACAAACTTCAGGATTCAGAAAAAAAAATTGTGTTCAAGGAATGCTATATTCCCTTCCACAGGTGAAAACTCTTTGAGATACTCTGTGTATCAAGTCTCGACTAGTATAGAAGCTAAAAGAGGATGGCTTTTGATGCAATCAAATGATGATAATACTACATGCAGGCTTGACACTACTAACAGGGTATATAAGAGAACCAATAGGGGCATGATGCACATTGCACATAGACCCAACAATTATCACTCTGCCCCCCTCCCCCATCTCTGACAGGGAAAGGGAAGGGGAAGTCAATGTTAGAGTCCTGGGCATTGTTTCATCAAACCGTCATAAGTACAAGTTCACCGACATCCCATTGAAATGCGTGTTTCTTTTAATACTCCTGTTTCAGTGGGATGTCGGCGAACTTGCACTTATGACGGTTTGGTGAAACGCTGCCCTGTGCTACAGCTACAGGAGATCGTTAGGTTTGATTCAAAATAGCAATCACGAGACAAGAGTTTTTTTCTTTGGCGGATGTATCCCCACAAAGATATTATATCGAATCAAAGTGCTAATTATTCAGTGGCGACTGAAGTGTAAATATGTCCATGATTTTAAATAAATTTGATGACAAGAACTTGAAACTTTCAATGAAGAGGAAAGGACTTGTTCATGTGAGGCACTTAGATAATTCTGCTGGATCACTTGTTCACAGTCGGACTAACTGCAGGTTTTTGAACAATACAACCTTGGAAACTTAATCCCTGCTAATCCAGGTATTAAGTTGATCCTCTACATAATACCTTGATGCAATTACCTCCAAGAATCTGGTGTGAGAGTACTGCATCCTTTGTTAATATTGATTTTGATTAACCATTGTGCTCTCAAATGTAATAGTTTTGAGTTTTAAACCAGTACAATTAATGTGTTGATCAAGTTGATCAAGCCTCTAAAAATATCATTTTAGGTCTGTTTACGTAACAAACGGGAATTGTATTCATTTCGCAAATAATGTGAAGTTCAATTTTATATTTCTTGTGGTATGAATATATCATGGTACTTTACCCATGTTTTTTTCTTCTTCTTCTTCCGCTTCCAAATTTGAATCTGGAGGGGGAGGGTCATGTTGGTAGTTCCTTCTTTGATATATGTAGTCCTCGCTAGAACCCGCTCATAGCCCATGACCCAGCTTTTGAGATATTGGTAGTCGTGAATTTACATGTGCTACCTCATGAATTTAACCGGATTTACAATATTTTAGCAGTTTTTATCTATCTGCTACTTTTTAGAGAGATTTATTAGGTAATAGTGAAAATGTTTCTGTGATATCTTGTTTTATTTCTTAATTTTACCTTCCATTTTTATTGTAATTCTTAACGGCACCATTACAGATGACTAAGTCTACTTGACTAATTTGAACATAACTGTAGATCTTTGCTATCATTCCTGTTTGGCTATACCAGGTCTTTAGAATGCATGTACTGTTCATTTTCACACCCCATAAGAAATGATCCTATCTTGGACTGGCTGCATAGATTCCAAAGTGATGATCATTCCACTGGTGATGTACTTCAGTTTGCTTGTTCCTGAATATATGAGAAAGATTTAAGCTCCTTTAAACAATTGCCTGAGTTCATGAAGGGGATTATCTTAACCTCTGGTTTAAACCTCCATAAATTGAGTACACACACAGCCTCATCCTCATGTTCTATGACTGGGCAATATGTTTCTTTACACTATGCTCATTTTAGTCCATGTTTGAAGTTTAAAGAGAAGGTTTAGTTTTGGGAAAGGTAAAAATAATTTGTGAACTTTCCAATTCTTTTTATGTTAGTTTGGAAGATTATAATAGTAGATATGTCCCCTGTAAAGGATTGCTTTTCAAATGCCCTCACATTCAAAATATGACAAGAAACAGCTGAAATGTTTGGGCTGAACATTTGTGCGTAGTCCCATATACACATTTCTGTGTGCAGTGCATGCAACTCTCAGCAGGATTGAGTCAATTTCTTATCATTTTGGTGATTCCAAAACCTTACCTTAACTTTGCCGAGGGTATTAGTTTGACCCAAACTCTGTTTGCCCAAGTCCTTGTATTTATTCACTACATGACTTTGTACATTTACTACATATTCTCTATGTAGAATATTCATTTTTATTTGATACATGCATTTTTTGCATTTTTATTTTTTCCCTGTACTTTTTGGTCAAGAGAGAATTCTTTTTCATAACATCATGTTGAAAACACCATTTCTTACATTTTTAATAAACTTGATGTATCCAGTATGCCTAAAAGTTTGTGGTATTTTTGTGTGTAAAGTAACCCGGTATTATAATACATTTATACATGTACAATATATGTGTGACAATATTATACGTGTAATTGTCAGGAGGACTCTACCCATCAGTATAGTGTGCCTTTTTGGTTACTGTGAGATTTCTTGTGAAAATATACATTTCTAGACTGCACATACAAAAATACTAAATTCTTAAAAGTGAACAAATCACAAAAAAATATTTTGCTCTGTATGTTAGGGGTTCCAAGTCGTTATACATGTACTATATTCAAAATATGGGCTTCAAATACTACTTCTGTAAAGATATATTTTAAGTTTAATTGCATTCTCTATCAGATTAAAGGAGAATGAAACCCTGGGGAAAAAAAATCAATTTTAATGAAAAGAGAGGATAGAGAGAAGCAATTTTTTAAAAAGTTCATCAAAATCGGTTACAAAGTGAGAAAGTTATGAAAGATTGAAAAGTCTCAATTTACTTTCTATGGCAATCCTCAAATTGGCAATGTTGCTTCAAAGTGACAGGTTTAGTAATACAACTCTCCATGTTTTGTACACAAAATTTCATATTTCATTCATATTTCATTCGCGGAACCCAACGCTGAGTTCGATTCCCCGCATGCATTTTCATGTTTTCCTCTATTTCCTTCATACTCCACAACTGTTAACCTATAGAATACCAGATAAAGTTCTATGAGGTTGAATCAATACTTACTAGCTGTACACAAAGTGTGATTTTTAGGTGATTGGTACACTTAAAGGCCATTTTACAGTGAATGCAAGTGCTAATACAAAAGCAGAATTTTGCTGCAGTCAGGGAAAGTCCACCCTGGTGTTAAGTTGAATTGAATAAAAGCAGAAACATGAGAGAAACAGATTAGTAAAAGTTTGAGCAAAATCCGATAAGAAATAAGAAAGTTATGAATTTTTGAAGTTGTAATCAATCAAACACAAATTGACAACTCTGACGTATCCTTTCCCATTTGCTCAGAAATGCTCATAAGTGTTCATTTTCTTAGTTTCTCATGAAGGTTTTGAGTAAAAACATACGAGCAATGATTATATCTAAGATGCATGTATGTTTGAATATTTTCTTTAGAGAAAATGGAAATTAATGACTCAAAGGGTACAGGGCAAATTGGACAGGAGCCCGCAATATACGTCACGGAGTTGCCAATTTGTGTTTGATTACAACTTTGAAAATCTATAACTTTCTTATTTCTTTTTGTATTTCACTCAAACCTTCACTGATCTGTTTCTGTTTTTTTTTTTTTCTGCTTCTTTCAAAACCAATTTCTAATCAGGGTGGACTTTCCCTTTACAGTCGAACTCTATTGATTTTTGTCTCGCCTGCGTAAGCAGAAAGCGAGACATAGGCGCCGCTTTTTCGACGGCGGCGGCGGCGACGGCGTCTTTTTGGAAATGCTCTCATTTCAAAAGTATATGTCCGATTTCCATGAAACTTGAACATAAGTGTTGTAGAGTATCACAGATAATGTGTAACAAATTTCAGGACAAAAGTCAAGGTCAAAGGTCAATTAAGGCCAATTGAGTTAAATTGTGTTCCAAAAACTTAACCTGAGGTTAAGTTTTTGAATTTTTACTTTGTTTCAAAAGTATTTGTTCAAATTCTTTGAAACTTGGCATCATTCTTGGTAGGGATTGTCTTCATGTCACCCTCTTTCAAATGAATACCTAAATCTTACATTTTCATCACATTAAAGGTCATCTACTGACAGTTTAACTTGGTTAAGTTTTGGATAAATTTCATGTACATGTACATGTAGTATGTGCATGTATTGTACACATGCATTTGACTGCTTTGCTGTTAGTGGATTTCAACCAAAATTGGCAGGGATCATCCTAGCCAAGGAGGATCAAATTTAATATAGATGGGGGTACCTACCAGGGGGGGGGGGGGGGGGGGGCAGTCTTGGGGGCACCACCCCCAAGAGCATAGGCGCCGGAAGTGGGGGGGGGGGCAGGGTGGGGCGGTCGCCCCCCAAACGAAAAAGTGGGGGGGGGGCAAAATGCATTTTCGCCCCCCCCCCAAAAAAAAAAGCCCCTCCCCCCCCCCCCCCATAAAAAAAAAAAAATCAGTAGTAAAGGAGTAAAATTGGAGGGGGAACCAAAAAGAAAATATACAAAAATAAAACCTGAATTGAATCACATCGCAAATGTTATTCCATTCAAATAAAAGAAGAGTATGAGCCCTTGAAAGGTGAGCCCCCTTGAATGTTTGCCCCCCCCCCCCAATCCCAAACTGCTTCCGGCGCGCCTGCCCAAGAGCACCAATAATGACAGTAATTAGATTCATATTTGCTTCTTCTTTAAGCCCTGATGCAAGATTGTTAGCAAAGTTGGTAGGTATCAACCTTAAAGGAAGGAGACCTCAATTTCTGAAACAGGGTACCTTGCCTCCAAGGGGGCTCAGGGGCAGCAGCCCTTAAAGTGCCCCTGTTGTGAAAATGAGATATTTGTTAAATGCATGGCTGAGTTCTAACCAAACTAGGTAAGAATCTTCCTTAGGCAAAGAGGATCTAAATGAATGCAAATAGGGTACCTATCCCTTAAGGAGGGATGGAGTGGTGGGGGGGGGGTCAAAAGCCCCCCCCCCCCCCCAAAGAACCTGTGACACCAAATTGACATTTTTCTTTCTTCTGTAAAAACGTATTGCCACATGTACATGTAGAGTGTAAGCAAACTAGGTAGGAATCATTGTTAGGGGAAGGAGACTTCAAGTTGTTCAAGTATTGTAGACCATTATCTTCAAGGGGTCTGATGGAGGGGCACCACCGGCACCCCAAAAGTGTCCCAATGGCAATTATTTCATGTACACATATTCTGCTGCTTTAAAACACACAGAGCTTGATTTCAAATGAACTTCACCATCCAATAAATCTTACTTGAAGGGATTTAAGATATACAGATGGGGTACCTGGCCCACAAGGGGGGGGGGGGGAAGGCTCAGGGGCAGCACCCCTTATGTGTTCCAACCTTTGATTTTTCACCAAGCGAAAATTTTGCCCAGAAAATTGCGTGATGCAGGCGAGACTGCCCTGGGCATTTCCCTTGTTGATATTATTTTATTAATATTAGTGTGTAGGTAAAGCTTAGATGAAACATAGTTATCCAAATTCAAGTTCAACGCATGGAAACATTTGAAACAATGATTATTTACCGATTCTAAAGTAGTAAAATACAGCCCCCCTATATCACCTGAAGAGCTCTTCGAACGCTGCTGAGATATGTGACGTCACACCAGGGACCAATCCTGCCTAAGCAGACGATGTCTCATAACATATTCAACATTTTCATTGTCTGTTTTGTCATTTCTTAATTCATTTATTTCTCTTACTTCACTAGCGTCAGTCTAAATGTTAATCGGTTGCCTTACTCTAAACTTCATGTATGGTATTATTTTGATGAAAAATACAGCGTTAAAAAAATAAAGGAATCAGTCGCTTGTAAACGAAATAAGACGCCATTGTGTTTTCAGCTGCATGCACCGCAGCGTTTCAAGAAGGAATGTAATGCCGTCCATGCTATTATTCGGCTGGCTTTTCAGTTTGAAAATGTGGTTTGTTTGACTGATTATTGATCCTTATGTATATTTACAGACAAAGATTTTAGTAATCAGAATTGGTTTCACTCCCCTCTTAGAATGGTTGAAATACGTTCATGTTTCAATACACCAAACTCTTTATAATTTGAGAAATAAGTGCATTGCAATTACGTTCATTCGTCATAGGACGTCGTCTGCTTCGGCAGGATTGGTCACCGGTGTGACGTCATCAAAACTCGCTATGTTTCTGGCGAATCGCTAGGATAGCCCAGATTCTGAGAAGTGTTTTTATTTGTTTTATTTTTAATCAATTTTTTTTTAAATTAATTGACGTAAAACTTACACAATTTCCATCTGTAAGCTTTCCACTTTCTAGTGATACATTATTTGCCATATTTGTGATTTTCTTTGAATAGGCACTTTTAAGTCCGGGGTTTTGGTTTGCCCAAGAAGTTCTCCCACAATTTGCTCCTGCAGCAAGTACCGTCGGTGTTTTTTATCAAGGATATAGGGTAAGCGTTGTGGTTGCAGTGGAGTTATAGGTTAGGTTTAGGGTTAGGGTTAGGTATAGAGTTTGGTCCAGAGTTGAAGTTAAAGTAAACCAAAACCCAAGGAGAGAATCAATGCTATTGGAAAGTGAGAATTCAAAGAAGCACTTTACAAAAAGTTTCATTAAAATTGGTTAAAAAATGAGAGAGTTATGGAAGTTTGAAAAGTCTCGTTTTACTTTCTATGGGGATCCTCAAATTGGCAAAATTGCTTCAAAATGGCTGATTTTGTGAACAACTCTCCATTTGTTTTGTACACAGATTTTCAGATTTTCCCCATTATCTCTCAGGGTGCTCCTTGTCTCCTCCTGAACTCGACATATGTGGTGTAAAATACATTTTCCCATTATATATGTTGAGCTCAGAAGGAGATTAACTGCACCTTGAAAGATAATGGGGAAAATCTGAAAATCTGTGTACAAAACAAATGGAGAGTTGTTCACAAAATCAGCCATTTTGAAGCAATTTTGCCAATTTGAGGATCCCCATAGAAAGTAAAACGAGACTTTTCAAACTTCCATAACTCTCTCATTTTTTAACCAATTTTAATGAAACTTTTTGTAAAGTGCTTCTCTGAATTTTCACTTTCCAATAACATTAATTCTCTCCTTGGGTTTTGGTTTCCTTTAAAGGAGAATGAAACCCTGGGGAAATATCCATTTTAATGAAAAGAGAGAATAGAGAAGCAATTTTTTAAAAGTTCCATCAAAATCGGTTACGAAATGAAAAAGTTATGAAAGTTTGAAAAGTCTCAATTTACTTTCAATGGTGATCCTCAAATTGGCAATGTTGCTTCAAAGTGACAGGTTTAGTAGTACAACTGTCCATATGTTTTGTATACAAAATTTCATATTTTCTCCATTATCTCTGAAGATGCTGCTTGTCTTTTTGAGAACTCAATATATGTTGTGTCAGATACATTTTCCCATGATATATCGAGCTAAGAAGGAGACAAGCTGCACCTTGAGAGATAATGGGGAAAATATGAAATTTTGTGTACAAAACATATGGAGAGTTGTACTACTAAACTTGTCACTTTGAAGCAACATTGCCAATTTGAGGATCGCCATAGAAAGTAAATTGAGACTTTTCAAACTTTCTCATTTCGTAACCAATTTTGATGGAACTTTTTTTTAATTGCTTCTATTCTCTCTTTACATTGAAATTGATTTTTCCCCCGGTTTCATTCTCTTTTAAGATTCTGTTAGTATAGGATGTTGACAGTGGAGTAATTGTTCTATCGCCAAATAACCTTGCACGGATGGGGAGGAGTCAAATACATTAAAATGACCTTGGGACCATGAAAATTACCTGTTATATCAGGGTTAAAAGACAAAAGAACAAAGACTTCGGACGGTTGGACCAGCAAAATTACCTTGTTATATCAGGAATCTCGTTATATCAGGGGAGCATTTCATCAAGTGTTTTGTCAGTGATTTCTACCGACAAATTTGCTCTCAGCCAATCAGATGCAAGGATTTCAGTAGCTTATAACCGTTGGTAAAAATCACTGTCAAAACACTTGGATGAAACGCTCCCCCAGAGCTCTTTATACCAAGTTTCCACTATATCCTAAACTCCCTGTACGTAATCAACAGTCCATAATCTTGTTATAGTTTATAACTTCCTATCACGTTGTATATTTTTGTATCAATTCCAATATAAATACCAGTCATTAAAGGAAACCAAAACCCAAGGAGAGAATCAATGTTATTGGAAAGTGAGAATTCAGAGAAGCACTTTACAAAAAGTTTCATTAAAATTGGTTAAAAAATGAGAGAGTTATGGAAGTTTGAAAAGTCTCGTTTTACTTTCTATGGGGATCCTCAAATTGGCAAAATTGCTTAAAAATGGCTGATTTTGTGAACAACTCTCCATTTGTTTTGTACACAGATTTTCAGATTTTCCCCATTATCTTTCAAGGTGCAGTTAATCTCCTTCTGAGCTCAACATATATAATGGGAAAATGTATTTTACACCACATATGTCGAGTTCAGGAGGAGACAAGGAGCACCCTGAGAGATAACGGGGAAAATCTGAAAATCTGTGTACAAAACAAATGGAGAGTTGTTCACAAAATCAGCCATTTTTAAGCAATTTTGCCAATTTGAGGATCCCCATAGAAAGTAAAACGAGACTTTTCAAACTTCCATAACTCTCTCATTTTTTAACCAATTTTAATGAAACTTTTTGTAAAGTGCTTCTCTGAATTCTCACTTTCCAATAACATTGATTCTCTCCTTGGGTTTTGGTTTCCTTTAAGTAGGATGGAGTATCCCTTTAAAGAGGAAGTGGCATATCCTGTCATAAGTTTGCATACCGGATTTTATTACCAAGAAGGTAGGGCACTTGCTTCGTACATTTTGTTAACCTTTTTTCACACGCACACAGAGTCTGTTTGAATTCATGTACAGCGGAAACTCAGTACATGTATGAAAAACTCTGATATGTATTACAAGATTCCTGGGCCCCATTGCATAAAACTTACCATTAATGGTAACTCTGCCATCAATGGTAACTACCATAGTAACATTGCTCAACAGCCTATCAAATTCAAGGTTTAAATGGAATTTACCACTGATGGCAACGTTACCATCAATGGTAAGTTTTATGCAACAGGGCCCTCATATAACAAGGTAATATTGCTGGTCCCAGTGTTCATTTTTTTTATTTTTTACCCTGATATAACAAGGTAATTTTCATGGTCCCAAGGCCATCATTATAGTGAGTTTCCACTGATTGTACATGTATTTCAGATCTGTGATTTAAAATGAAAGCAGTGTGGAAGATTTAACTTCGAATTTTCAGAATTCAACATGTTAACTGTTTAATATCCTTGAGCCATATACATGTAATGAACTTCTTTAGCATTTGTATTAAATCTTCTTGGAATATGAGCCCAACTCTTTTCATTTTTCAAATGGGTGGCGAATAATGCTCATTTCAGTTCCCATTTTTCATTTATCCTTGATCTAACAAGGTTTCATATTAATTCATTCCTCTGTCCCAAGGAGGTTGTTGTAACAATGTACCAATGCATAAAGTTCCAACCTTCTCAAGGGCAGTTAGGGCAATGGCATGGAAAACAGACTTCAGGAATCCAAGTCAGAAACACATCTTATTAAGAGTTGTGATTGATCCGACACAATGGCAAGTCCTCCATTCAATAGCAGACTTATAATTGGACATCTGTTATGTACAGAGTTGCAATCACAGATATCAAACTCAAGTTGCTATTGATCAGGCGCTAATAAGCCCAGTCTCTTTGCGAGACAGGGCCCCGGTTCATATAACCTTGTTTTCAGACTTCCAAAAGAAGATGGCAAATTCAATTGGCACACAAGGAGCTATGAAAACGGCAATAAAAATCTTTGTGCTCCAGATAGAAGGTAATTGGCACAGGAATTCCTCATATACAGTGGAAACTCCCCATAAAGAGCTCCGATATCACAAGATTTCTGATAGAACTAGGTAATTTTGCAGGTCCCATGTCTTTATGTTTTGGTTTTTTAACCGATATAAGGAGATTCCCAATCTAACAAGGTAATTTTCTTGGTCCCTAAGGTCCTCGTTATAGTGAGTTTCCATTGTACAGTATCCAACTATTAAGAATTCCTGCGACTAATGCCCTTCTATCAAGAACAAAATGTACATAATTCAGCCAAAGGAATTGCAGAGGATGCCCATTACTGCCCTTGAGCTCTCAATCTCCACTAAATCATATGGACCAATATAAGAGCAAGCCACTCGCATTTCAAACACACACACACAAAGGTTGCACACATCAGCAACTGTCTTTCAGCAAACAATACATGCACTGTATGTGATGTGTTGCAATGGAACACAGTGAAATCTTGATGCAATTAGATGTGCACATGTACTTCAAAGTACATGTAAAGATTCCATTTTTTTTTTTAGCCAAAGTATCATTAGCAATGGATTTGAAAGAATTGTCCATTTTTTTTTATTTCATTAATATTTTTTATGTTGGGGGGGGGGGGGGGGGGGGGGTCATATTTTCATCCAACAAGGTTTCACTGTGTGCCATCACATGTATATTAAGGTCAATGTACTTTTTTTGAATGCAGATCTATGTGAAGTGTGTATTACATGTAGCTTTGAGTCTATCAAATGTTAAAACTACAGAGGAAGATTATTACCAAGATCAAGTTATCTACTTAATCCCTACATTTGAGTCTTGTTCCTCTTATGAATTATGTAAATGCCCCACTAATCAAAAGCTAGATTTCCTGAGATAAAAGTTACGGGCCCGAAACATGTTTTAAACATTTAAAGCATTGCCTTGGGGTTTGTGCTTTACAGAAAACACAGACAAGGTGTAAATATTGCCGTACAAATGTTAATTATATACTTTACCTACTAACTACACTATCCTACAGAAAAAATGGGTAAGGGGGTTATACGACACTCCAATATGGATATTTGACAAAGAAAAATCTATGGTTACTTTGAAACCTGAAGCTAAAACCTCTTGGTGAAACATCAAGACCTTTTAAATTTGTGAAAGAAAAAAAGCAACCATAGTTTCAGATTCATACACTCCACTTTCAAGAACAGACGTTCAAAAAAACAACTGTCTTCAAGATCACAAGTTTCACGTTTTCATTTTTTTTTTTTTTTCATTTTTCCACTTTTGTATAAAAAATTGATAAGAAAAAATCAGTCAATAAAAAATAACATAAAATTTCGGGCAGTCGCATCGTTTGGCAAATTGCATCAAATTCACTCTACAGTGCACAGCCCATTTCACATAAATACTGGAATGTGGTGAGCCTACTCCTCAATGATATGAAAGAAGACATTCAACCAAATTCCCACACGTCATGTACACAATATTATCATATGATGAACTGTGTTATGGGTTTTAAATTTAGAGGGGGCATGAGTATTAAATGCTAATATTATTTTTCATGGGCAATTAATTTTATATGCTTTTGTATTAAATTGTTACTTCGATTGAAACTTAATGTTTAACTTAAATTTAATAAAAAACACAAAACGGAAGAGATAGAAAATTTAACACTAGCCTTTACAGGACTTGGGTTTTAAAATGCCAATAGGAATGGAATTTTATTTTAACCAATTAAAACTCAAGGCAAAAAGACTACATGAAATAAATGGAAGTTACATAGGAAAGGCCAAGCCACTAGATAGGAAAAATCACAAATACAAAGCTTATAATTGCAGGAAAAATATGACATACATTAACAAGGCATTGATTGAAAATCTTGAAACACACCAGGGGGGCAAAAACAGTGAACAGAAAAAGGGTTTTATTCTTGGCTAAATTATAATACAATTGGTCATAAAGGATCACAAGAAAACTTGGGAATCCTCATTTTTCTTCTCTCTCTTCGTTTTTATTGGAAGAGAAATGTAAATAAAAAATGATTTCCAGAATACCACTGCGTGATTCATATGCACATTCAGAAACATTTCGTGTCGCAGATTATTTTTTTTGTTTTCTTTTTCTTTTTCTCAAAAATTGTTTGATTTGCTTTGGTACAGATGAGCTAATTATACATTTCATCCACTTCATTCCTTTCCCCCAAGTCCATTTTGTAGAGTTTCACAGGGACAATTACTTGAAGAGTCTAATATTTTTTTTGAAGCAAGAATCTTTTGCACTCCTTTCAGAAAGACATGGGTGCTTGAGTTGTCCTTGTGAAACTCGGAATCCTTCGCCATCGATAAGCCACGCCTCACGGAAGATAACATGTACAGCAATTCCACAAACTCAGTCGCCATTACACTCCATTAACTTTGTGACTCCTAAACCTGCCCCCTATTTTCTTTCTTTTTCTGTACAATTTTTTTTTCCAAATTTTTTTTGCGAAGGGGCAAGCGTCGACTCCACAGGAGTGTCCATCGTTAATCTGAGGATAAGAATAAAAGAAATGAAAAGCAAATTAGAGATACGTTTTTAATTACTACAGATAAAACTTCAATACAATAAAGAAGTGAACTAAATAAGGTATAAGAGCAAAGATTTTTTTCAAAGTATATATCTTCAGCAACCACAGCAGTAGCACAAAGGCACAGGCAAAAAATCAAGTTAAGTGACAAACTTGCAAACTCAAAACAGTAAATGAAAATAAAAGATGCTGCGAATGAGAGGATGGTGCAATGGAAGGAAGTGAGGGAGAAAGAGATGGAAATATGAACACTGCTCATGTGTGAACAAATGGTAGCCAAAATGGTGTGTACATCACACAAAAAAAGGTGACAAAAAGGGAGAGGCTCTACAAGGCGCCAATCCATTTCTACCACTCAAAGACACGACATGAAGTTGAACGCTTTTCAGTGAAAAAGTGAGGTGTGAGGTCGAACTATGAAGAAGAACACGAACACCTAAATCTTTTATGTCTTGAGAGACGGAAACTTTAAAGGATTATATTTAAATACCTGTTCATGGGTCCCCCTTCCTGGCCTTAAAACACGTCTTTAGCGAGAGTAGGGGTGGTGGGCGCCGCCCCCGCGTCGATTAACTGGGGCTTTGCCAGGCCCTGATTGTTCTGTAGGTAGGGAAAAATTACAAACGTCCCTTCTGAGTAACAAGTTATTTGACAAAGTAACATCTCAAACTCTCTGACGTGAATAGATTAATACCCTATCTATCTAGACTACTCTAAGGAGGAGTGTGGGGTGTGTATTTCAGCAGGTCCAGGTATAGAGAGACAAGGCCAGAGTGAGCAGTTCAGGACTTGGCAAGGGCATCGATATGGAATGCTTGATAATCGGGATGTGAATTAATGTGTCCTATTAACCTCGAGCAGTTGAACTGTGATAGGAGTGGGGGGTCGGAAAAAGACTATACGCGGGGGAAGGATCCAGTTATGTGGACAAAGCCAAGAGCTTTTCCCCCACCAACCGAGCAGCTAGAACTTGCATGGCAACAATCCCCTGAAGAAAAAAAAAAGGCCCCGTTGACTCAGGCAATTTCCATAAAAATAAATGAATAAACCCCAAAATGATTTTTTTTTTAATTAATAATATCTCTGGCACCACCTTCCGTGGCAGAGACACCTAAAGATTACCATTTTGCCCTCACATGTACAGTGTTCGTCAGTCGGTGGGTGATTCCAACAGAGGCATTTCACCTTGGCACTTTGAATATTTCATTTTCCAATAGGCAGTAAAATAAAGAGGATAGAAAACCTTGGAAAGATGGTACCACAAGAGGAAAGAATGTTTTGCAACAAGTTTCATTTCTTGGGTTTCGAGGAAAGGGGGTAGTTGCTGATATAAGTTGCACGGTTCTCAAAAAAAAAAAAAAGTATAAGAGGGGGTGGGGGGGGGGGGGGGGGGGGTGGTGTCAGCCATGCAAGATACGATTGCAAGAGCCACAGCAGACAAGCAAAGGAAAGCTATTTGTTTCATGCATAAATTTTGAGCCTACAAATAATTAGCAAATCACAAATGAAAAAAAAAAAAATGCATCTAAAACATGAGAAAAATGATTTTTTTTTTTCTTCCAAGTATATTTAGCACCAAATCTAAAGTCAAACATTATTCATAGCAAAAAGATAAGTTACTATGTAATATGAGTAAGTATCTATAATGTAAATGGATCAGCAAATTGGTATTTTGAAAAAATTCAGCAATTTTGAGTTGTTAGTTCTATATAATAATGCATTCTAATCAATATCTATCACTCTCCCACAGTTCATCACCAAAATGTTCTTTATTCAGGGTAAACATACAAATGTTTGTATCCACCTGTGACATTTTTCTCATTTGGTTTTCATTCAGACGTGAATATCGTCTGCTACTGCAAATTTTTTGTCTCTTTTTGTTTCTCAAGCCTTTCCGTCATAGGAAGGTTGTTGGAAAATGTACACGATAAAAGCATTTTAGCTCAAAGTAAAAGAAAATATATAATTTCTTAAAACACATAATCAAAATGCTCATGCATAATATTTTTTCTCAGACACACCATCCAACATCACATGGCCATGCAAATTGATGAAATATTCCATCAAAATGTAATCACTCATGATAGTCCACATCTACACAAATTGATCAATAAATAATTCTGAGGCATGCTTTCTATATCAAATGAAATAGCATACTAGACAAAATTACTGTAATTCCTGATATTATTAATTACCTTATCATATAATCACATAATTCACTACTCCACAAGAGAATTCATCAAGTGAGAAATCAAGCTAGTACTAAATAACTTTTTTTTTGCAATAGCTCTTTTAGGATTTGCCACAGTTGGGAGATTCCGAAGGCAATTTTTTCTTTTCTGCATACTTTTACTCTTTTATTTGTTCAATTTAATCTCTGAATCCTGCGTTTCAAAAGAACCATGATCGAAACACAATTTTTCTTTGCTCAAGTTTGAAACTAAACTCCATATACTTTCTCTTGTTTGACATTAATATAGTTCATAAAGCAAGGTGGTACTATACCAAGAATTTCAAAGGGAAAGAGAGTAATACTTTAACACTTACTGTACTGGGGGGGGGGGGGGGGGCTGGCACGGTCTGGGAGCCCCCCCCCTCCCGACAAATTTTACCTCGCATTTCGAAACGCTGCAATTCACGCAACGCAACTTTCTGACTTTTTTCTTTTAAGTCTTGCGCATCTTTTGACACCAAGTTTACAACAGGCGGTCATGCCGTTAACGAGTCATGTGACCTTTTATGACCTACATGTCAGCCCCAAAACGGAGAATTTCTGAGTTTTGTGTACAAAATGAATGGGAAACTGCATTTCATTATGTTCATCCTTTATCACCTATAATTTCTTCTTTAAGTTGTAATTATCATTTATTCTAACTGAATATTGGTTCATATAACACTCTGAAAAAGAAAACTTAAAATAACAATAAAAAAGTCGAAAAACAAAGAAATACATAGGAAATTCATAAAACATTAGAATACTAGTACCTAACAATTGTAATCACTTTTTAAAAATTTTCTTATGTAATGTTTTTAAAGGAAACCAAAAGCCAAGGAGAGAATCAATGTTATTGGAAAGTGAAAATTCAGAGAAGCACTTTACAAAAAGTTTCATTAAAATTGGTTAAAAAATGAGAGAGTTATGGAAGTTCGAAAAGTCTCGTTTTACTTTCTATGGGGATCCTCAAATTGGCAAAATTGCTTCAAAATGGCTGATTTTGTGAACAACTCTCCATTTGTTTTGTACACAGATTTTCAGATTTTACCCATTATCTCTCAGGGTGCTCCTTGTCTCCTCCTGAACTCAACATATGTGGTGTAAAATACATTTTCCCATTATATATGTTGAGCTCATCAGGAGATTAACTGCACCTTGAAAGATAATGGGGAAAATCTGAAAATCTGTGTACAAAACAAATGGAGAGTTGTTCACAAAATCAGCCATTTTGAAGCAATTTTGCCAATTGAGGATCTCCATAGAAAGTAAAACGAGACTTTTCAAACTTCCATAACTCTCTCATTTTTTAACCAATTTTAATGAAACTTTTTGTAAAGTGCTACTCTGAATTTTCACTTTCCAATAACATTGATTCTCTCCTTGGGTTTTGGTTTCTTTTAAGGTTTAAAGAGAACTTCTTGCATTAAAATTCTCCAAGGCCTTTCTTAACTTGATTAATCGAAATGTATATTCATGCATATAATTTGCATAAATGATATTAAATGGAAAAAATACAGATTTACATAAAAATAACAATAGATTTGTTTCTTTACGCGATTCTCGAGGTCCCTGCAAAATTTCGCGGCGATCGGTCATGTCGCGGCCGAGATCAAGAGAAGGCCCCCCAAACCCCGAGTCAGAGAGGAGCTTGAAATAGCCCAGTACAGTAAGGGTTAAATTTCAAAACAGTATGCTGCGGACTCTTCAACATCGAAGCGGTCAGTGTCCAGCTGATTCAGTCTATAAAGGAGTAGTGAATTATCTGCACTTTTTATTTGAATACCATAACATCTACATTTGGCAAAAGTGTGATCCATGTTACAAGAACGATAAAGAATTTCTAAAAAAAAATGTTTATCCAGGATCTTTATCATGGATATGCTCTAATTTTCCGACATGTCTTACCTGCATTTGAATATTTGTTTCCTTCTTCCAAATCAATTAAATAAATTTACTAGTATAGTAAATAAACTAACAACCAATCTAACTAGAATATCATCAGGGATACCAGTTGGGTTTTACTAAAATACTGAAGAGAGTCCTAAACATGTTAGAACCCCATACTGTAAAACCAGAAATTTTGCATTTTTCTAGAATTCCAGACTGTAAAACTAGAAATTTTGCACTCATGAAACGTTGCGAATTTCGTAGTCAAGATTCACGAAAGTTTCATGCTGCAAAATGATAAAATCACAACTGGCCCAACAGAATTTTGTAATTTCTCAAATATTTTAATATATGACAACGGCCGTTACTGACAATTCGCAAAAGTTTCTGACTTTATAGTAGGTTCTGTAGAATATGAAGCCTGAAAAAATTGTGAAACAGAGAGCTGTCTGGGCCTAAAATCAAGCAAAAGTCTGAAAACTAGTATCCCTTATCTAGCTACATCACATACTTTGTAACAAACACCTATAACATACAGAATGTACAGAGTATAAGATATATAAGGAAGACAGGGAAGTACATTGGCTTGTCAACAACCTTTTCATTTACCATATCCACTGTTGTAGCCACCGCTGTAGCCGCCACCGCCGTATCCACCTCCGCCTCCGTAACCACCACCACCGCTGCTGTAGTCTCCGTATCCGCCATATCCTCCTCCTCCTCCTTGGTTGTAGCCCCCCTGGCCGTAGCCTTGGTTGTAGTCATAGTTGCCGTATCCCTGGTAGCCTCCTTGGCCTCCACCATAGCCACTGTAGCCGCCACCGTAACCGCCGCCACCGCCGCCGCCGCCGCCGTAGGATTGACCATAGAAACCTTGGGAAAGAAGGAGAGGAGAAAATTAGGAGAGGATTCTCATCAGGCGTTTACTCCTTCATGGAAAAGGTTGGCAGCAACCATTTGTGGGAGGTCAACAATCGAATATCAAAACACAAGAGGATTCACATAATACTTAACATCAATAAGCCATGTATCACATTATGTGATATCACCAAAAAAGTGGGAATCTCTAAGGGATTGACGATGGAATTCACGAGTGACAAATATTTAATGTGTAAAGGAATTGCAAATTGAGGTGACAGAGTGGCTGCACGCAGCAAAAGCCCCTAGACTTACCATGTGTTTGAGATACATATACAGATACTTAGGCAAATTTCATTTTTTCTGCAGAAAGTTTTTAAGCCAATTTTTTTGTTGCCAAGGCAGTTTACATCGTGTAAGAGAGGCTTTACTCTACTGTAATTCAGAACACGATCACACTGGAATGCAACACCAAAAACAATACACAGAATGACATGTTATATGACTTACCCTGATCTTCATATCCCCCGTAGCCTCCATAGCCACCCCTGTACCCGGGACCGTACCCTACAGGCAAATACACATCATTAATATTATTAAAGATTCCTTCTTTCCTATCGATCAGGGAAAGAGATTGGGCCAAAGACAATTAGTCCCCTGAATTCTTTCAAAAAGCCATGATAAATAACATTCCTGTGGATGGGTTTCAATGCATTTCTGAGCATCATAGCTGGAGACAGCTAGCCCTTGCAAACATAGTTTTGATTCTTGCCCTGCTAAAGTTACACTTGTATCAAACTAACCTTATTACATTGTGGCTTAATACTGGCAAAATTGATAAAATCCTCACACAAAGCTCTTATCATTTCAAGACATCAGATTTGACCTTCTGAACCCCACATTCCAAAGACTTTATTGCGGTTCTTACTAGATTGGATTTCAAGACTTCATTCAAACATTGTTGGACAAACATTAGTCCTTTCAACATCAAAACCTTCCATAAATGTCCACCCACCATGCCATACATCTACATACTTCCTATCTATAGTGTAGGTTGAAACATGTACCACTTGAAGGAACGACCGGAAGTTTCAACAGGACTACCTCTCACTTCTGTATACCTATGATGGTGAAGTGTATATTGATTACATAATCATACACTCATCTTTCAGATGCAATAGGGGAAACATTTTTCCATTATGAAATTCTGTCAGGGGTATTCCTTAAGATGGACCAGTGGTTCAGAGTTTCACGTTTATGCCATGAAAACTAAAGTCAAATTGGTTGTAGACCAAATGGTAATATACATTTGTGCTAGAGAGAGGGTGGGGGGTGAACTTACCTCCTCTTCCTCTTCCTCCTCGCATACCCATGCCTCCTCTCATCTTCTGTTGTTGCCTCTCTTCCCTTGATACTGCTTCACTTACTTCAACTTTCTGAAATTGAGAAAACAAAGATATGATCTGCTTTGTGGAAACCCAACATTTGCTCAGGTAACTACTGCTGGTAAAAACAGCTCTCCAGGTTTTTAGTGCCCCTGTTGCTACAAACCAGAATCTTTCTCAGGATAGCCCAAGACAGGGTTTGGTCCTTTTGTAAAGGGACCAAACCCACTTAATTTAAAACTTAACTTACCAAAAGTGTCACAAGACAATTTTTTCAAGTGCGTTTTCTACTTGCAAAGATCACATGTGCACACAGAGCTCAACAGCTGTCTCTGGTAGGTTTAGGGTAAGTATACATCAACAGAAAACCCAAACTGTCTCTGAACGCCCCAAACTTGTCTCAGGTTAAATCAAAAGGTGTTCTTAGGTTTTGCTTAAGAAGGGATAGCAGGTATCTAAATGTATCATGCATTTTTACATCTTAAATGAAAAGGCACCCAAAATAGGTTCACCGAGGGGATAGAAGTTTTTTTTTCCCGTTCCAATTTTGCAAGGACTGCAAATTCATCGAGATCTTACAAATTCTTCGCATCTACTATGACAACAGACAAAAGAGAGGGCGTCTAAGGAGGTCCTCATGGGTTACCTTATTTGAAATGGTGTGAAACCTGTGTTTCTGTGCCTCTTGTGCCTCGTCTGATGTTTCATACTTGACAAATGCAAAGCCTAGTCTTCTACCAGTGGTCTTGTCCTCTGGGAATTCAGTATCAATGACCTGGTGGAAGAAACAGGGGAAATATTACAGCAACTAATTGGTAATAATATCAAAGTCCAAACATAGTCTAGGCTAAAGTTGAAACAGATAACCTATTGTTATATGTTTATTTAACCTTGAGAATACTTTTTTTTCAAAGGTTTACTTAGGAAGTTGGAGGGGGGGGGGGGGATGATAGTCCCCAGCTCAAAACAAACTTTTGCACACAACTCTAAAATAACATGTTACAGAAGACAACAAAATAACCAATTTTTTGTAATACTTCTGTTAATTATTATAATTTTGCAAGGGATTAATAAGAACAAAAAAGATTATAAAATTCTCCCCCACATTTCATGGCAAAAGGCTACTCCACAGCCAAAATCAAGGGGGGAGGAAGGTTTGGAGGTAAAGAGGCTTTCTATCCTGTCTGGAAAAGGCTCTAAATTACACTGCACAGTAAGGTTTGAAAATAACTTCCACTTGGATTAAATTGGAAAAGAGTTTTAATAATAGAAGGAAACTGCTCATTCACAAATGAACCAAAAGGACTATAGGAGTTAGGGGTGGGAGTTTCGGGTATTTTTTCAATTCGGGAACCCAACTATTTTTCGGGCGGGTTCCCGGTTACCCGAAAATGATATAACACGAATTACAAGCCAATATTTACCCCTAAGAAGCTACAAACACTGTGGGAAAACTCCTTTGTGTTTGGCAACTGAAATAAACCATTCGAGGAAAAAACAAAAACAAAAACAAAAACAAAAACAACAACAACAACAACAAAACAGGCAGAGGAAATCGCATGGGCGCAAGACAGGATAGGCATAAGCTGCCTAAATCTAATCTGTAGAAATTGTCTACCGTCTAATCATGCCAGCGCGCCAGCGCCTTAGGTAGTCACGCGCGGTCAACAGTCCCTCGCACATGTTTATCCAAAATACATGAATGTACATGTACTTATAAAAAAGGAAGGGGAATAAAAAGAAATCTTATGAAGAAAAACTCGTTTGAGACGATGATCATGATGATTCTTAATAATTTTGTACGGGCAGCTCTTGGGAATTTTGACATCGTGATCGTAGAGATCGAGTCACTTACTCACTTTGTACACAAACTTCACTGTTCACACGGAGTATTGATTTGCCTGGCGAAAATGGCGAGCTTTCTGTAGTATCTACACTCCTCATACTCTAATTATACACATTGCGAGTCCTCACGCACGCGGTCATCGTCTCACCGACAGTTTCATTCTCAACGTGTGATCAACCCGCCAATTATTGAAATTCACACACACGTACCACTACTAGTACACATAAAATCATCAATACATGCCGGGTCCTCTCTCTTCGCCAGTAGCACCATTGATATCATCATCGATCATCATAATCATCAAAGACATCATCATATCATCATTATCAAGATAATAACATCATCAAAACAATTACCTTCATCAGACATCAAATATCATCATTCATCAAACTCATCATTCTTAAAAAAAAATCATCAAGCCAACATTTTCTTCTCTGTCCGACTGCAACTTCATCCTTTAACACACACATGCGGTTCCCTTTTGAAATTCGATCTGTATATACAAAGCGCCTTTCCGCCCAATGCCGCCGCGGTATATGAAAGGAAAAAAGAAAAAAGAAAAAAAAAAGGCGCATACCTTTATTGGCTGGCTGGCATATGACTTGTCATGACTTGTTATTAACGGACCGCTCATGAAATGACGTCACAAGCCCAATTTTATGAATGAAAATGTTAATCGCGCGCACTGTAGACATCCTTTGCTTCTCACAGCCTTGCTTTTCACTTTCGCATGAACAATGAAGGATATTATTTTGGATATATCGTTCATGTACTCTTAATCTGATTTCAGTAATTGGTAACTTCTTTGCTAAATTTTCAGGATATTGCGACAGTGTCAGATCGTGATCGTCGATGTTAAAAATACCTGTTTAATAGTGTACGAGTTGTGAGATGCCACGTGCGAGTGTGGAGCGACTGTTGAATATGCATGAGTTTGTAAACTTTACGCCCGTTAATCGCTCATAGACTTATCGTTCACTGCAAAGAAGGGGGAAGGGCACTAAATGCAAATTATGTCATGGGTTCAATGAACCAATGAGCAGTCTCCGAATAGCGGCAGTGAGCTTTGCTCTCTGTGTATACGAATGTGTAAGGTTATGTTTCACAGTGAGTTGAACGAATCAGAAGCGCATCACTGCAATGGTGCGCTAGAGCGCTACATGGATTTTTTTTACATGTAAATAGTAAATGGCTGTTCAACTTTCATCTACCGCCTTGTCGTGTACATACATAGGTGATAATTAAATACTCATTTTCGGGTATCGGTTATCTAATATTTTGACCCGGGTCCCGAGGCTCTCGGGCGGGACTCGGGTACCCGGTTTTTAGTCCCAGCCCTAATAGGAGTAATAAAAAATCTTAATTTCTCATCTACTTTACACTTATTTTAAAAAAATACAATATTTGCAATGGCTATGGATACCTTGCTATTTATTAATTTCATCAAATACTTAGCATGGTTTCCACACACATGTATATTTCAAGGATGCTTAATTATGCTTACATTTCCGAATTTGCTGAAGTATTCTGTGATTTGATCATCTTTGAGGTCTGAGCCGATTCCTCCAATGAAAATCTTCTTCTTCTTTTCTGGTTTCTTGAGTGGGTTGGCAGGCTTGGGGTCAATGGTTTTGTTATCTACTTTGTGCTCTGGGACTTCTAGAACCTGTAAAGGAAAGAACAAAGTGTAGGTTGAGTTCTGGGAAAGGTAAAAAATAATTTGCGAGCTTTCTAGTTCTTTTTATGTTAGTTTGGAAGAAGATCATAGTAGACATGTCCCCACATCTCCACTATTACAGCAGTTTTACGATGCTGTATTATGAGGTCCTGCAATAACATTCAATCAAAGATGTAATTTTTACAAATACAGAAGCACATAGTTTTGATTGCTCTGTCCTCATTTTCCCCTTATGCAACTAAATTTGGCAAAGAAAATCTACAGGCAGCTAGCTGTAGATCAAATCAAACATAATACGATTGCAGGTAAAAGCACACCTCAGATGAATACCTACTTTTGCAACTGACTCTGCTGACTCAAAGAGGACGAAGCCAAAGCCTCTGGGTTTCTTTGTGATCTGGTCCTTCTTGATATCACAGTCTACAACGGTTCCAAAGCCTGCGAAGTATGCTTGAAGTTTCTCTGTAACAAGACACCAGAGGGTAGGGAATGGATAAAAAAAGTTAAACATGTATGTACATTGGCTATTTCATGATAGCAAATTGCTACTTGGAACCTTCCCAACTCACGTCAAAATGAACACTCAATATCAAGAAGACATGTTCCCCTCCTCTTTAAAGAAAAAGGTGATTTCTGGTCATGTAATTAAATTGTGAAAAACTGTCTTGAAGCAATTGGGAAGGTTGACCATGTCTACATCTACGTAAGAATTGTAGTATACTGTGGGATTTTGGAATCATCAAAATGATACAAAATCGATCCAATTTCGCTGAAAAGCACATGCATTGCACAGAGAATTTGGTATATGGGACAGTACACACACGAGGCATGAATGTTCAGCCCGAATACTTCAGCTCCATGTATTTCTCTTATTTTTAATATGAGAGCATTTGAAGAGCAATCTTTTTCACAGGAAATTTCGACTCTGATTTTCTTTCAAACTGAAATTAAAGGAATTGGAAAGCCCACAAATCATTTTTAACTTTTCCCAGAACTCAACCTCTTTAAAATACACCATGAGATAGCTCAACGTTTATATAAAAATTCATACATGTAGACGTATGTAGGGTTTTTGTCTGCTTAAATAGTAAGACATTCATGAATCATTAGGCCACACATTGTCCGCAGAGCGCAAGAAGGGTGTTAGCTACTGCCCTCAGATGAAAAGCCACAGGCTTGCATTAAAGGGAAAGTCCACCCTAGTATTAAGTTGATTTGAATAAAGGAAGAGAAACAGATTTGTGAAAGCTTGAGCATAATCAGATAAGAAATAAGTTATGAATTTTTGAAATAGTAATCAATCAAACAAATATTGGGGCCTCCGTGACATATATTGCAAGCTCCTCTCCCATAGCTCAGTGCAAAAAATTTAATAAATTTTAATTTTAATTTTTGATGAAGGCATAGGTGTGTAAAAACATATATGCAATGATTATACATAAGGTGCATGTATGATTTAATATTTTTAGAGAAAATGGATTTGAATGATTTTGGGGTTACAGGGCAAATGGGAGGGCAGCTTGCTAGATATGTCACGGAGTTGCCAAGTTGTGTTTGATTGATTACAACTTTAGAAATTCCTAACTTTCTAATTTCTTATCGGAATTCGCTCAAACCCTCACTGATCTGTTTCTTAAATTTTTCTGCTTCTTTTAGAAACAACTTGTAATCAGAGTGCAGTAAATCTGTGACAGTCTGTGTTACAAAGCATGAGTTAAGGCCCTTCTAGCTCTTCGCAGAAAATACAGGTAAGTACAAATCTTACCTGGTGTCGTATCCCAGGCAAGGCCTCCAACAAACAGTTTCCTACAAGTCCAGGGGGAATAAACAATAATTCAGAGGTTAGGATCAACAAACTCAATTACTTCACCTTTAGAAAATGATGTTTCCTCACAATATCTCCAAAATTTGTAAAAGTAAACAAAATCACGATGCTACCCCTTTGTTCTCTTGTTCAAGACCCTTATAAAAAGGTAGTGAAACATTTCCTATTTCTTTTCTTGAATAGAGCACATTACATTTGTACTAACATGTATTACATGATGGAAAAATACATGTAGACAAAGTGTGTACTTAAGCAGGTTTCAAACAAATGGATCTTCCACTTCTAACTGTATCATAAAGAAAATTTAAGTTTATTTTGTGTACATGTGTTTACAAGCTCTGCAAAGAAAGTCAATATTACCACTGATTTCATATCTTTGAATAAAAGAAATTAACACAGTATCTCTTTCTCTTGGTAATCTTGCTGTCTCTAAACAAGGTTTCATAAATGTTTTGTTTTGTTAGGGAATAGCATTTTTAGGGTCTGTAATGTATGCATGACACCACTGTTTAAATTCCTACATTTAAGGTGGTAAGGAGTTATCTGGGGGGCGTTTCACACAGAGTTAAGCTGGACTTAAATTCCTAGTTGCATGGTCGGATCATGCTCAGGGGACGCGCGCTATTAGAAAGTCTATCAATGAGATTACGTGTTAAATACTGGATGCGCACTGGCGGCTGGCGCTTACAAATGACTCCAAGTCTAAGTCTAACATAACTCTTTGTGAAACACCCCCAGGTCTGATCAAGCCCTAGAGCAAAACAAGGAAGCTCCCTGAACATATGTATTACTCCAACTACATGTATAGTCGTTTAATGTTTTCAAGTCACCTCATACTACATGCACATCGTACTTTGTGAATCACAAACAGGAAAATATGTTTCTTATTGTTGGGGAAAACTATTCACACAATACATGTGCAAAGTTCAAATCTGAAGCATTGGACACTTGCAAAGCACAAGTATAAAACACTCATTTAGCATGGCTTCAAGTTCAAGCTAATTTGTTTGCTCAGGAGTCTAGATTGATTTTTTTCAGGGCTCAAATGTACAATTTCAAAATATTTTCCAATGCGGATGTATGATGTAATGTAGCAATCTATCTTCTAAATTGTTGAAAAAATATTGAAAAAAGGGCTTCTGAACTGAAAGAAATTTCCCTTTTATTTTTCACAATGATTTCAACTTACTTTTGTGAAACAAAACAACTTCATATCCATGATGCCAAATACATTAATTCCTACATGTAGTTTCCGGATTTTTTTTTGGATTTTTTCCCCTTCGTTTTGAGCCTCTGGGGTAGATGAATAAATGAAATCATTCTTTCAAAATGTGTTGATATTGACCCAACAGCATTATGTTTGGGAAAAATATTAAATAATAACACGGAACCCCTTCCTCCTCATTTAAAAAAAAAATCCTGAAGAGAAAGTAGGAATCAATTTTACTTGGCCTGATATGTATACCAGAAACTTTCTCAAGCATGAAACCGTGGCAAATTTGCAAATTGCAAGTGGTCAAGAATCTCAAGATTCACACAAGTTTCAGTTTGACAGACTACTGTATACGCCATATATTTCGCGGGGGTTTTTATTTTCGCGAATTTCGCGAATCGCGAGTGGGTCGCGAATTCAACAACACGCCAAAATATTGCTAACATAAGAAGTCGGTTGAATTTGTTGTCTCCTGGTCAGAAATTCACCACTTCGCTTTGCAAAAGTACACCATCACCGCTGTTTGTAGATTTGAGAATTTTCCGACCGCGAATTCAACCACTCGCGAAATAGTCTGGTTAGTCTTATTCGTGAAAATTTATGGCCGCGAAATTTATGGCTTATACAGTATCACATCATAGAATTTATGCAATTACGAAATCCAGTTACAAAATTTAAGTTCTAAAAAAAATTGTCATTCATGACTTGTCCAGTTCTCATAAAATGCAATTTCACGACAGATACATGTAAGATTGTATTTGTGCAATGTAATCAATAGCATTGAAATATACATGTAAGTATTGGCATTTTTTTTTCTGGCTACACTTCAATTTAGTAGAGGATTAACAAATAGCACAGGTACATGTAATTACTGGTTGTTGTATGCATATTACTCCTATGACAATGCCCCTATGACAATTAACCCTTTCGAGACAACCGACCACATTTTGATTCAGAGCTCTAAAAAATATACCAGATGCATGAGTAGAAAGAGCAAAAATTTCTGCACGCACTACATGTATATCCATTTTTAAGCATGATCATTCATTACTGCGTTTGATGCGAGGAATTTTAAAAACAAGAATAAGCTTTAAAATCCCGAAATTGGCAACATGTTGAGAGGTTCAAAATCATTGTTTTTATCAAAATTTGCAATTTTTTCAACTTTTCAACTAAATTCCTAACCATGGATATTGTTTTCAAAGAGATTACACCTTATTAGAACCATGTAGCACTAACAGAAACATATTACTGTTGCCAATTTGAAGAACAAAATGTAATCGATTTAGCCCTTAAATATTTCCTGCCCTGTTAGGGTTAACAGCACAGTATGCCTATACAGCCTCACTGTAAAGTGCATGAATAAATTTACAATTTGTGCTGAAAATTGAAATTTTGCTCCCTGAATTTGTGTGGTCCACCAGAGTAAAATAATTAAACACGGCACCCACTACACATTTTTAAAAATATCTGGACGAGAAACTACATGTAGCATTCAATTTTACTTTGCCTAACACAATTCTCAATATCTTAATCAGTTTTAATGCGAACTTTAACCCTTTCAGGACAGGAATTATTTAAGGGGTAAATTGATCATATTTTGTTCTTCAAATTGGCAACAATAATATTTTTCTTTTAGTGCTACACGGTTCTAGCAAAATGTAATGTCTTTGAAAACAATATGCATCATTAGAAACTTAGTCGAAAGTTTAAAAAATTGCCAATTTTGATGAAAACAGTGATTTTGAACCTCTCAATGTGTTGCCAATTTAAGGAGGTTCAATCTTATTCTCCTTTTTAAAATTCCTGGCATCAAACGCAATATGATCATGCAACAAAAATGGACACAGTATGTGCAGAAATTTTTGCTCTTTCCACTCATGTATCTGGCATATTTTTAGGGCTCTGAATCAAAAGTTATTGAGCCAAACCACAAAATGTGGTCAATTGTCTCGAAAGGGTTAATACAGCATTTTCAAACTTCTTTTATAAAGACAGTTTTGTCAAAGATAAAAAAGAGAATGGAAATTAGAACCAGGGTATAACTATAATAATTGCTCATCACTTTTCATTTCACTGTCAAAGTGAACCAAAAGCTGAAATACATGTATGAATGTGAAACTAATTGATTTTAAATTTTCTAAATTTTCATGTCCAGAGATGGTCATAATTTGTAGTAGTAAAAATTCTGAGAAAACATATCTAAGAAAGTCAAATATAGACACGAGAGACTGACATGACAGACAGGCTTCTACAAGTTGCCAAATAAAAATCAAGTTGCAAGTAATAAGTAATAGAAAAAAAATCTTAGGAAGCAGAAAATACATCAACTTTGTCTTTATTGAACTAGGAATGTATCCTACAATCGGTGCATGATCATTTTATCTCTGAGTCTGAATTCAATATCATTATCAACAAGATCAATGTGGACGTGAATTCCTTTTTTTTTTTAAATACTGGGAAGCGATTTGATCATGCTAAGTCTAGAATCTTCATTTTATAAGAATACTTGATAGTAAATTTTAATATAGGGTATTTAATTGAGAAAGATAACATGCAGCCCCGATTTAAAGAATCAGCTTTTGACGATTGATTTTCACCATTAATATTACACTGCTACACAGTCATGACAATACAAGAGGGCTTTATCTAATTGGGCGAGAATCGTCATCGACAAGACGCGCTCGCATCCATCTGTTATGCACTGTCATTGTATCGCACGTGGTCTAGAGCATGCACGTTCCGTTTGTTGGCCAACGGTCATGCCGTACAAAAAACCTTGATTTGGTCATAAACCTTTTAGCTACATCGGTAAAAAAATAAACATTGAGGATCTGCCATTCTCGATTCCATATTCGAAGGCTTTGCTGCAATGGCCAGGCAAATATAAAACACACTTTTCATCCAAAAATGTCGAATACTTCAACACATATTTTCCAAATACAAGCGATCCTTTGTCAAGCTAGCCTCACACAAAAAAACACGCTGGGTCGCTTCGTCATGTGACACACGATGGACATGCTTGCTTGACGCTAAGCCCGTGGCATGCACGAAAATCGGCGAACTTACTTGTCATCTTCTTGCTCTTTCGACGCATAAATTCGTTCCCCTGCCTTCCGACTACCCTTTGCTTCTTCTGACTGATCCATAGATTGTCCTTGTGATTCTGATTGTTGTGAATAATCTGTACCGTTTGTGGAATAGTTAGATGTGTCCATGTTATCGGCGCGACTTCCTCCGGGATGTTCGTCAAGGAGTTACGGGGAAGAGAGAACATGCCACACCAAAATTTGCATTTTCGACATACTAATTAGAGCAGCTGCCGTATGCCGCTCTCTGATTGGTCAAAATCTCGATATGACGTCATATTGGCGGTAGATGCCATTTTAGATTTGTCATCTTTTGTGTCTCGTTTTCAATGGCATGTTGTCATGTTTTACAGGAATTTGGGTGTATGTCTACGGGTTTTCCCCACACGCTTCCAGAAGAGACTCGTTGATTTCAGTTGGATAGTTATTTTTTTGATTTATATTTAAATGAAACCTCAGTAACGGAAAGCCTCTTCTCCGCTCGCCTCCTGTCAACAAACTTTTCAGATCCACTTGCGCTGTACTGTGTGGGCAAACAAGTCGATCTTTAATTTAAGTTTAATAATACTCGACTTCGGGGGAGTTGTAAGAAACTTGCAATCAATTGCAAGTCAATTTTAGGTCCCAAAATCAATCATAAAATTTTGCAATCAATTGCAAATTTGCAATTGATTGCTTGTCTGCTTCTTGCAACAGAAAGTATAAATTGATTTGCTATAGTTAAAATTGATTTATCGATTGCAAATTTGCGATTGATATTTGCAGTCGATTGCATTTTTTCTTGCAGAGTACAGGTATAAGTTTTATGTGCCAAGTTTTATTATAACATTTACCGAATAAATGAGTCTACCAAGGGCAAGGCAATAGAGTATGTGCTCCTGTGGGCGGCCGGTCCCCTGTGAGCAGCCGGCGGTGAATAAAAAATGAAAAAAAAAAAAAAAAAAAAATTGATATCCCTTCAAAAATTACCCTGGACAGTCTCAGGTAGGTTCTATTGCACCAAAAAACATACTCAGCCAAAGCAGTAAGTATCCTGAATCTCGCTCAACATCATGAGAAATGTACGCCACCAGTCATCGACAAAAAAATTGCAGTTTCTTAACTTTTAAGTTAAGAGACTTTGACATACTTAAACCAATACTTAAACTTTATTTGTTCAATTTGATGTGTAATTTGATGTTTATTTAAGAGAATGAAGTTGATGGTCCATGTTTTGCTTCAGAAATTTTTATTTACACTACCACAGGGAAAGCTGCATGGGGGTGGCCGCTCACCAGTGCCATTTTTCTGAGTGGGTCTGGTGAGCAGCCACCCTGTGTAAAACGTGTACAAAATGCAGGTTTTTGTAGGAAATTGTAGTCTGCTTTCATTTTTTGGTCATGGCGTTTGATAGATCATCATGTTTGACAGATTTTATGGGTTTCAACAGAATATTATTAATTTTTATAAAGTATTGGAATGTAATATATGAAATGTGATATTAATTTTCTTTCACTTAGTCACAAATATGATGCTGAATGCCCGACATATCATGGGCGGCTGCTCACAGGGGTAGAGGCGGCCGCACACAGGACCCCTAGCACGTTTTGAAAAATGGACACTACTGACCACGTTATTGGTCAATAATTTTAATTTTGCCTTCTATTTACTTTAGTAAGCAAGTATTTGGACTATGAATTGATTGTATTGAATTATGTGCGAGTCTTTGATAAATCAGCAAATTCCCTTTAAGCGGCCGCACAACTTATAAGTCTATAGATCTAATTAAAACATAGGCCTAGATCCTAGATTTTTTTTAAAGTTTAGATCTACGAGAACCGACTACGAGTCCGACTAGAACAAGGAAGTTTTATGTTGTAAATAGACTAGATTCTAGATCTACTCAGCAGAGACGAGATCTAACGTACCGGTAGATAGATTTACAGAGTAGATCTAGATCTAGATCTACAGTATTTTTTTTTTTCTTTACGTTTAAGTTTTAATTTGTTGATTTGTGATCTTATGTTGCCGAAGAATAATTTCAGCTTTATTGACCAAGGGGTAACCTTGAACAATTTGCATAATTTGCATACATGATCTACAGTATTTTTTAGTAAAACTATAAATTCTTAAAGCGCGTCTACGACGACTCTTGCCTGGGTCGACCCGGGATCATTTGAACTCGAAAGTTTAGTGAAATGTAGTTTATACTTGATTGCCGAGAATGGATCGTCAACTGGGAGTTAATGCAGAGATGAACTTGAAGTGAAAATAAATTTTTAAAAACTTCTTGACTCTAAGTTGGTCTAGACTCTAGATCTAGATCTCTCTCTAGATCTAGATCTAGATTTCTAGAGTTTAAGTTAGAAGTGTTTTTGTTAAATTTTAAAGATCACGTTAGACCTAACAAAAGGAGTAGAAACTGCTAACTTTGGTTAGATAGCTAAAAAGTAACAGTCAGACCCTAACTTTGTAATCATGACTTTGTTTTATTTAAAATTGTGGATCAAACGCGCAGTCGAGTCTATTCCGTATTCGGTAGGTTCCTAATCTTGATTTTTGAAATTTAACAAGTTAGATCTTACTGTAGATCTAACGTTAGAGCTAATTAGACTCTAACTTAGATCTAACTATTTTTAGATCACATGATAACTGTAGATCTAGTCTTGTAGACTCTGTTTAGTGTTGTTAGATCTAACTTAGATCTAACAACACTAACTTAAGTGTTTAAACTTTATTTAACTGTTAGTGTTACCGTTAACAGTTAAATGTTGTTACAGTAAACGTACCGGCTATCTTGATCTTGCATGCCGTCTCGATGTCGATCCATGACTTGCATTTAACGTCTTATTCGTAGGCCTGAAATATATTTAAAATCTTGAAGTCAAAGTTTATAGTGAAAAATCAATAGATTTTATGGTATGCAATCATCAGCAAAACGGATCAAGTTAAGTTGTGGCGTGTATTAACTTGTGTCTTGAAATTATTACGCGGGATAAAAATGTGGATCGAAGTTCAAACCGCGCGCGCCATGTAGTCTGCAAGCACAGACCCTAAATTGACACTTTATCAGAAAATTATTTTGTCTTGGGAGAAGCCTAGCCCAGCTACCAGGAGCAGCTATAGTACATGGCCTATGGTAGTCTACTAGTGCAGATACTCTTTTACGACTGACCAAGGTTTGTGCCTGCAAACTACGGGCCATGTCTGGTCTGCATCTATGGTCGGTCTGCATGCGCATGGAGCTATATGTGTATATATATAGCTAGCTAGCTAGCTCTCCGGCGCGCGCCGCCGCGTCATAGACAAATAAATTACTAGTAAAACATTCCGAGTACGCCTATGTAGCTATGCCTACAGATGATACGTACATGTACGCGCACATTTCCAGACGACTGAACTTTATTAACGTGACCTACTTTCAACTGACCTACATAACTGTAAACAGAGAACGAACGAAAATTACAAGGAGTTCAATAATAATTAAATTAGCAACTAGAGGGGCCGTCAAAGGCGGCAGACCCACGCCCCGGGGGGGGGGGGCCACTCAGGTATATTGGTGTACACATACGCGTCCAAAAAAACGCGTAAAAGGGGGTCTTTTTTCCATCCAGGACGCGTAACGCACGTTACGTGTTAAGGGGTCCGAAAACGCTGATTTTCAACAAAAAGGGGGTGCTGAACGGAATGCGGCCAAACGCGTTTAGGGGGTCATTTTCATTCCGGCGGCAATGTTTGCCTTGTGTGAAGAATTTATCCACCAAAGGTGAAGAATATGTCAGTTTGCAAAAGGTGATCTTGAATTCAAGTGGTGTATTTTTTATGTTGGTTAAGTTAATCTTGTTTAGGGAGTAATATTTCAATCAAACCTGTTTAGGGGGGTAATTTTTATGAAAAAACACGCGAAATCCTCGTTAAGGGGTAATTTTTACCAAAAAAGCACGCGAAATCCTTGTTAAGGGGTGTCTTTTCACCAAAGTATGAAACTTGTTTAGGGGGCATTTTTTAAATCCATGGACACCCATGTGTACACCAATATACCTGAGTGCCCCCCCCCCCCCGGGACCCACGCCTTGGCGGTGCTACAGAGTAGTTGCAATACTACACTATGGGGTCAAAACTGAAATCTACACTAACCCCTGATGATTTTGTCTTAACACATGGCTTTACCTAACTCGAAATTTATGTACCGAAAAAACATGACCCCTGTGACCGACTGAGGCATTGTACAATGGCTGCTAAAACCGCTTCGTACTTTACGTGCGAAACGGTGATCTTTACATATACTATACTATAGAGTCAAAACTAGAAGGTCACACAGAATTTGCAGGGATCAACCAATCATCACCAAAATCTAATCGATTCTTTCCTGTCACTATCCAAACAATCCCTGAAAATTTGGTGCAAATCCGTTCACCCGTTCTCTAGTTATCTTGTACACAAACAAACAAACAAACAAACAAACAAACAAACATACGGAACCCTTTACATAACCCTACCGATTTTATCGGCGTGGGTAATAAGTTCCCGAGCGAGCGAGAAGTACCGTTGTTAGGCGTGGCTAGCTCTAGAAGAAACGTAAACATAATTTATCTAGAAGAAAAAAAAAATATGTGTGTGACTGTGCATCGTGCGTGGGTCCCCATGCCAACGCTGGGAGCTTTTCCATTTTCAGCTTTCAAACTTCAAACAGCGCGATACTACTTATCACTTACCGGTAAGGCTCAGAAGATGAGGAAAAGAACACAAATTCATCCAGGATTTTATTTTTTTGTTGTGTGTGTGTGTGTTATATCGCAGTCAATTACTTGTGTTCCGCTGGAAATACAAGCGGGGACTGGCAGGGGGCACAGACCCCCTCCTCACTTTTCAAGAACTGTACCAAAAAAAGTGCCCTTTTTATTTCTGAAAAAGGGCCCCTTTCTCTCTGATAAGTGCCCCTTTCCCTTTGTAATTAGTGCCCTTTCCCCTTCTGGAAAGTCCCTTTTTTTTTCTCCTTCTGATAAGTGCCCCCTTTTCAAATCTGATAATTGCCTCCTCAGTATCTTTCTTATAAGTGTCTTTTTCCTTCTGATATGAAATGTGCCCCTTTTCAAATCTAAGAATTGCCCTGATTTTTCTCCAATATGTGCCCTTTTGTTCTTTCATAAGTGCATTTTTACTTCTTGGCCCCGTTGCATAAAACTTACCATTAACGGTAACTTTGCCATCAATGGTAAATCCATGGAAACCTTGATTTTGATTGGCTGTTAAGTGATGTTACCATGGTAGTTACCATTGATAGCAGAGTTACCATTAATGGTAAGTTTTTTGCAACGGAGCCCTGATAGGTGTCCTTATTCCCTTTCAATAAGTGCCCCATTTTCTCCTTCTGATAAGTGCCCCTTTTCCTATCTAATATGTGCCATTTGGGGGATTCGTTTACTAGTCATAAGGACCGCTATTCATAACGACAGCTAATAATGAATTAATAGCGGTCCTTAATATGAATAATGGTCCTTACGACTTTATGAATAGTGACCCCTTTTCTGTTTTATGAATAGCGGACCTTTAGATATAGGATATAGGATATAGGAACTTACACGTTGTGAAAAGCGGTCCTTATGAATAGCGGTCATTATGACTTTCGACGTTACCCCCCCCCCCCCCCCCCCTCCTAGTTTCCTCTTCTGATGCCCGGCTTTTCATCTCTTATAAGTGCCCATTTCCACCTCTAATAAGTGTAATTTCCTCTTCTGATAAGTGCCCCTTATCTCTCTAATAACTGCCCTTTACTCCTTCTGATAGTGCCCCTTTTCAAATCTAATAATTGCCCTCTATAGTGCCTTTTTTCTCTCTGATAAGTGCATTTTTACTTCTGATAGGTGTGCCTTTTCCCTTCTAATAGTGCCCCTTTTCAAATCTGATAAATGCGCCTTTTCCTATCAATATGTTCTATTTTCCTCTTCTCATAAGTGCCCCTTTTCACCTCTTATAAGTGCCCCTTCTTTCCTCTTTTAAGTGCCCCTTTCCACCTCTAATAAGTGTCCTTTCCTCTTCCGATACTAAGTGCCCCCTTTTACATCGATATTTCCCCGTTTCTTACAAAAAAGAGCGATATCTAGCTTCAAAGAATCGGTGAGGCATTATGCGGTAAGATGAACTCATATTTTACAACTACAATGTAAGGCACAATGCTCCCCCCCCCCCCCCCAAGTAAAGGATTTCTCATTCCGCTCGCTCGAATGTGCCCATGATTTACATCAAGTAAGGACTATATTTTCAGAAAAATTCCTCAAAATTCGCTCACTCTCATATATAGTAGAACAAGTAGAACACAATAGTAATGCATTAATTGCCAACTGAAATTTATCCGATCCGAATTTATCAGAATATAAATACAGTATATATATATATATATATATATATATATATATATATATATATATATATATATATATATATATATATATATATATATATATATATATATATATATATTGTGATGATATAATATGTTGATGTTGAGTCTACTTTTACCATTTGCTTTGGTTTGGGTGATTATAGATCATAGTGGGATGAATTATAATAAAGCCAAACTTTATTATAATTCATTTGAAATTTCAGTATTTTTACATAATACATATTTTCTACTGAGAGTAATATTAGTCCATCAATTTTTGAATCATTGTGTCTTCTCTTTGTATTTGGTGAATTACTCTCACGCACTTAGTGCTTTGTTTTTGTTTTGTTTTGTTTTGTTTTTTCATGCCTTTCTGAGTGTTCTCTTTATAACTGTTTCAGAATAAATTTCTGATGAAGTCGAAAGACGAAAGCTTAAATTTCCGGAGTATATCCTGCGTCATCTTTGCTTGAATTCACCCCACTATATAGGAGATCGCATTAGTATGTTGATATCGATGTAATCCTAAAGAAAAACGACGGAACAAATTAAAAGATTATTCGACATTCCCTAAAAATTAATGATGCTGTTGTCTATCGCTGTAAATAATGCACAACCATTAAAAAAATGACTGAAAATTTTTGCCCGCTTGATATTCTAGACCATTACACACAACTGCTAATTGGCAATTGGGGAAGATGAAGCAGTGCACAGAACCACAATAAAAGGGAAGAAGATGACGCTTGATAATGCATTGATTAGACTGTACATAGGGTATTACCAATGTCACAAAATTGTCATTTTTTTCGCTTGCTCACTCCTTGTAGGTGCCCCCTTTTCCCCAAAGTGCCCTTTCTTGCTAGTGCCCCCCCCCTCAACTTTGAAAGACACTCCGCCGCCCCTGTATGTAGCCTACACTGTATCACCGTGAGAGGGAACATAACATTTGAAAACCAATAAGGAAGCCGCCCCCCCCCCACACACACACGCACAAAGAGCTTGTAAATGAAGGTCTGAAAGTAACAAAAAATACACGCTGCTTGAAAAAATGTCAAAACTGCAACAACAACAAAAAAACTGCAAAAAACAAACAAACAAACAAACAACAAACAAAACAAAACAAAGCAAAAACAAAAACAACAAAACAACAAAAACAACAAAAAACAAACAGCAAAACACCAATGCCTATAGAGACCATTTATACCATTCCGTTTCCCTTGAGTGGTCTTCATACTCAGATTTTTATTTAAAGAATACACACGAGGGGGACTCTTTGAGAGAGAGGGGGAGGGAGAGAGAGGAGGGGGGGGGGGATACGGTGGAATACAGTTGGGTCTGTAGCACTCCCTGTGCCCTGGGTGCATGAGAGGCAATACGATTCCAAACAGTGATAAAATCCAGCAGTGCTAAGAACATGAAGAAAGACCTCACTACCATCATGTTCATTTCAACACTGACGAGAGAGTCACAGTAAAAAAAATTTAAAGGGAAATATTTTCACTTCAGTGGCGGAATCAGTACTCAACGGTGGAGGGGGGGGGGGGGTTCGGGGCTAGGGGCTGGAAAACCTGTGACTATTAACGAAACAGAACAATACCAATTTTTTTTTTTTTTTTTTTTTAAGGAAACGGAAAGAGAGGTCGCCTCGGTTGCCTCTCTTTAGACTGAATATTTCTGCCCCCCGCCCCCCAGAGGGAGCGGGGGGGGGGGGTGAGATTAGGTGGCACAGTTTTTGTACTTTATGTATACCTAAGGGATACTAGATTGGGTTTGGGGAACGTGCCCCAAGTGCTCCCCCACCCCGTTGCATATATATATATATATATATATATATATATATATATATATATATATATATATATATATATATATATACACACACACACAATGCGACGATAGAGGAGAAATGAAAAGAGAAAGAAAGAGAAAGAACCGGGAAGAGTGAGGGAGAGAGAGAGAGAGAGATAGAGAGAGAAAGAGAAGAAAAGATAGAAAGAGGGGGAGAAAGAGAGAAAGGGAAAGAGAGTGGTTGATTTTTTTTACTGAGAGGAAACAGAAAGGGTGTGGGTCGCAATAATTTGAGTCATAACGATGAAGAACAAGTTCTGAGAGGTGAAATTAAATTGTTTATATAATTATCTCCTTTTAAATTCATTTGCTCACTGTCTAAATAGCACTTGTACATATAACTCATTTGCATAACACTTTACTCAAGCCTCCATGCAAGAAGCTGAAATATAAAAGTATATACGCAGAAATCTGATTGGATTAGTTCTTACTCACGAAATATAACAAACAGTACAATGTGAGTCAATAAAAAGGAAACCCATATTCAACCCTGGATATTGTTGCAATCAGTATATAGATATTGATTTAATCAAAGATACTCACATTGTAGCTTTTGTTTCCTTTAATTTGACACCTTGGTCAATAAAATCCGACCATGCTGGACAGCAAAGCTGAACAGTAACATTTTTCCTGATTCATGTCAAACTTGCCTCTGCCCAAGCTTTGAATGAAATAGATGATCAACCCTGGTCTCCATTCCAGTCATGCCACATGAATGCATTCACAAATATTGAAAGTAACTCCTGAACACCATGCATTTCGTACAAAAACGTGAGCAATGAATGACGATTTTGACATGCTTTTTGTTAATGACCAGTGCTCAATCATCCATGATAGCATTTTGGTGAGCAGCCTATCAAATTAAAGGATACATTATCAACTGCCATATCATTACAATGCATTTCAGCGATTTCATTTGGCTTTTAGGATATTGGGGCTTGAATATGGGTTTCCTTTTTATTGACTCACACTGTACAGTAAGCGTGTTTGGGGTTTTTTGCTTGTCCATGCTATATATGCCCACTGCTATTATATTTATACGTATAAGCATGGACAAGCAAAACATTAACAACAAAGAAAAGAAGTTGTTTGTGATTTTACAGACAAATTTTACAGATGACATGATAATCCTATACAAAGATGAATACTTTAATACATCCCACACGATGCCAAAAACGGAGAACAACTGATTCATTAAAACAGATAAACCCCCGTTATCTCTCAGAAATTATTATAGATCACTGATTTCATTTTCTTCATATTTGACTTCCAACCCAAACTAAATGTGTACACTAATATGCTAATTTGAAGTGCATGCGTGGGCCAAACTCTACATGCAATCAACGTGGGGGTAGATATGAAAAGAACAGAGGCGAAATCACTTTTTGCGATCTTGCTTTATTTTTCCTTAAAAATTATTAGAATTTTCAAATCGGAAGAGACCTCATATAATAGCTCTTGTAGATCAGATAAGAGCGACGTTCGCTGGTTTATACATGTACTTTCCGATGTACTAATGACCCTATATATGTTTCGTTATTACAGTTGAATAATGGAAGTTATTCACGATGATTATTAATCAGCAGAAATCAGTTGCCAATAAAGGTCAACTCTCTGTTTCTGCCACTATATCGTTGCTTCAGTTAATAATGCTATGAACATACACTTTATTTTCCAACCAGTTTCGACAATTTTATAGTAAAATGAAATAACTAACTCCACATACACATAGTAAAATTAATTGCTAAAATATACTACTGAAATAACACAAGGAGTTGGATGGGATATGCAGGGGGTCGCTAGACCTAACATGACAGGGGTGTCGTCGAACCAGATTTGCCGACAAGCAAGCAAAAAATAAAAGGAAAGAAAGGTCATATTTTTCAAATTTTCCGACAAGGAAAAAAACAGGTTGTCGTATTCCCAAATTTCCCCCAGCAAGCAAAAGAAAAAGAAATCGAATATGCAGACAGAATTTCTATAAATGGGTATGGCATACCCCCGCATCCCCTTTTTGCGTCACCCCTTGGGATAGATTTTTTTTTCTTTTGTGATTGTAAAATTTGAAATATATAAGCCTATACCACATTGTGGATGTAAGGATGTTCAGCAATTTATTTCACTAAAAATGACATATTCCTCTAGCATAGGCGTACCGAGGGGGAGGGGGGGGGGGTGTTTTGGGTGTTAAACGACTACCCCCCCCCTTTGGCAATAGGAGGGTGTTTTAGGTGTTCAAACACCCCCCCCTTTTAGCAGTGTTTTAGGGGGTTAAGAAATTAAACAGAAGCTTGTTTTTAACCCCAAAATGCTGATAACTCTTTTGGGGGGGGGGGATAAGAAAAGATCCCCCAAATGGTGAAAACCTTTTTTTTTTTCTTTTTTTTTTGTGTGTGTTTTTTTTTTTTTTTTTTTTTGTTGTTGCTTGTCAGAGAATTTTGAAATAAAAACTTAAACACCCCCATTTTAAAAAAGTCCTGGGTACGCCACTGTCCTCTAGTTTGATAAAGTCTATGTAAATCGAAATATAATTCCTTTTACGCCTGTATATACCTTCTTTATTTTATGGCTACATTAACATTATAATGAGCTGGGACGGTATTCTGACTTGACGGTCCATTCTTAATTCGTTTTGTTAACTCTCTCTCACGAAATTATAAATTATAAAAGCTGATGAGGTAAAGAAAAAAAAAGCTACAAATGACAACAGTTTTTATTTTCATAAATTTATTATCACGTATATTTAGGGGGATGGAACTTCAGAATCGAAGAGAGTTTAATATTATTACCCACACAGACCATGAACTCTATATGCCTATCATACAAAATAGTCCTGAATTCAGATGTTCAGTGACATATTTTTTCCATAAAATCATTTTCAATGAACAAAAACATCAAAAACATATTTACAAAACAAAAACGAAACAACCTTGAACGATAACAGATAAAAATCCCCAATTGACTGATACAGTACGGTTATGTCCCAGAAAAAAATACAATCGGCATTTGGTTATCGATTACGACATTATTCGTTTTGCAATATAAAGTCATACTGGATTATGAAACTCTTTACTATATCTCTACCAGTCAGTAAAGACCCCGTCCGATTTGGTCCCTTATATGGTATAGTCACGAAGAAATAGGGATTTTTATGTAAAAGCATGTCACGGGTCGCTTTCTTTTGTCACGTCTTGAATGTTCTTGGCATCCACATGAATGGAAATATTTTGTTCTAATTATAGACATGTTTGCTAACATTCAAATTTTATGCACATCATTTAAACAAAGGGAAACACTGATGTAAATAATGTCTTCCTCAAAAGATCGAGACACGTCATTTGATTAAACAGGTTCATAATTTGTTTAATCGTTCACTTTCAATTACAAATGACCAATATTATACCTTCCAAACATTCCTATTTTAGAGGAATGATTCTTATTTTTCGCCTTCAAACTAAATATGTGAGATTCCTCTCTTTAACTCTTTTCGTGAAAACTTTTGTTTGAAAGCATACAATTTACATTGGGTGAATTCATGTTCGGTGTTGAAAGCTGGTGTTGGTGTTGGGGCAAAACTAGCACCATCCACAACACCGAACCTTAAATGAAGCTGGTGCTGGGATTGACTTCTGAAGTCACATTATTTAGCTCAGCACCTAGTGAATCACTAGGTGCTGAGCTATCAATAATGTGATTATTATTATTTTTATAAACCCGAATTCGGTGTTGGGGCTAGAATCAGCAGCCCAGTTCACGCTCTCATCAGCACCAACTCCAACAACAACACCAAACTTGAAATCACCCACTGTATTCCTAATTGTGCCTCGCAAGATTCACATTTTTTGCTATATGGAAAGTTGGCAGGTACGCAACATGTTTTAAAACTCTGAAAACTGCTTATCTTTTTACATCCATGATTTATTTCGTTTTGGAAAAAAAAAAATCCAAATGTCCTTATAAATAACAAGAAGAAGAATGGGAGATAAATAAACCAATGCCATAACAGTTGTAGCACATAAAAACAAAACAGTATAAGTTCCTTTTCAAACCATTTTAAAGGAGTGTGGAATTGTCCTGTGCTATGTGCGTCCCCCTTGGTTTTGGATGGGTGGGACTTATGACATACGTTACAAAAATCCCTATTTCTTCTTAATTACAGAACTAAATCGGATGGGTTTTTCACTGATAATTAGTTATATTTTTACAATCCTGAACCATATTCAGATTAATTCACAATTCTGAAAACTATTGATGCTGAAAGTCCGATTGTAATTTTGGGGGGACATACTTTATACAAATTTAGCAAACTTATAACCCTGAAATATGATATTCACAGAATTCACAACAGGGTGAAGAATCAAGTTGTTCAAATAAAGGTTAAAACAGTCCTTATTTGGAATTATTTATAGATTTACACTTTCGATAACTAGATATGAAATATGACGAAAACTATATATGAAGTATATTGCACTAGTATTATTTTATGATGCTATAAAGTTTCGAGTTGAATTGTTCATATATAGAACATTTATAATTAAGGAAAATCAGAATAACAGTTCGCACAAAAGAATTTGCAACTGATTTATTTCCGATCAAATAAGGACCAATCGTAACACATCCAGATTACATAGAGGATTACATAATTTCATATTAGGCCTAAATCCTTTTTTTTCAGTGGATACCAAGCATATCGTTATTAGGATAATAATAATATATGGGCAATGAGAACAAATGTATTCGCGTGTTATGTATACATGCATAAGAGAGACATGGTGCATTAGCCTACTGGTATGATATTGATATATGTTAGTAAGAACTAAAACTTCCGATATACATGTTAGCCTGTATTTGCGTCTGAAGATATAATATATACACCTTTGATTTACGTAACTATTTAAAGGCGAATGGGGACATCACATCATTATGCGTGTATGCTGCTGTAGTATGCAAAACGCGCGTCGGTAATTAAGTTTCATTCCATACATGTAGTTATGATAATGACACTTCAAAGCGAACAAAGGACAGGTATGCGTGACTGACTGCACGACGACTTCACATTCCTATGTGCTTGCACAGAGGTAGTGGTGTATCCAGCACATTGAGGGGGGGGGGGGGCGGCACAAGATAAGCGACCCTTGTCGCCCTTCCGGAACTCCTTTGGCATACTTTGATTTACAAAAAAAATATATTATAGTGTACATATGTTTTGTAATTTTGGAATCATGGCCCCTTTACAATATCCTGGGTCCGCCCCTGCCTCCCATCCCCTCCCCCTGTTTTAAGGCTTAGCATTGAATAAACAATGCCACTTTTATTGTGTCAAGGTAACATGTGATTCTCATGAGTATTCTGCTTTCCCCTTTTAGAGTGACCCCCACCCTAGTTACTTTCTGGATACGCCACTGTAATAGAAAACGGGCGACATGAGCAATTCATTTAGCGGAACTATCGGCTTGTTTATGTTCATTTGGAAATAGCCAAATATTGGTTCTATTGGTAAAAAAAAAACCCAAACTACATAACTACATATTTTTACATTGAACAAACATTTAACGCACAGAAAACTATAGTATTACACACCACACTAGAGAGGGCAATTCCACATATTTACAACAGATCTCGGCACCTCATTTTTTTTTTAAACAACCAAATACATGTATGAATCTGAATTTTGTGTGCAATAAATTTCTTACTCACAAAGCGAAGTAAGCAAACATTTTTGATAAACGCCGTTGACTGAAATCGAAGAAATTCTTATTAATGATTATTTTTCTTCATATTTTTGCTGTCGAGTTTCAAAACAAAATCTGTCTTATTTTAGTTTTGCCAAAATATGTTATACAGTGCGTCCCAGAAAAAACGAACCCAACAAAACAAAAGGTTATTGCGACCAAACTATGTGCTGTATGACCGCAATTATCTGTTTACCATAAAGGAGAAGTGTTCTGCTTTCAAATGATACCTTGATGGCATTCCTACGTACATGCTTTACCAAGCTGCATCATTTTGAAAAATGACATGTAAAAATCCACTTGTGCTTGATTTGGGTGAAACCGTGAAAACGTTAGGATCACATGCGAACATGACCCGCGAAGGAAACATAAAATTGAAAACCCAATGAGCAGATTGCTCTCATGTGCTTCTTCTAACATTGAGCACAATAATACTTCCCTTATAATAAAATAAAAGATGGTCGACTTTTTGTTGATGGTGGGGGGTAAAAAGGGGTCTTATTTTGTACTGAAATGGTACCTGCCATCATTATGGACATCGGTTTTGCACTGTTCAGAATTGCAACTTCTTTAAAGAACAAAGCAGAAAGCAAGGTAATATTTTCATTCAAAACAAAAAACAAAACAAAACAAAACAAACAAACAAAGTAAGGGGCACCTTCCATTGTCATCAAATGGTAAAGTATGGTATAAAGGGCACATAAGGCAGGAAAACTATCAGATTGTAGCCATTTTCCACCTCAGGATGTTCATCTTTTTTTCCATTACAAGAGGGGCACTTTTTTTTTCATTTGATGGATATTAATTAAGCCTGAAAAAAAGTCCAGGGTGTACGCCCCTGCCACCCGCGACAATGGGCATTGGCCCATGTTTTATGAAAATTCTGATTGAATGCATATCATCACACGATGGGAATGTTGTGTATCATATCTTTTAAAGCTTACATTTCCCTTACACATGTTACGTCATATTCGCACGTGATACTGACGTTTTCACGGATTTACCCAAATGTGGCACAAACGGATTTTTACATGCCATTTTCAAAACAATGTTACTCTGTAAAATATGTATTGATTGATGCCATCAAGGTATCGTTTGAAAGCATAATACTTCTACTTCATGAAAAACAAAGAATTATATTCATACAGCACACAGCCTGTTCACAATAAGCCATTTCGTTTTTTTCTGGGACGCACTGTAGACATTCGGACTGATTCTGTTACTGAAATTATTTGAGTGTTTGAGCATTTCATGTGCGAACATTTGTATTTTAAAATCAACATATGATAGCAAGTGCATTGCCTGATGCTACAGTAGCCTTAGAAGCAATATCAATCATTGGAAATATAAAAAAAATACAGCACTGAAAAAGGCAATATAGTTCCGTTACTGCCTATGTGGAACTGCCCTCGAATCAAACATAATACATTAATTTGTACAAAATAACAAGATAGCAGTAGACATTATAACCTCGGGAACTGCTTCTAATAAAGATATTGGTCTCATGTTCATTGACGGAAAAAAGTAGAAAATATTACATAATAGGAAGATGAAGGAACAAAAGCAAAAGCATTTGATTGTTATTCATCCAAACGGAAAGTAATCCTCCTCATGTGACAGCATTTTGATTCAGGTTCCATTTGTTTTCCTGAAAAATGTTATTATTTACAGAAATACAGAATTAACTTTTTTTACAAGGCTCTAAACGAAGTGTTCATCAATGAATAACTGGTAATACAGTATATGATATATGAAACTATTCTTACTACAAAATGAAAAAGAAAGAAACAGAAAAAACTTCTTTCACTGATTAATCAATGTTCATCCCTACATGGTCTCTTCACTCCCCTCCCGTGAGCCCCCCCCCCCCCCCAAAGTTATTGTATGAATCAAACATGGGAAACAATTTAACACTGCAACTAACTTCAAACTCTGCAATTAAAACACATCAAATTCCATCTTTTAACAGTTACCTAACTTTCAAACCTTTAAAGATTATATTTTTTAATTATATAAAAAGTCATCTGGGAAGCAGACAAATCCAAACCAAGGCCCTCTACTATCATGGGTCCGATTTTTTTAAAATAACTGTAATCAATTGTTGACTGCCAAAGCACCATTGCATCTAACATCAAAAAACTTCAAATGTTTATAGCACAGTATACCTTAAAATTGACTTATAAACAGCTAATCTCTGCAAATATCCAATACTGCATATATTGATACGGTGTACATAATTTACAAACAATACAAAATCAATGCAGCACTTGTGTTTATAATGATGTAAGACAATAACATGGCAGGACTGTACCAGGTTTTGTTGATTTCACTTCAAATTTTCATTTTCGACAAACGTGTCCAGAAAGTTTTGAGTTGGAACACCGCGACAGGTGACAGAGCAAGAGTAATACAAAATCAAATATATATTACAGCAAAAATTCCATAAAAGGTACTGTTACCACTAAACAGAATGACAATGTAACAATCATCCATATGAAACAAACGATAAAGACACAGGGTTCTGAAGAAAGTGAAATCTATGGTTCTGTAGGATAGAACTATTCTGTGAAATATACCCTTTACAATATAAGTCTTTTCTCCATTTAATTCATTAAAAAAAAAAACACCCCCCAAAAATCCATGATCTGCCAACTGATAGATGGTAGTGATACAACTAAAACCATGAGTCATTATTGAGATATTTTTAACTTTAAGATAAAATAAATGGATAAATGAATTACGTCGCGTATAGGGGGCAAATTTCACGAACTTGCCTCCACCGAGATTACTTCCAAGAAGAATGCTAGAAGAATGTTACATAATTCTGTATGCTTTTTCACCATTTGTCCAAGAACATTAAAAACTATTCGAATTTTGATATTAAACACATTTTTGACTTATAGACAGTCTTTCATTCCCTTTTGTTTTCAATAAAAAAAATTATGGTATCTGATCATAACTGTACCATACCGTAATGGCAATAAAGAGAAGACAAAAAAATTAATTAGTATTGTATAGCATCAATCTTGATATGGGAGTACAGAAATATTGAGGTATGCATGAAGGAATCTCCCATAAAATTACTTGTATAAATGGGGCAATAAAGTGAACTGATAGCAACATGAAGAAGAAATATACATGAGTTGATAGGTACTTCCCATTAATCATTGCACATATTCCCAGACTTTTGCATAGTCTATGTTAGATAAGGCACTGTGAAATTGGAGGGTTTTAAACATTAGTATAAACATCACTGTACAAGTAAGCACCACTTAATGTACATCTTCAGAATTTTCTTAAATATTCTGAACTTGCCAGTTAGGAATCATTTTATTCTCCCTTTCTGTCACCAATTTTGTACACATTCCTAAATGACAAATAAAATGGTGTCACTGGTGTTCCAACAAACAAAATGGTGTCACTGGTGTTCCAACTCAACTTTCTTGATCACACAAGTCAAATCAAATTTCAGACACTGTTTTAGTCTCTTTCGCCATTGAGTCTGTTCGACCAATGGAAAATCATGGAGAGGGGTGGCATCTTCAGTGGACCAAAGGAAAAGGGATAACAAAGGGTAGGCCTACAGATAGCTAAAGGTCTTTGTAGTGAGAAACATTATGTTCTTAAGACTAGGCCAGGAACAGGTTAATCACTTTCAGGAAATATACATGTAGCTTTGATAATTCCTCAATAGAGTTTCCACTGACTCACTTTTATATGAATAGCCAAGTCATTGACTAAAAAATTTGGCAGTTGTAATTGCATTTGTAATTGCATTTGTAGTTTCTCCAAAAGTGTTGAAAATTTGAACCATGGTGGACATCTTGCCCGACTGTTTGAAGAAAATCTAGATCTAGGGTGCAAGGCTATTTGTAGCACTTTCTGTAAATATAAATGTTATAATTCTTCATATAGCTTAAAATTTTGCAACAGGGTACAAGTATATGGCTAGTGAATGTTTGACAAGAATAGCTTAGAATGATCTTTGTAGCAACAGACCTTGTGATCCTCGAAACTGGTCTAGATCAGCTATCGTTTAGAAACTAGGCTGTTTTAATTCCTCAGAAAAATGTGGAAAATCTGCATCAGATTCAGAGTGGTTACTTACTCAAGGGTCATTTTCAAGTCCTATCTCTAAAATGTTTATTCACTGATCAGGTAAAATTTTAAATTGCAATCAATTTTCTTAGAGATTATGATCAGCACTTAGAAAGGGTAAATGTTAATCTAAAGGATAGTTTCAAGATGCCACAAAGGGATTGCATGAGGTATATGATCGATTTTCCGAGGTGAACGTGACTCCTGTTCAACTCTTCCTTACAGCCACTGCCATTGTGATAAACATTTGAAAACAATTACATTCAATTGATTTTACTGACCAAAATCAACATCTGCCCAAACTTACTACGGATAAAGGCTCATGATACTCTACTCTCCATACTGCTGCTTAACAGGCATCTTCTGTTCAAAATTGTTTTCAGCAAATTTGTAATACTATACTCCGACCACCGAGCAATTTGGGAAGGCAAAAACTGGCACTTCCTTTCTTCCTGCTTAAAATTATATGTATCCTGTTCTTATCTCCACTCGTATTGTTTGACACATGCTTCTTTGCTCTGCAATCAATTATAAAAAAACTAATAAAACTTGAACCATGGACCCTTTATACGTAATCTCCAAAACTCAAAACCTATTTGTAATCTAGCCCTAATCCTATTTTTTCAATGAAATCAAGCCTAGGTATAATGTCACCTAGTAATGTCAGATCATCCTCCCCCCCCCCCCCCCAATACAATCAAATGTTCACTGCACATGCCACACAAGGGCAAGTATTATGTTATCATCCATTATTGACCGAAACGGTTCTAACAATCCACATTGGACTCAACTTGGATGGAGCTTCATAACAATGTTGAACAGACATCCTGTGCTACGGAATTAATAACCATAAAATACAATTCTGGGTTTACAAAACACTTAGCAGTATAATATCCATGTTATTACACCAAATTTGGTATTCATGCGCTCTTTACTCTCTAGGGAGTACAGTGGCAACTCGCTATAAAGAGCTCTGATATAACGAGATTCCGGATAACAAGGCAATTTTCTGGTCTTTGGTCTTTATGTTCTTTTTTTTTTACCGTTATAATGCGACTCCCGATATAAGAAGGTTATTTCCATGGTCCAAGGTCCTTGTTATAGTGAGTTTCCACTGTATTCACACTGCATGTGCTCCATGGAAGCAGATGGTTCATCCAAAATCACATTGATTACTCCATACTCCAACATCCTTGTCTCTCTCTCTCTCTCTCTCTCCTGGGTACAGAGTGGCAAGTGTAGATTACTGCCTTGCCAGAAGATGTTAGTGCCTTCAGATATTTACCATGACGTCATCCAGAGTCTGGTAACATGACCAATTTCTAACATCATATTGACTGAATGCCAATTCAACAAAACATTTCAGAATTATCAGTGTTCAGGTCTTTAGGAGAACTTGCATACAAAATCATGGCTCAAAATGCCATTACATTTACCACAAAATTACACAAAATATAATTTTTCATTCTATTGACAATGAAAGGCAAGTATTATATTCTGCTAGGCCTAGCTGTATTCTCAGTTCAAAGCGAAGTGTAGTATATGTAGCACAGAGGTGGAAAGAACCAATTGTGAGTTTGAAAAAATAAAAAATGTCATCTAAATAATAATGTAGACCAGTTCACAAATGTATTCAAATGGACAGATGCTTTTCCCCCAAGAATCCCAGTAACAAACTGCTGCATTCATCTGCTACAAGAAATTACCCCCTCAAAAGCCAGAATGAGTGTGCAAAGAGCTGTTGCTATGTCAGCGAGCATATAATTGAAGATTAACTGCTGTTACTATGGTTACAATATTTGCCACTGCCACAGAAGCATGCATCAAATTGGAATACATATGTGAAATGGTCTTTCAACAAGTTCATACAGATCTTTTTATACACAAAGGAAGAACATAATCATTAAACTGTCACAAATACAGCAATCATTAAAAGTAGGCTGATAGATTTGTCTGTGTAATGAAGTAATGTCATCTGGGTAAACAAAAATGGCAACAATCCTGATACAGATAATATGTCAAAGCATCTACCTGGTATTTACATGGAAACGTTTGATAAAGCCGCATTATCTAATCCCTTCCGTGCCACTAGGTTTTTCATTAATCATCATGAATGAACTTCCAAGAGTGGAAGTTGGATTTTTAATTGTTTCATTGTTCATTTTCACTTTGAAATACTCATGGGAGCAACCTGTACAATGCACCTCATGACATGTCTGTAACTGTATAAGCTTCAGAGAGGGGGAAAAAAGGGTTTTTATTAGTCCGATTTTTGAAGTCTAATATTGATTTTCTTGGGCCAAGTTTGTTGCCCACAGCACAGAAGGAATTAATTCTTCTTATAAGCATGATAATGATCAAGCAAGCACTTTTTAGCATTTGGCTTTTGGTTTCCTATTTTGAAAACATTGTTAACATATATATATATGAGATTATGAGTACTATCCTAATTTTCCTACAGAAGAGCATGCACGATTTCCAACACTAAAATCAAATACATTGTAAAAGTGATAATTGTTAAACCCAAATCTTTGCATGAAAAAGAAGTTGAACCATTATCAAGACAAGTTTTGCAAGTCTTTAAAAAATTATTTCTACAAGACTATAATATATCATGTACTCTCTGTGTAACTAATTAATAAATATTACAAAAATATAATTATATTGATATATGCTTTAAAGAAACATCCAAATTATATTGAATGAATTTCAAAAGGGATGGGAATAATATAAAAATTCTGACAATAATTATGATAGAAAGGGATAATATAGTGAATGTGAATACATGTATTATATCATAAAATTATTTGTTTGTGATATAAAATCGTATAGACTTCCCTGCAAAGTAAATACTTATAATAAATGACATGGTAGGCATGAAAGCTCAACAATACATATATAATATAAACACACTATAGAGTAAAGATGTAATAACAAACCATTCAAATGTATTTCAAAGAAAGTACTAAGTCAAGAAAAAATATTATAGGACTTGCTTCTCAGATCACCAGATAATATTTCTGCATATACATGTCATTAACCACTTGGTTTGTTTGGGTTTTTTACACTTTGAGGGTTCACACAATGTTTTTTCCCATATCATCCTAGTATCCTAGCAAATAACTGACTTTATTTTCAAGTATATATCTGCAACATTTTGCTTGAGTACATAAACTTGTTTTTTTTTTTTGGACTCCTTTGATATTACATGTATGTAACTAGTGAAAGAGCTAGGAACAAATATTTAGCCATGCTGACTCCAATTAAAAATGATGTACTTTTTCCATACATTCATTTTTTTTCAAATATGCCAGTCTTTTATCATATCATTTTGTTCCACTTAATTTTACTTTTTCTTTATATTTGCTTGATTAAAATACACTTTTCGTAATTCTAGTATTTGTCTATCCAACTTATATTTTTTTCTTTTTGTCTTTCGTGTTTTAAATTTCTTTCAAAAGAAAATTTTTCTGTTTTTTATTTTTTTTTTATTTTTCACAATTTCACTTTTTCAAATTAGTTTTGAACATTAAGGTGGGTGGAGTGCAGGTTTCCAAGGAGACAAATCAACTGGAGTCTTGTATCTTCCCATCAATCAATGCTAAGTTGACATCAGCTGTGACGACAAAGGGCGTTTTTTTTATGGATCCAATCATGGCTGCACAATGATTATCGCAATACGCAATACCCATGGAGCCTTCACTCCATCCACCTTAATGTACATAACATTATGTTGTCATTCTTATCATTCGTTTGCAGATTTTTTTTTCAAGATGCTCTCTATTTCTGGGTGAAGAAGAATGGGTCCTCATTCCTGGAAAAAAATAAAAGATGAAAAAGAAAAGGACAATATACACTGGATTAGCATACACAATAAATACATTCTTAAAATTCGAGAAGGCCTTGATTATTATCTCACGCCTGCATGGATCCTTTTTATTACAATTCTGATTGGAATAATCAAAGGTATAGAATTTTCAGTGCTAAATAAAAAGTTGTAAAATGGATATTGTCCTAAAAAAAAGTGGAGTACCTTGAGATTTCATGAACATTGGAATTCTAGCTGCTAAACTACAGATCTTTTTTTTCCCTCTCTCACTCTTTCTCAGAGAGAGAAGAGTGATAGGCCATAGGCCAGGGTAAGAACTGACGGGAAAATGCTAGAGACAAAAAGTTGAGGAATAACATGATTGGCAATGTTCATGGATACAGCACTTGATTTGATGATTTGTATCTGCCTGCTAAGAAATTAAGTATATGCTAAGCAGCAAGTGGGACTTATGGCTTTAAGTCCTATCCGAGGGACTTGGCAATGAGGATTAATGCCTTACCATATGGCACTAGAACACTGACTTGACTTTGAACCAGGGACTTTAGGGTTAAAAAAACACTGCTCTACCACTGACCTATCGCCTCTCCTCTTAAAAGAGAGAAAGGGATCTTCATTGGGATTTTTTCTTCTTATTCACACCACTACAGAATATCCTGTACCTGACCAGCTCTGTGGTTCAAGTTTGGATGTGAGAGGGAAAGACCTACCCATTCAGAGAGCCATGCTCAGAGGAGTCAGGAGGATAGCAGATCTGGAACTCTTCCTGTGCATCAACATACTCATCATTCATGGCATAGTTCACTCCATGGGGAACCAACTCCTATATGAACAGCAAGAAAGAATGCATTATTAGATACATGTATACTGATTCAACAAAAACCATGTAAATCAGTGATCTAAAATAAACTGGTGGTCTGTTTTAATCTTAGAAAGTAACATAATAATAATAATAATATTCTGGATTTATATAGCGCCTAATACATCTACGATGTCTCCAAGCGCTTTACAGACATATTCTAAATACCCCTGAATTTCAAAGGAAATCATGAAATTGGGTAGGTCATTGTCAAAAGTAAAGTGAAAATACAAATAACCTAAATGAAATGGCCCTTGCAGGAGGGACTTGTGAAAAAAAAGCAGTTACTTTCAATCTTTAAATAAAAAAGATTTCAAAGCAAAGGCATCATGCTCCATACATCCGTTAAGAGAATGAACTTAGAAATGAAATGTGTGTTGATGAATGGGATATAAATGTAGCAGGAGTAAAACCAACCAAAAACATTTTACAAAATATTTGATCATGCAACAAATATGGGAACAGGTTGAGCAGAAACTTGTGTTCTTTTTCCTCATATTTTTTTTACTTTTATTCGATTCATTATGTAATAATCACAAACTTTGGGACTATGACACTCTGTCCTTGACATCCTGAATAAGAGGAATATTTTTTTGAAATATGAAGCTATAAATCAAACCATTTTACGATTTTTGTGCTTGAGTGTAAAGGTGAGAAAAATGATGTCTAATTTACTGGCGGTTAAATAATAATGTGCGCAGAAATTTATAAATGACTATAATACAAGTATTAACCATAACACAGTTTAACTCATAAAATGCATGAACCTTTACCATATTTCAGGAGAGGATCCAATTGTGTTTTCTCATGTTTATGTCATTGACATTTAAACTGGTAATATTTACAGATGTAATGCAAAATGAAAGGTGCATGTGTATAGCTAACACTTTTGATGGTACATGTAATGCTGTAAGTATTTTTAAAAGAAATTACCCGCTTTCTGAATGAACAGTTGTTTTGTATTTTTTTAATTCTCTGTTATCATTACTTAGGGCAGGTATCATTACTATGAAATGACTTGTAATATTCAACCTTTCGTGCAGTTGTAACAGTGTAAATAAACATATTTAATCCTCACTTTCTTTTTCCTCTGGTTTAGATAACGGTGAGTGAAAGTTGGGGCTCGGGGATCTCCAAGTAATTCATAGACTTTATCCTGAGGCTTCAGGGAAAATAAACATAAAAATAAATCTTGTTGAAAGTCAATGCAATGAATAAAAAGAAATATAAGTTTGAAAACCTATAAATGGAGAAGAAAAAAATCATAAGAATGCAAAATAATCATACATACAAATAAACAATGCTAAAAAGGCTATGAACGGTCAGGCATGCAATGTGTAAAAATCATATGACATGACTGTCAAATACATAGATGAAAGTATGTATTAGCCATGCACTATTGCATTTTTAATGATGTGTTTTATCTTTCAGGTGTCTGTATTGATGAATATTCTGGTACAGCAGTAGATGACAGGTTCGAATCCCGCTGGTTCCACTTTTTTCTGACTTGTGGTTTTCATTACAGATCGAGCATACGATCTTTAACACTGGGAGTAATGCCTAAAACTTTGTTTACAAATTCTGGTACATGTTTGCAAAATACATGTCATAAGAAACTGATTTGAATGAAATAGTAAATAAATTTTCTACAGTGGCCCCATTTTGATCTGATGTTTCACTATCCCACAAGACAGTTGAAATCACCAACAATAAGAAATTGATTATATTCTATTTTGCTAATTAACCTGTTTAAAATACAATCATTCAGCTTTTTGCAGGGGTTATAAAAAAATTGTGATGGAAATTTTTGATCCAGAGACATGAACTTTTTACATTTATCCTGTACATCAAGTACATAAAATATGGCCGGAAAAAAATCTTTGGTAAAGACAAAAATGTTTCAAGTGAACTATCAGAAGGTTGTTTGCTCTACAGAAAAATGCAAGAGCCACATGAATACAAACATGTAACAAGGACAATCTATGTAACATGCACATCATCCTGGTATTTGATTTATTCATGTGCACTATCTCCACTCCTAGGGAAGCATTCCACATCACATGCAGGAAGATAAGGAAACTTTCAGACCACATCACCATTAGGAAAAAAACAAACCTATTGTTTCTCTTGAGTACAGAGTGGAAATGTTTTGTTTTTTTAGTGCCACGGCTGGAATGTGAACTAGGATTGTTTGAATCAGAGACTGGGGCCATATCAACTGGACCATAAAACTTTTTTTAGATAGGTCCAATTATTACCAAATAAAAAAAAATCTCTGCTATGGTAGACGAGAATTGATATCTTACCGATGAGCGTGGTCTCTGAGCAGATCTTTCTTGACGTGGAGCAGCAGCTGGAACTCGGTTGTGCTCATCAGCATGGAACTGGAAAGCTAGGGCCTGGTCCTTTAGAATCTGGAGCTGATAGGGAGGCAAAATTTTAACAATCAAAAAGCAGATTCACTTAAAGACGTGCCAAGGAGAGATGTATCGAAAATTGGGTCCATTCCTTTCTGTCCTTGCTCATGCATCCCGTTAGTCACATACAACCAATTACATTTAGGGTTAAGGTTAGGGTCTGCTTCATAGGACCTATGGCTCCTAGGATCAATAGGGCATTGGAAAAATAGGACGTACATGTAGGACCAATGGGGCAGAGAACCATTGGAATCCAATGGGACAGAGGACCAACGGGACAAAGGACCAATATGACATATATCATGGACCAACTAGATGTAGTACTGATGGAACCTAGGACCAACAGGTCAGAGGAGAAATGGAACATATCTAGTACTAGATATATCTATTGGGATCAAGGAGACGGAAAGGTTTAAAACTTACTTCCTGCTTCTGTTTCTCCATCTTCTTCTTGGTCCTGTGTAGCTCTGTCTTGATCTCTTCCATCTCACCCATGGTACGTTGGCGATCCCGTTGCTCCTTGTAGAAATCGCTTTTGTACACATCAACCTGCGACAGACAACACAACCAAGGGAGCTTGGGATAAATGGAATTTACAATTGATGGGACTACAGATCGAAGTGACATAGGACTGATACGATGCTCGACAAATGTCACCTAGATCTGTATAGAGACATCCCTCTCTCCTACACTCATATCTAGGGTTCTAACCTGTGTATAACACCCTTAGTGCTTATACCAAGTGTGGAGGAGTTTAGAAATAAAATACAACAGGCATATTCTTCCTTTCAAGGGTACTGACAAGGGTAATAAATACGTAAAAATTCATACTTTCAACCGGCAAAATAAGCCAGTTCGTTATGACAATTTGTGAGTGTGCAGATAAACGTCATTTGTACCAAGTACAATTGACCTTTATACACTTTCATAGATTGCGCACCACGATGCTCGCACCAGTTGTTTAACAAATAATGCGTCCACCAAAACAGATGCGCATGCGCGTACAAATTACATGTAGGGTCATGTCAGGGTCATTTGTACCATGTTTAACTAAGAACTGGCTTATTGCTTTGGTTCTCCCACGCAACCTCCTTGGGAAGCTGGAAGACCACATTTCACTCAATTTGGACCAAGGGTGAACAAATTACTGCCGAGAAGCCTAATCCTACCTGTTGTTTAAGAAGCCCTAGTTCATCAATCAACTCATTTTGTGACAAGCTGGCTAAGATAGATCTCTCTTCGTGACTCTCAAGCATAGCCTCATCTCCTCTCCTGGGCTGACTCTTCTCCTTCCGATTGGATGGAGGCGGCGCCACACCAACAGGCTTCTTCTCTTTCACCTGCATTTTTTGCTCAAGAGCCTGCAAAAAACAACAAATATAATCATGAATAAGACAATAACAAAGTTCTATTTTCGTTTATTCCCTAGGAAACAATGTCTGTACACTTCTAAAAATGCTTTGCATATTATTACCCTATTCCCCATTATCACATTTCTGATTCCTGGTTAATTTTCACAACTGAGGGATAAATGAGAATGAGAATGGGCCACACTGACGTACGATCTTGTGTACAATGTTTAGTTTCGTACAATATTCATTATTCTGTAAATGCAAATGAAAAGAATTAAACTAACAAAATTCAGGAGATAGTACAGACCTAGCTGTTAACACTGCTCAGTTACTAGTCTTCTAACATCAGTTTTTTTTTATAATAGAATGCGAGGCCTTGTGCTTTTGTGCAAAGTACTAAAATAATTGGCATTAAAATACATAGATCTTTAATTCATTTTATGGACAAAAAATGGATCACCATCACTCTTTCCAAAAGCACTTGCAAAAACAAGCCATCTGCTCTTAAAAGGTCATTCACATTAAACATTCATGATATTGGGATATTATGCATATTAAAATAGACATACAGTATTGGGTGAAAAGTTTTAATAAAAGATTGGGTCAGTTAATTATCATCCACGCAAAAAACATTCACATTCACATTACATGCATATTCACATTACATGCATATAGCCTACCTACTTGTATGCAAAAATGTCTTAGTCAGAATGAAATAAATATAAAGAAATACAATATGTTGAGGGGGATTTTTCCTATCATGGCTGTCTGCTGCTTGATGAATAAACACACTGTCTTCCTTCCCTGACTTCCTTCCTTCCTGTATCTATGGGTTACAGTTTCAGTTTTTGTTTAAAATCTTTCTCTACAGGAAACTACTGAGGGTGCCTACAACATCACTGCAGTAGTAGAGTCCCTTTACAGAAGAATTACAACATCCCCTGATTTGGGTGCCATTTTGTTTCTGCTATTACGCAACATTTCTATTCAAGTGTGATGAGCACTTGTATATTCCAAAAGAAAAGTAATAAACACTGTTTCCTTTTCAAGGGACTCCAGATGTAGCAGGGTCGGCAGACTAAGTAAAGGCTTTAGAATAATTTCTTTATTTAAAAATATATATATTTAATTCCTTCCAACAAAAAAAAACATTTATAAGGACACATAAACTTGATTCCGAATTTCTTGTCCTGCTATTTTGGAAATGAGGACGAGTGGATTCATGTAATTTGATATTTTATATTTCCCCCAGTAACAAATGTCTAATAGTTCACTTTGAAACTGAAACAAGTTTTATGAAGGAGAATTCATTTGTATATTATATTGCGCATTAAGAAGGCTTAAAGTAAATTGAAGCTACACTGCAATAATGATGTCAAAACAACAAAAATATCAAATAGTTTTTAAACAGTAAAGCAGGCAGAAAAAGAGATGCTGGCAGAGACAAACGAGGAATAATCAATGTGCCCCAAAAAAGGCATTGGTACAATAGATAGGCTACTGTAAGAACAGGATGATATATTCTCAATGAATATCTTTGTGAAAGAGATGGTAATTGTGGTGATATCACAGACACATCAAACTGCAGCAAATTTGCATTTTATCTTGAAAACTCTTTAGTACTGACATTCACATATCCAATTTGGTTCCAAAATCAATTACGGTATATATTCATTGTCAAGTCTAATTTTGTGGTGAGGAGATCTACGGTACTACCCTTCTTCACCCCACTTTCAATAACTCTTTTTCAAAGTTTTGAAAACCTTAGCCAATTGTAACATTTCAAATATTTTGTTTTTGTTTTCCCTTTCATGTAATTCTTTAACTTCTGTCCATTAGACCTAAAATTTAAATAAATTCATCATTCTATGCCTATATGCTTCATCAAATATAGCCTGTTCACATGTGCTTCACAAGAAAAACCTGCTGGACAAAAATAACATGATTTTACATGTAAATGAATGGCAAGAGGGGGTTTTCAACGATTTATTGCAGCATGCCTGAAGGAGGCTTTAAGTTGAAATTTCTTCACATTTCTGAGTCATGGCAGAAATAAAAAATACAAACAGGAAAAGGACTAAAGAACAGAGGGGTGGACTTATGGACAAACACGCTGCAAAAACCAGGGTGTTAATTCAACACCATCTCGGTATCAATATCGGGCTACACCAGATGAGTGTTAAAACAACACCAGTTAGTGTTAAAACAACACCAGTTTGATTTGAAACTGGTGTTGTTTTAACACTTATCCGGTGTAGCCCAATATAGATACCGAGATGGTGTTGAATTAAAACCCTGGTTTTTGCAGTGCATACAGACAACACAAAACAAAATGTTCCCAGCAACATGAAGTGTAGGTATGAAACATGGTGTATTATTTTACCTCATTCAACCTTTTGACCTCTGCCTCTAGCTCTTGCTTGTGGTTCTGCAGTGAGACAGCATAGCGGTTTACTTTGACGACCTGTTGCTTGGTTTGGTCAAGGTTCTTTTGGAGATCTGCCTTCCCAGCCTTCAAATAATAAAATTTGCAATTAAACAAGCTTGATTGGAAGGTAGGGTCATAATGATTTGATAATGATTTGACGTGCTTGTTCTGTAATAACAATTCCATATGTCTATTTTTTCCCCCAAAATAAACATTTTATTATGCTGGTGCCCAAGATATATTACTAGTATTGGACACATGTTTTTACACATTCCCTTTGAAAAACACCTATTCCTTCATCATCAACCATGATTTTGAAAATGAGGATCTTCTAATTTTTTTGGAACAAAGCAAATGGAAGAGATGCTTAAAAGAAACTCACAGTGTTGCCAATTTTCAATTGGTCAATTTCAACTTTGAAAGAATAATGACTTTTATCATCTCTATTAGATCTTTCTCAAACTTTCAGTGATATGTCTTTATTTTTCTTCTTTAATAAAAGCCGTTTTTCTGCTGTTGTCTTCCCCTGTGAACAACCTCATCGTTATCACCTGAAGTCCTCCACTACCTCATCATCATCATCACTTTTACTACATCACCATCAATTTGACTACTTCACCACCATCAATTTGATTCCATTATCACCATCAATTTGACTACTTCACCACCATCAATTTGACTCCATTATCACCATCAATGTGACTACTTCATCACCATCTATTTGACTACTTCACCACCATCAATTTGACCACTTCACCACCATCAGTTTGACCACTTCACCATCAATTTGACTAGTTCACCACCATCAATTTGACTACATTATCACCATCAATTTGACTACTTCATCACCATCCATTTGATTACTTCATTATCATCAATTTGATTATTTCATCACCATCAATTTCACTACTTCATTACCATCAATTTGATTACTTCATTACCATCAATTTGACTCCTTCACCACCATCAATTTGATTCCATTATCACCATCAATGTGACTACTTCATCACCATCTATTTGACTCCATTATCACCATCAATGTGACTACTTCATCACCATCTATTTGACTACTTCACCACCATCAATTTGACCACTTCACCACAATCAGTTTGACCACTTCACCATCAATTTGACTAGTTCACCATCAATTTGACTACATTATCACCATCGATTTGACTACTTCATCACCATCAATTTGACTTCTTCACCACCATCAATTTGACTACTTCATCACCATCCATTTGATTACTTCATTATCATCAATTTGATTATTTCATCACCATCAATTTCACTACTTCATTACCATCAATTTGATTACTTCATTACCATCAATTTGACTCCTTCACCACCATCAATTTGATTCCATTATCACCATCAATGTGACTACTTCATCACCATTTATTTGACTCCATTATCACCATCAATGTGACTACTTCATCACCATCTATTTGACTACTTCACCACCATCAATTTGACCACTTCACCACAATCAGTTTGACCACTTCACCATCAATTTGACTAGTTCACCACCATCAATTTGACTACATTATCACCATCGATTTGACTACTTCATCACCATCAATTTGACTTCTTCACCACCATCAATTTGACTACTTCATCACCATCCATTTGATTACTTCATTATCATCAATTTGATTATTTCATCACCATCAATTTGATTACTTCATTACCATCAATTTGATTACTTCATTACCATCAATTTGATTACTTCATTGCCATCAATTTGACTACTTCATTACCATTAATTTTTTGGGGGGACTACTTCCTTACCATCAATTTGATTACCATATCACTTTGACTACAACATCACCATGATTCTTGAATTTACCTCGAGTTCCTCTATTCTATGTTTAGCAGAAACCAGAATTTCATCCCTCTCCTTCTGTCTCCTCTCCACCTCCTGATTTCTCTCCTGCATCATCAGCTTGTTCTTCTCCAGGTCTTGCTTGAGAGCAAGCTCCATGCGATGGTATTGTTCATCCCAGGAATGGTTCAGTTTTACAACCTGTTGGACAAATATTATCATCATCAGGCAGTGTCGATCAGCCCTGCGTGTAATTCTCAAAACGGTTATAATATACCTGCCCATATTACTCACAGGTATCATTTATCTGGGGCAGGGCAATGATGCAAAATCAACTGAAGGTACATACATGTAACTAAAAGAAGCTTAAATGGACAGACGGAATTAAACAATTAAGAGGACTATAACTCGTCTTAGCTCTTTGTATGGCTCAAGACAGAACAATCTGGAAAACCATCATCAACATGGTGACAACGAGTCAGCCATGTCTCATAGAACCATGATGATGAAGAAAAATAAGCAATAGGTCATACAGCAATCAAAAAACTGAAGAAAAAAAAACAAGATGGACAAAGGATAGAAGTTTCTTTCAACATCCTATATAATAATCATTGTGCTTGAGACAACCAAATAAGGGTTTATCTAGGCATTATTTCAATCACTTTCATTTTTCGCTGATTAAATAGAACCTAAAATGAAAGCTAGTATGAAATAGGATAATAAAAAATATTGGGAATTCCACTGTTTGTATATATGACTGTAACAGCATGATATCCAGATTTCTATTGAAGACAGCCACAAACTGCATGTATTTCTAACCCTGACTGACAAAGTCAAACTCACTTGGGTCAACTTTTGTTTGAGTGTGAGTATCTTTTTCTGCAAAGCTTCATAGGCTTCGACTGATACACCCTCGCTTGATGAGGATGGAGTAGGTGTTGAAGCTGATGACGCCTTCTGTTCATGCTGAGAATGAAAAGAAACGCAACTGGCATAATAGTGGTGGTCACATACGAGTAATCACAGAAATATTAAAACAATTAAATTAATAAACGATTTCTCACATCTGAAGTTGATCTTCCTAGAGATTGGGGCTCAGGGGAAGGGGTGAACAAACATCTTTAATAAAGTGAACATACAAGCATACAAGACATGCACGTTGAAAGAAAGAAGAAAGATTGAGCAAAAATGTTGTTTTGATATGTTTTGTCCAAATTTTCTACAAGACAAGAATTACTGAATTAAAAATTAGGCCAATATCAATCAACACGGATTATGTAAATAAACGACATTATGTTTCATAATATATAAATCCTTGACAGTTTCATATCTCACTCTCTCTCTCCATTTCTATTGCCCTCCTTTATCACATGTTCTTCTATTTTCTCTTTCTTTGCAATAAATCATTCTTTCCAATTTTGTTCTCTGTTTTCTAGTCTCTTAAAGTGTACCAATCACCTGAAAAAATAATTTGTGTACAGCTAGAAAGTATAAAATCAACCTAAAAGAACTTTGTCTGGTATTATATCAGTCAACAGTTAATGAGTATGAAGGAAATAAAGGATAACATGAAAATGCTCGCGCGCGCAAGCCTTTACCTTGACGAGCACGTACAGATGCGTTGAGTAGTCTACTCACAAGTGGCTTTTGCGCTTATAGAGAGTGTAATTGAAATTGCAATATCTCTTTATAGAATTAATATTTGAAGCCCATATTTTGAATATAGTATAACGTCATGCGACCTCTAACATACAGAGCAAAATTATTTTTGGTGATTGGTACCCTTTAATCTCTTTCTCCGTCTCTCACACACACAATTACCAATTAATCTTTCTTTTCTATTTACTTCTCTTTCCCTGTTTTCTAGTCCCTTATACCCTTTCTCTCTTTCCTTCTTTCTCTCTCTTTTATTTCTATTTCCTTTTCTCTCTCTCTTTTTTCCGTCTCTTTCTTTCTTTCTTGTTTCTCTTTCTTGTTTCTTTTTATCTCTTTCTCCTTCTCTCTCTCTCTCTCTCTCTGAAAATTCTTATTCTCCACTACTTTCTACCTTTTTCTCCTCCTCCTTCATATCCGATGCCTCTTTCTGAGTCACATAGTCAAACTCCTTCAGAGATTTATCTTCTGTGACCTTCTTCAGTTCATGGTTTTCAAGTTCAAGCTTTTCTATGGTAGCCCTGAAAACAGAAAACCACAGAAACAACTTAAAACCCCATTAGGTTGTAGATCAGATGATAAATGAATATGTGCATACATACAGTTCAAGGCCCAATTTCATAAAACTTGTTATCAATAGCAAAATGCAATAATTGTTATAAGCTACTGAAATCCTTACATTTGATTTTATATTTGATATTTGATATTTCGATTAGATCCCGCATAAATCCCAGGGACTATGCACGCTTATGACCAAATAGGTATCGCCTGCCACAGGTTTACATGTGAAAACAAGGAATTTTAGGATGATTGAAATTCCCATAGTTTTTTGTTTTAAAATATATGAAAAATTGACTTACAAGTACATGTAATTTGAGACTCTGGGAAAGTTTAATTATGACTTCAAAAATAGAAAAGAGACTGCATAAATCCCAGGGATTATGCATGCTTTTGGTCTTCCAGCATCCTTAGGTTAACACATGAAAATATGGATTTTGGAATTCCCAAAACATACTGTCACCAGTCGTGACGCACCCATGTAATACAGCTTCATTGCTGCAACAGCCTATGTCAACTGCCCCAGTCTCACCGGTGCGTAATGAATGGATGTGAGTGGCTAGCAGACATTGTACCACAATAAATAAGGAACAACTATGCGGCATTTTGCTCGCTGCCGATCGTGCAAAGAATGACGGCAAGCAAAGTTCGTTTCCAAAGAGAATTACCACAGGGCTTTTTTATGATCTGCAATTTTTTGTAAAATTAGCACTTCCTCTTTAGCAGACTGAAACAAAATAATAATCTGTACCATATTTTCTGTTTATCAATGTAACAGAGCTTAAGTTCCATAGATGTTGGCCAAACAAATTTTTCCCTGAAAAATACTTCGGTCCAAGTTGGATGTCTTGCCAAGAATGCTATGCTCCAGTCGTGACGCACCATTCCTACAACACACAAATCAATGGTGTAGGCAGCCCGACATGCGCATTACACATTGCGCATGTGCAATCCCGCAAAGACAATGCAATAGCCAGATAGCTTACTTAATCACATTCACATTTACGAACACGTAAAATGAAAGTCTATACCCTCGTAACAATCAAGCGGATATACTATTGAGTAACGGAAATTATACTTAAATTTTAATATTTCCTTTAATATAAAACTTAAACTGATAGACCTGAATACATACAAACTATAAGATCTATTTTGCCAAGCATGTTTTATGGCATTTTATGACTTGTATTCTTTTGTATGTTTTGTATTGTATGTCCTGCCTTGGCAGTAATATGCTAGGACCTGGACTACTCTTACTGTTATTTTTGTGAATGTGCAACTCTTACTATGTTTATACTATGTTCCTTTACTGAAGATTGAAAATAAAGTGATACGAAATCAAAAAATCTTAGATTAATCCTTCCTTCTTAATATTATTTGCGAAGGGTGCGTCACCACTGGTGTAATGTGCACAAACACTGGAGCAGTATAAGCCCTGCAGAAGCGCCGCAGTAGCATTTACGCTGTAGAAGCAACATGCAATGTTTTAGGTGGATTTTATTCACAAGCATTTTCGGCATTGAATACCGGGTAGGTGATTCCTCAACAAATATGGTACTTTCTGAAAATAATTAACCCAAAACTGTCAAACCCCGCCACGACTGGTGACAGTACGGTAGTATTTATTTGAAATTATGAAAAATCAGACTTGCATTAAATTTAAATCTCTGAAAAGGTATAATCATGACTAAACAAGTCAAATAGACCCTGCATATATCCCAGCGACTATACATGCTTTTGGCAAAAAAATAAGCGAATCTGCCATATAACACGCACAACCGTTTATGATGTCATGTTGGCATGTACAAGCCGTACAAGCCATACAAGCGCACTACAACATGCATGAGTGCTTAGTTGCGAGACTGAGCACTCTTCGCATTTATACTCTTTGGTAGGCAGCATCCCCACTGCCAACCTTTTCTGATTATATATAGTAAGGGTTCATTTCTCAAGACAAAAATTGTGGTTGACTATACCTTAGTTCTCTGATGATCTCATTTGCTCCCTGCAAGTCTTGTTTGAGATTGGAATTTTCCTCTTCGAATACATGCCGAAGCATCTGAAAAAAGTCGAGAAATACAAAATAAATATTCTAGAAATATATACAAATGGACACTGTCTGTTAAATAAACTACATGTATATAGAGAGGGTAGAGTAGAGGCCTTTGTACATGGAGGTTCTAGGTTTGATAATGGGTCAGTGCAAAAAATCCCACTGTCGAAGTATAACTCAGCATTGACAAGGGTTCAAGGGCACACAATCCCCTCAAGTTCTGAATTTCCCCTAAATTTCGAAGAGTTTTATATATCAATCAAACAGGTCCTTGGTTTTCACTCTGTCCACTCTTTCAATGACAAACTAAGATGAATATCATCATCATTGAGCTAAACTTGTTACAAAAAGTTGGATTGCCCTTTAATTGTAGTCTCTACTGCTCTCACCTTTTGTGATTTCATCTGGCGTACCAGACGGAGGATCTGTGGGATGACCAGGGAGAGTTGACTGATGCCTTCCACGTTACCAAGGAGATCGGAGACGACCTGGAGAGCTTCACCAACCTTGGTGATCTGGAGAGACATCTCTGGGTGGTCCAGTGATGCATGCGGAATCTATCCCGGAATAAAGACAAAGATGAGAATGATAATACTGGTAATGATGATTTAATAATTATATGGTCTCACATTTTTTTACCCACATTAGTCTCATCAGTGATAATACTGTTCTTCCCAAGAGCCCTGCAATCCTATCATTACCCTGCTTTAGCCCAACTAAAATTATAAGGTGCTTACTCATTCAAAGAATTTCTTTCTACGAGTTACCCATTTACTTTACCTGGGTGGAAAGTGGCAAATGCATATTAATATCTTGCCAAAGGTCATTAACTATCAAATCATGTTGGGTAGAAAACTAGAAATCATCTTTTTTGTTCAGAAATTCACTGAGAGTATTCAAAATCAATATAGATATATATTTTTTTCAACATCAAAGTAAATGATACAACTATATTTGCAAAGGCTAATAAATGGTCTTAAAAGATATTCATATTAATCCATTCTTCAGAGGCAGAGCAATATTGAATACATATGAGAAGGGCCCAACTCCATCAAAACAGTTTTTTAGTTATTTAAAAAACAATATTTCGATAAGAGACAGAATGTTTTCATCTTTGCACGAAACTTGTAATAGAGAAACATAGCTATTTAATACATGAAGATGAAAACATTCTCTTTCTTATCGAAATATTATTTTTTTAATAACTAAAAAACTGTTTTGATGGAGTTGGGCACTTCTTACCCTCATGAATTCAATTGTTCTCATACCTCCTCATGACTAGGATGTTCTCCATCTCTCGATTGAAATACATTCTCCTCAGACAACCGTTCAAAGCTCTCCGATGAGGTGTCGTTTCCATGACTACGCCTGCTACCAGACCCCATGTCCCAACCGGAGGCGGAACTATGACGACTGCTGTCCCCCTGACTTCCTCCTGAGGCCGCTTTGGGAGGTTCTTCAACAAGACTTTCCTTGATTATGGCGGGATATCCACTACTCAACATATTTTGCTCATTGGTTACTGCAGGGAAAAAAAATTGATATCTTATTGGAACAGTGGAGTGGAGGAGGGAGGATAGAAAAGAAAATGGAAGAGAGATAGAAGAAGAAAACAGAGATCAAAGAAGAAATAGAATGGGGAGAGGGGAAGGAAAGAGGGGTGATGAAAGCAGACTTGAAAATGAACATACAATCTGTCTAAACTGATTCGTTCTACAAACTAAAATGCAATTGACAATCAAAGTACATAACATTACAAAACTAAAATTACAAAGCAGAAAGGCTGAACAGGAAAGAATAATTTGCAAATATAATATTGATCTCTGGTTGGTAATAGAACTACTTTTAGAGAGAAACAATGTGTCTAATTGAGAAACAATGTGTCCAGTTTCCCTGATATCCTTGTCTTTCTTAACTCTTCATTTAACTTCCAAGTGTTTTCTAACACATCTGTTTTGCTGATGTCAATTGTTGAATCCCATTTGAATTCCATCATCAGAACTCCAGGCTCAATTAAACATATTCTACACAAATGAATCAAACAAACCTTCATCCAACTTTTGCACCAATGATGGGTTGTCCAGTTTTTCCTTGATAATCTTTTGCAGCTTTGTCCTCCACTCATCGCCATGATGATCGCGAAACCTCTCCAGCATGTGGATGATTTTACTCTTGGGGTCTTCCAAACCACTGTCAATTTCCGCAACCTTACTCTCAGACAAACCAAACAAGTGACCCAAGACAGTGGGATCTGTTGTCGATGAGAGGATGGTGGCAATCTCCAGCATTAAGCAGGCCAAGGAGGAATTGGTCTTCTCATCTGAAAAGGTTTTAGGAAGACATTTTGGAAACATGAATTCAACTCTTTAAGTTTACAACACTAAAAAATTTCTAGAAGGGTACCAATCACCCCAAATAATTTTGCTCTGTATGTTAGAGGTTGCATGTCGTTATACTATATTCAAAACATGGGCTTCAAATATTAATTCTGTAAAGAGATATTGCAATTTCAATTACACTCTCTATAAGCATAAAAGGGACTCGTGTGTAGACTACTCGACTCACCCGTACGCGCTTGCCAAGATATATAGACTTGCGCGGAACCAAACTCTGAGTTCGGTTCCGAGGGAGCATTTTCATGTTATCCTTTATTTCCTTCATACTCATTAACTGTTGACCTATAGAATACCTGACAAAGTTTTTTGAGGTTGATTTTATACTTTCTAGCTGTGCACAAATTATTTTTTCGGGCGATTGGTACACTTTAAACAATTTGTCTATGCAGAAATAACCGTCTGGTATAGGGAATTCTTAAATAAAACTGAAATCTGTCAACTGTCCGTGGAGCTAAACAATAGCTACGTTCATACGGGACTTGTACATGTAGTACTGAAACTTAATTAACGAAACAATGGCTCACTAACAATGACGAGGGTTCACACGGGCCCGAAACAACAACACTCGTTGTTCTGAGAATACATGTAGGCTTCCCTTTGGAAGCCTTTAAAGACAGGTTTTACAATACTCAATTTGTGATGAAAGAGAGACGAAAATCTAAAAATGATCTCACCTTGTTTGTCATCATCCTGTATCTCTGGTTCATGTGCTGCGGTTGCCATACTGTCAGCAGTTACTCAGTCTTTACTTTTTACACCCTTTTTTATTTGGGACTATACTGTATGAAATTTTAAAAAACAACAACAGACAAAATAGTGAGATCCTAATGAAATGTAGTTCAATACTAAAATTTTTAGTTTTAATGTTTTTCTTTTATTTATATCTGTTTATTTATTGATTAGTCATTTGTGGGCTTAAAGATAAAGTTGAGTTCTTTTCATGTGATTACATGTACATATTGTGAAAGAAACTGTCTCAAAGCAATTGGGAAAGGTTAATCATGTCTACCGTAAGAACTGATATTAAGTTGTATACTGTTAGATTTTGGAATCATCATAATTATAAGAAATTGCCCCAATCTCGCTGAAAAGCACACTGCACACAGAAATGGGTATATAGGACTGCACACAAATGTGGCATGAATGTTCGGCCCGAATAATTCAGCTATTTCTCCTCATATTTCGAATATGAGGGCATTTAAAGAGCAATACTTTGCATGGGACATTTCTACTGTGTTCTTCCAAACTGACATAAAAGGAATGAGAAAGCTCGCAAATGATTTTTCACGTTTTCCAGAACTCAACCTCCTCTTTAACACAGTGAATATACATGTAAGATTCTGACAAAAGTAAAAGGAAGAAAAGAAGAGTTCCCGAGTCATTGTATTCGTGAAACATCAATTACTGTATACGCCATATATTTCACGGGGGTTTATTTTCGCGAATTTCGCGAATCGCGAGTGGGTCACGAATTTTACAACACGCCAAAATATTGCCAACATAAGAAGTCGGCTGAATTTGTTGTCTCCTGGTCAGAAATTCACCGCTTCGCTTTGCAACAGTACATCATCACCGCTGTTTGTAAATTTGAGAATTTTCCGACCGCGAATTCAACCGCTCGCGAAATAGTCTGGTTAGTCCTATTCGTGAAAATTTATGGCTTATACAGTACTATCATATTGTGTATTTCATGGACTTTGAGGGTAATAAATCAATTTCGAATTCTCAAAATCTATCTGAAAGTGGATAGTAACATCAAAATTGCATGTAATAATGCTGTGCATGTTCATTAGCGGAAATTTCAGGTTTTTATATTTTTTTACAAGATCTTTATGCATTCATATTCATACAAAATACATGTACATAACAATGGACGACAGTACAGCATTTGCACTTTCAAACCTTATACAGTTTGTGTGATACATAAGTATAAATGTAATATGTAAGCCAATAATCTGTAAAACGTTTTATAATTTTCCATCAAAATCAAATATAACTCCAAAATAGTCAAGTGCAATGTAATGTTATTACTATCAGTTCTGGCACTACAAAATTAGGAATACAAATAATCAGGTCAACAAATCAGGAAAATTCAGTTTACTACATCACTTCAATGTGTTTGGTAAACTTTGGTTGTAATATTGCATATTTCAGCACAAAGTCTTGAAAATGATTAATATCTATGAAAATAAGAACTCTGTCATGCAATATTGCACTTTAAAATGATGAAATTTGAAATGGAAAAAAAAAACCCTCAATATACAGGCCTACATGTACGTATACACATATTAAGAATTCTTTATTCATGGAAACCAATAAAATTCATATTCCCCACATGTTCTTCCTTTTACTTCTCGAAATAATATTCCACAGCAGTGAACAAAACAGAAGAAGGCTGAGGGCCATTTGCTCCTAAAATCTTGAAAAGGCCACTGTAATTAGTGTAAATAATAAAAAACAGAACCACTATTTGATATTATTACTATCAAAAAGTTGTAATGCACAAAATCTCTGAACACAACAGTTTGACTAAAAAGGTCGCCCTTGCAAATATTATTGTTTTTCCTGTTCCGTTTGCATCTGGACCACTTGTCTTGCTGGTGCGTTTGATAGCAACTTACATTTGCAGAGGGTCTGTAACACCTTCAGTGGTAGACTTATCAGCACATTAGAGAGTAAACACTATATCATTCCAATCACGATCAGTTGTGGAAATGAACTTGAATTAAAACTTGCACATGCACAATGGAACATCTTTTATCACCGGTACATATGGAAGAACAGAAAATTTACGTGTCATCATGATGACACATGTATACAAAGTCATAAAAATAATAATGAAAGGAATATGTTGAGGATTAGTAGATCTATTGGATTAATTCATCAAGTTCATGGAAAAATGTTGCATTGTCATTGTGTAATATATCAGGATTAGTCATTTGTAGGCTTAAAGCTCATAGACAGTCTCGGTAGCAAAAATCATACTGGCAAGAAACTTACCTGAAATAGTCACATACTATTCTCCTTTTATCATGTACGAGATTATTTAAAATTCCATTCACGATTTCGAACAAATTTTAGTGTAAATATCTGTAAGAAACGCTTGGTAACGGCTTTTCACTGCCTCACGCTAAGACCATATCCACCCGAAGGTTCTCCGCACAATAAACCCAGCGCTTCGCACTATGTGTAGCGTATTCTACACACACAGCAATCCTCGTGTAAGTAGTGTGGCCGTTGTTTGAATTTACATCCCCTCTTTTTTGGGCCAGGGATTTTTATTACTTTTCACCTCTCATTCGATAAATATTTCACTTGAGGAGGAAAAAACTTCATAGCATTTTAATTATGTTAGTACCCTGCTGTTTTTGAGGGCTTCCCAATGTTACCTTTAACACAGTGAATATAAAATTCTGGCAGAGTATAAAAGAAAAAAGAGAAGCTCTTGAATCATATTTTAAACGATGATTATCATATTGTATATTTTATGGACAAGTTTAAAATCTGTGTGGAGCATAATTTTGAATTCTCAAAATCTATCTGAAAGTGGCCAACAGTTTCATCAAAATTGCATAATAATCCTACATATGTTTATAAGTGGAAAATTCCGTATTCTTTAAAAAAAAAAAAAAAAAGATATGCACATATTCACTGTACTAGTGTAGGCTTGAATAAACTTGCACTTTGGACTCTAAACCAAATAGTTCATGAATGATCAACCACTTAGAACTTAGATCTAGATCAACATCATGAAGTACTCGTACTGTCTACATGCCCAAAGGCAAAATGGGATATATGCAGAGAATTGATTGCATGCTTGAACTCGTCATTGTCAATAGCATCATGCAAATTTTGTTGACACATGTTTGAATGGTAAATAATCATTGGCTGCTAAAAGCTGATGACAAAGATGTGTATGGGTGTGTGTGTGTATGTGTATACGCGGGCTAACTCGGCACTAGGGCGAACTCGGCCTTGGTGGAAAATCGCCGCGGAGTGAGCCCAGAGAGTTAAAGTGATTGCAAACACTTGTGTTGAATTTCGCATTTAATTACACATTTCAAAACACTTAAATTCAAATTATTTGATATCAATGTGTAAAATGATCAGCAAAGAAGTAATGTTGACAATTTCAAGAAGTAAAATTATGCAAAACATGAAATTTAAGGCTAAAAATGGGTACGGTGCGTAGCGTGGACTTCAACTCTTGAAACACAGTCACCGCGCAGTGCCGAGTTCGCCCTAGTGCCGAGTTAGCCCGACCCCATATATATATATACATACCAATAAATGAATACACAGGAAAATATTAGAGAGAAGAAAAAAGGAAAAAAAAGAAAGAAAAGGGGAAAAAGGAGAAGAAAGAAGAGAAAAAAGAAAAAAGAAAAAAGAAAAAAGAAAAAAAAAAGGAAAAAAAAGGTGAGTAGATCTATAGGTGATGACGCGCAAAGTCTTGATATCGCAAGTAATAGGGTAGCCGACGAACTGTAATTATAAATAAACACTAGTATACGACACATTAAAAAAATTTTGTCTTACCTAGTTCCAATACCAAATAATAAACAAATAAAGAGTAACAAGCACAGATTAATCCTCCCTAAACTTGCACTACACCAATAACAAAGGCCAAGGTAAGTCTTTATCTCACACACCGGGCAAGGTATCAGAATAATATAACGAGAGAGCAAGAACAGATGAGAGGGCAATGTCGCCCTCTTACAACCAGCCTGGCGTAAATCATCGAAATCGATGGATATCGCCATCAAATCAACAACAACAATGATGCATCATGCATGACTGAACATTGATCATCAAAAATTTTCAAGTCCTTTCTACTTCCCATTCTTCACGACACAACTGCTGACAATCTATAGACAGAAAGGCAATATCGTGAAATAGGCCCCGCTTCAAAAATTTTCTAAGTTTTTCAGGATTAGGGTTAGAGTTAGGGTTTAGTGTTAGGTTTTAGGATTAGGATTAACTGTTAGGGTTTAGGATTAGGATTAGGGTAACCGTTAGGGTATGTGGGGCCTATAATCACGAGTATGCCGACAGAAATATCTCATCTGTTTGGAGGAGTTAAAACATTTTTTTGCTTTTGAGCCTGATCTCCTCAAAGACAGGAGGAGCGGAGCAAAGAGGAGTGGGGAGGGATTCTGTGAAGCCAGACGTAGACCGTAGTCTCAGCGGAGCATGGGCCTAGTAATAAGTAGTATAGGCTATGTACTACGTATTGTAGATAAGACTCCAGTCTAGAGACTAGACTGATTTTTCGGTCTATCTAACTCAGTCTGGATCTACATCATGTGATCAGGGTTAAGGAGACCAAGATCTACATTTATAATTTTCAAAATGAAGATCTAAAATTGTGGCACACCAAAACAACATACAGACTATCCATAAACAGATAAATCTACAACGATTAATACAACATAACCCTTCCGATTCCTTTATCATTGTGATATGTAGCCGTGCCCGGCCGCCGTCGACACATCGCCGTCGCGCGCGTTAATGGTGTCCCATCCACAAAAGTTCGTATAATAATGCGGACGTCACCCGTAGGACGACGCCATATTTAGCGAAGAGAAAAACATGTCCTTACTCGTGAATCTCTCGGAAACACCATAATTAATGGATCAAAAGAATACTATAGAATTAAGAAACCACCATACCTGTTGCATTCTAAGATAGAGTAAAAACAACCTACGAAATCAGTCATTTCAAGAGAGAACGTTCCTTTTTTTTCCTCCGATACACAAACAGAATGTCATGGGGAATCCCCTTTCCAAGTTCCAACCTGATTTAGTCTGGCTAGCTTAGAATTAGAAATCCAAACAGGTTTTTATTTCTTTATTTATTAGTTAGGCGACTTTAATAGGTCTATATTTGTTTTTGATTTTGATACAATTCATGGGCATATTCTAAGATACTGTAAATACTTTTGAAATGATATGAAAGTATTAAATTTGAGTCTATTTCCTCCGCAAAAAATATTACAGACTCTCAGTGGTCTGTGTATAAGACTACTAGATTTGTTTGTGTTGGCAAGAAATATGTTGGCAAGAACTGGGCGTTGTGGCGACAGTGGCGTGCGCCTGTAATCCAGCTAAAATGGAAGTTATAAACTGATTCAGCGGACCAGGGAGCGGACTCAGGTTCGAAACTGAGTTTATATCTGATTGATACACGTCTGTAAAAACCCAATTACACACACACACACACATTGTCATGGGTCTCCTTACGTTTAATACTGAAATAGCGTGAAAAAATTAAAGTGCATTTTTTATGCATAATGGCAGCGCCATTAAATCTAATTCAAGGAGAAGGTACAGGAGACCTGCTTTTAACCATGGGTTACTAAATTGTTGCTAAGCAGGGGCGGCGCCAGGGTATTTAAATAGAGGGGGGGGGGGGACAAAATGACGCGTATAGCAACGTCGCACGTCGAGGGTCTTGAAATAACAAAGAGGACTATAACAGTTATGTCATAATTGCATGGCCTAGCATTCTCTTCTCAATTTTCCCTTCTCTTTCTCCTTTTTTCCCCCTTCTTCCTCTTTTTTTTTTTTTTTTTTTTTTTTTTGCTCGCTTGAAAAATGATAGGGGGCGGCCGCCCCCCTGCCCCCTGTAGCGCCGCCCCTGTTGCTAAGGTGTATAGATCGGAAAAATAAACATTACTATAGATTCCGTTCTAATCCTTCAGATGCTTCTCGTAAAAAAAAATATGCTAAGTATAGAAATATTTTGACATCTTTATTGCGAACTGCGAAGAATGATTATTATTGCTCTCAATTTGATTTGTCTAAAAATAATACTAAAGCCACTTGGAAGGTTATTAATAATGTGTTAAATAGGTGTAGCCGTCGTCAAAAGAAACAACCTGCTAGAATCACTGGCGTAAATCGCGGGGGGATGGGGGGATATATCCCCCCCCCCCACACTTTTCGAGGAAGGGGGGATGGCCCGTACAATCATCCCCCCCCCCTTTTCACGAAAGAGATGAAAAAATATATGTTACTAGATAATTGTTTTATTGGCGAAAAATTCTCCCTGAAATGCCGCTAAACACTTGAATTGAATCAACTTTAATTTTAAAAATGATAATAAAGGGCCTGCTCACCATCGCCATACGAAAGACCTATGCCATTATCATAAAATTGAAAAAAAAAAAAAAGAATGCCGTTCCCTTCTGATCATGATATGTACATGGGCAAGTGGTTAAGATGGAATGTCAAAAATGTAACTTTACGCGCATATTAGCATTCCAATCAAGACATGCATGTTGTATGTTAGTTTGGCTGTGGCTGTTGTGGATGAGTATGTTATACTGCATGTGTTTTTTGAATGACAAAACGTGCCTTGTGTTTGTCAAACAAGATCACGTTGGCAAATTATTTCAACCATCCCCCCCCCCCCCCCCCCCCACTCCTCGATACGGATTTACGCCACTGGCTAGAATCTTGTTAAACAATGATTGAAATGATAATAGCAAGCTGACTTCTGGAACAAACTTATAAGGAGCTCAATGTTGGGCTTGATTGGGTATGTGCCAATAGACTATCTCTAAATTTTGGAAAAAAAACTCGTTGTAACTTGTATGTTATTTAGTAATTCAATCGCATCTCTGGATGGTGATGTAGGCCTATTACTTAAAAACGCCACAATAAAAATGGTTGAGGAGTTAAAGTTTCTTGGTTTGCTTATTGATAATAAGTTATGGAAACCACACTGTGTATCTAAACACATAAATTATGGTATTCTTGCTTGGGGCAACTCTACTAAGTCTCAATTGGATAGACACTCAGTTGTACAAATAGGGGTGATGAGAATAATTTTGAAAAAGCCTAGACTATAGCTCCGTCTAAAATATTATTCTTTGAAAATAAAGTGTTGAGACTAAACGATTTGTTTTATTACAAGTTAGGCAGTGTAATCTATCAAGCACGAATTCATGAATTGCCTCAGGTATTACTATTAATGTGCAAAACGAATGATGGTATACATAGGCAATCTACACGACAATCCTTCTTCTTTCATTTACCACTTCTTCGTACTCACCTTGCCCAGAAAACATTAATTTACACTGGGCCCTTTTATTGGAATCATCTTGATTCAAATCTAAAGCAAGCTTCCTCTCTTAAATCTTTTAGAAGAAATCTTAAACATTATCAAACAAAACCCTTCCTTCAAGACATCTTTTTGATCATGCACATATTATGATGTGTATCCGGATTTTCTAACACTATAAACCCAATAGGCTGACATTAACTGCTAATATACATTGTAAGCTTATTTTATTTTGATGTTTATTGATGTTTATGTGTGTTTATTTCTTCTTTTTTCACGCATATCTTGTCTCGTCTCTTTACTAATTATATACATGTATTATGCAATTCTCTTTTAGTGGGGAACCTATAGCTACGCTTTTCCTTAGGTTCACCCATGATATTGCATTTTCCATTGACTAATGTAAATGTTCACTTTTGATCATGGGCGGAAATCCCGGGGGGACGGGGGGGACGCGTCCCCCCCCCCCCACTATTTGGAAGGTAGGGGACACAATATCAAATGTCCCCCCCCCCCACAATTTGTGGTCTTTTATTATGAAAAAAAATACATCATTCAAAACCGAAATTACCTACATGTACATGTATCCTCAAATTTCGAAATATATAATTTTCTTTTTGTAAAGAACTTGTGTATAAAAAAAAAAATAAAAAAAAGCGCTTGCAGCGTACGACTCGAACTCGCTATGCAAGCCATGGGTATTTTACTCTATGATGCCAGCCAATTGATGAGTGACATCGATCGCCACGTGTCTAGGAGCTATCTATACAGTACGCTTACATCTACCTTAGACAAACTGATGAACATGCAAGAAATTTCTGTCATCCATTGAAGAAATAAAGAGCATGTTCCAGTGCCTGACTAGTTCTGTACTAAAGGATAAAAAACAATGAAATAGTACTACAAAGAGAAGAAAACATGGGATTGTGAAATGCATGTACTTTCACTGCTTAAACTTTCATACCACAATAACTAAGTTTCTGGTCATGGTTTCTGGTATATGTATTCATTTCGCAATTAGCATGTAAATGAAGAAAGTCAAGTGACTAAATGTGATACTATTTGACATATAAGATATTACTGCTAAAAAAAAATGAATACAACCAAAATAGAGTATGTAAAGTGAACATGTGATAATTTGACTTAAGTTTTCATGTTTCTACTGACGGTGCTCAGTGCAGTCCAAGTACATACACCTACATGTATATATGACAGTGCATTGCAATGCTGCATTTCTGTGTCACATCTGGACATGAAATTTCTGTCATCCATTAAAAAATATAGAGCATGTTTGGAGTGCCTGACTAGTTTTGTACTAAAGGAAAAAATGAAATAGTAAAACAAAGAGGGGAAAACATGGGATTGTAAAATACATGTACTTTCACTGCTTAAAGGCATTGATTAACATTGTTTCCAGTGAAAAAAATCTGAGTTCTATGGTTCTGCTGCTTATTGGTGGTGTCTTTGATAAGGTCTAAAAATGAAACCCTGAAAAAATTGTGCTTCAAAACTTTCATTAAGTGCTTTGAAAAGCCGAAAATCTATTGAGTAACCAGATTTACAATGTGTTCCCCCATAGACGGTCGTTTTAATTATTATCGCCTACTATAATAAATAATCAAACCTCTGTTTGCGATCAGTATCTATAGGGTTTTGTTTATAATTTTTGTTGGTTTAAGAGTTTTTGAGTACATATGGGAAGTATTCATATACATGTCTCATCTTGACATGAATTATTTTTAAATCAGGTGCTCACAATGTCTGCCTTTAAACTTTCACACCGCAACAACTAAGTTTCTGGTATTTTTTTATATTCATTATGCAATTAGCATGTAAATGAAGAGGGTCAACAGACTGAATGTGAAAGTACTTGACATATAAAATATTACTGCTCGAAAAAAAAATGAATACAACAGGGATAGAGTATGTAAAGTGAACATGTGATCATTGAACTTAAATTTTCATGTTTCCACTGACGGTGCAGTCCAAGTACATATATCTATATCAATATCTCATTTGTTAAATGGGAGAATGGTTTGCTACATTAGTGATTACAGCTTTTAAGTACCTGATGTACTACATGTATGTTTTATATTGTAGAAAACTGTTCAAGACTAGACTGCAAACGTTGCAAATGCTTAAGTTGTGAACTTGTAATCGATAAGCCGACGCCTTGTCTGCACACAATATTATGTATGTATATGAAGAGAGGTTATTCATGAAGATCAGGTTCTGACTTGTTAATTTCTACTATAATATTTAATTTGTAATAAAGTCGTACACTAATACAAGAAACGTGAGAGAGTTACAAGTGTATTAAGTATACAAATCTCATGCTGCAAAGCTAAGCCTGGCAATAACTGAAGGTACTGGGGAAGAGTGCAAAACTATATGCGAAATGAAGGATTGTACGTCAGTTTCATTGTTTATGCATGGAGGAGAATCTCTGAAAATTTCATACCAATCTGATTCATATTATCCGAGATATGAGTGAAAATATAAACAAAGAAAATAAAAGAAAATGAAGCGTTACAGTAATGCTCTCACACTATTATCATTAAATATATTCTTTTTCCACTGACTATTTTTCCAAAGCTTTGCCATAGTTGGGCTTCTGTGATACTATCTGAGATATTTCTTTGCCATTTCACTTCATAACTGAGCACTTTTGCATTCTTCCCTCCTACACTCTTACCCAGGACCTTTAACTTATAATCATTGGTCTTTCAATCCAGAGTACTTTTCTATTTTGTATGTTAACTATAAAGAGACTTGGTCTTATAGTAGACACTGTTTTACCTTTTTAACTGTTGAACAACTTTGTACTGAAGAATACACAGAACACTGGTTTCTTGATTATATTGCCTTTATTTACTAAGCAGCAATGAATGAAGAATATTCGCAAAATTTTCAGAAGAAAAGGTATGGGAATTCATGACGGCATTTAGCTGTAGACAAGAAAGGCAATCTATGTGCATCACCTATAAGGTATTGAAGGTCTACTTAAATAAAGATGTACAATTTGCTGACTTTATTCAAATTTTGTTGCATAGATTGTTTATTTATTTGTGAGCTTACGTTATGTATCAATCATTTTATTTATTTCTCATTCCTTATTTATTACTGATTCGTTTACTAATAAATAAAACAAGTATCTATAATAGGATGAATTAAGTACACTCAAGGAAGCAACTGTAATCAAACAAATTTAGAAAGGGACAGAATAATGAACTAAATGATTGTGATCGCTACCACAATCATGCTGACCAGGAAGAAGAACTGATTGTGTAGAGGCTGCCTTAAACATTGACAAATGAATATGTGGGAGAGAAATGGGGATGAAAATACCATGTTTGTTAACATTTAAAGTGCGACCGATGAGACTGAGCAAATGAGTAATAGAGACTCACAATTATCATTATTTTCTGGCATTCCTTTCGAGTTAGAATGTTTTCATTTATATTTATGCACGCACATTTATTCATGTACTGGAGTACTGATGGATCTAGGTAGAGGGGGGGGGGGGTTACTCCCAATACCCCATGCGTGTGTGTGTGTGTGTGTGTATATATATATATATATATATGTACATATATATATATGTATATATATATGTATATATATATATATATATATATATATATATATATATATATATATATATATATATATATATATATATATATATGTATATAGGTGTGTGGGGGTGTGTGTTTGTGTTTGTTACTCTGCAGAACAGCAAAGTGGAAAACAAAAATGTGTCCCCCCCACTTCCGAGGGCAGATTTCCGCCCATGCTTTTGATTACATTGAAATTGTTATTGATTATGATATCTGTATGCGATATTTCAACTATGTATACTTTCAGTTGTGTTCATGGCAAATTTCTGCAGTATTATGAAATAAATTCATTCATTCAATTCATTCATGATGATTCATTCACAAAGCCCGATCGCATACCCCTTTTATGCAGGTATACGAGATCTGCTTTAGTCACTGACAAAAACATGGTACCCCTAGCTTCTTCTTCTTCTATTGTATCCCTTTATCGGAGATCCATAGTATTTCGTAATACTGTTCCAGTTAGTACATTTCAAAAAGTGGAAGTCAAGTTACTCAGTTTGACGAGAGAGTAAAGTTGAGCGAGAGAGATGCATTTTGCGCAGGAACTTTAAGATAAGTACAAGTAGGTTTAGGCTGTTTCTTGACGAGATAGGTAGGCAGTGGCGGATTCAGGGGGGGGGGGGCAATCCCGGCCCGTGCCCCCCCCCCTTTTGAGGGAAAACAATGCAATGTGCCCCCCCCCCCCCTATTTGCGATTGTGCCCCCCCCCCTTTTCGAGCAGAAAACCTTCTTTTTTTTTTTGCTTGTCAGAGAATTATGGAGGGGAACTGGACCCCATAACCCCCCCCCCCCCCCCCCCCCCCCACTGAGCGACTTTTGGAGGGCTGGCGAGAGACCAAAAAAATATGGGTCTCCCTCCAAGCAGTTTCCCAAAGTTGACAATCCTGCATTTGTGTGCCCCCCCCCCCCCTTATACGAAATCCTGGATTCGCCCCTGTAGGTAGGGATATGTCGGGTAAAAATTCATAGAACAGAAATAGTGAATTGCCGTGGGTCCTTTTCATTAAAGTATTCTGCGACGGTTGCCAACAGTACTCTTCATCCTCAGCGATATGATTCTGTATAATGACCTTCTGTGACTGAGCATAGGACATTCCCCTACAAAGCGCGTAACACTCTCCAACGAAGTCTTACATGGCTCGCAGGATCTTGAAGCACTTTGATTCAAAGTAAATAATCTTTCTTTAGTTGTGTAGGTTTTGCAGGATAATTGTGCTCAAATGCAAACAGCTTCTCAAAGAAGCGAAATAGAAATTTGATTTGGATAATAGCTGCTCTATCTCGCGGAATCCTTCCTTCCAGTCCAAAGGCTAAGAGATTTTTTTTTTTTAATGTTGTTGTTAATGCTGCTGTTGTTGTTGTTGTTGTTCTTCAAGGGCAGTGTGGTGACGTTCTCTCGATTTCCAGTTCCATTACCAGAACTCAAGTTTAGCTTATTTACGAATTGCCTTTTTTAAATTTTGATTCTTTCGGTGCTTGTTTTGTTTTGATATACATGTATTACTGAATTGCTCTCATGGTTTTACACCTTAGCCGAAAAAGAAGAGTTAGCAATTCCTTATAGTTTTCAGTGACATAACCCACAAATTTTGGAATACTTTTGAAAAAGATGGGGCCTGATTTTTAGCTAACATGGCTAATGGCGAATTTCAAGTGACTTTTCGCTGCTTACGCTTGCCTAAAGACTGAACGTAGCAACAACAGCAACAACAACAAAATCTTTTTAAAGGGAAGCAGAAAAAGCAGACTGGTCTGAATGAAATCGGACAAGCCATAAGAAAGCTAGGAATTTTTGAAAGTTGTAATTATTATACATAACTTTAAATTGGCCGAATCGGTACGGTCACTATGATGTAGACGGCGGACAAGGGCGGCGATTTCTTGTCACGGCCGGACGGGACGCGAGGGGGGGGGGGTCTTTGACGGTTCATCCCCCTCCCCTTCCACACCCCACAAAAATAAAGATTTTTCATTTTGCAGAATAAAAACTTTGCATTTTGGCGAATTCCGAGGGAGAAAATTTTGCGGTTTAAAAGCCAAGTGTTAAATCACCATTTACACAATAATTTTCAGGAGGGGGGGGGGGTGGGTGGGTGGAAAACCTGTCAAATATTTCCAGGAAGAGGAGTTCCCTGCCCCTCCCCCCACCCAACCCCCCCCCCCCCCGAAATGCTGGCCCTACAATGTATAGATCCTATATAGGGAGTTTACATTGTCCGTTGTAAAACGAAGGGGAATATCTACCTAAATTATTGGCCTACATACGTCTTAGAGATCTTCTGCAATATTGCACATTTTTAGTACTAGTATGCGAGGGAGCGTAGCGACCGAGCGAGAAAATTCCCAATTTTTTGAATTATGAAACTTTGCATTTTAGAGCACTTAGGAGCCTAAACAGGGGGTTTGCAGCCTTTACTCATTATTCAATATACATTTTTTTTTTTGCAGTAATCAAAATTTCCGGGGGGACGTGCCCCCCCCCCCCCGATCGCCGCCCCTGGCGGTGGACAACTCTCTCATTGGCTCCACACAGAAAAAGGACTAAGATATCAATTATGTTTTGAGTACTGCCCGGGGGGAGGGCGGAATTTAATATTTTAGTGGACGACAAAATTAATGGGAGAGTTGGCCGTGAAGACGTCACAGTCGATTCACCAAATCGCCAATTTAAGATTCGCATAGATGTAGTAATATAATTTCTTTAAAATTCATAAACTTCTTATTCATGTCCGATTTCTTTTAAGATTTCACCATCCTGTAGGCTTATTTTTCTACTTTCACACAAATTAATTTCTTGCAAAGGTAGGAATGGGACCTCTAAACAGTAGATAATCGTATAATTTGGCTCGGTTTGTTTTCCTCAAAGTTTAACATGTTTAACATTCATTTTCATGATTGATTTAAGTGACGATACAAATTCATAATTTAATGACATTGCGGATAGCAGGCCAAACTGAAGAACACCTAAGTTAGAAGATGTAGTTCCATCAAACCGTAGTACTGTCCCTTGATTAGTATAGGGCAAGTTCAAGAAGTGTATAATTATCTAGCTAAATTAATTGCTCAAGATCCTGAAAAAGATGACTGCATGCATGGGTTTTATTGAAATACTGCATATTGCTAAATTTTATACCCGAATTTTCTTTCTTTCCTTATGTTTTTCATTGTTTCTCTTTCTCTCATCATCTTTCCTTTCTTTCCTTATATATATATTTTTTCTTTCCTCATCTTCTTTCTTTCTTTGTTCTCTTCTCTTTTCTCATCTTCTTTTCTTTGTTTTCATGTTTTTTCATTGTTTCCTTCTCTCGTCATCTTTCTTGAATAGCTTCTCACCCCCCCCCCCTCTCTTCTCTCTCTCTCTCTCTCTCTCTCTTTATCTCTCTCTCTCTCTCTCTCTCTCTCTCTCTCTCTCTCTCTCTCTCATACACTTTCACAAAGAGTAACGTTCTTGTGACGGCTCATCATACGATGGAATCTCCCATGAGATCTAACTTGTTGAAATAACTTTAACATATGATTATTGATTAATAGCGCCCCCTTAGATTGAGAACAAGAAAAAAAAATCAGGTGTCCTGATTTTGTCACTTAAGCACGCAATTTCAGTCATGCATAGGCTATAGGGCCTACAATGTATTAAATAACACTGATATACGTAAATTTGGGTTATCAGAGTATTCGTGCTTTGTGTGCTGATTATTGTGTGACAATGAAGTGGCGTACAGGCCTAGCTTCGGGGGGGGGGGGGGGGACATTCCAGCCAATGGTGATCGTCACCGTGATCCATCTACTTCAAACAAGAAATGTATTTCAGAGCGAAATTCATTTTGTTTTGTGAGTCGTAATATGAATAATCATGTAAGGGGGAGGTAGTTGTAGGGCCATAGTTGTAGGATATACGTTCATTTTTACCATCTCTTCGAAATTTGTAAAATTCATTATTTTGATTTCAATATGTTCAATGTAGAAGTGCCATTATATAGCTACAGCGGTATTTAATGAATCCATAATTATAAGCGAGCGAGCAAAATTTAGGCCTCATTTCCTTTAGAAATAGTTGGGTTTTTTTTTTTGGGGGGGGGGGGACAGGTGGATTATTTTTCAATGCTTGCATAATCTATTTGTATGTTTAAACATTTTCAGACTGAATTCAATTCGAAACATAAGAACGACGTTCAGTTAATTTTGTCTATTACGGTTTTATCTATATTAGACGATGCGTGTACCCTGTTTAATCTTTTCTTAATTTTTGAAGTTAGTTAGTTACATCCTATGGTTATCAACGTTTTGCGAGGTCGATTTGAGGCGAACCAAAACATTTTTTGAGAAAATGTTCCGAATTTATCAGGTTAACAGCAATATGATGATTAGTTAGGCCTACCAATAATAATTGCAATAATTTCCTCATGCACCTGGCTAAAAGTCACTTATTCTTTTTTCTTTGATGGAAATTTTTCCGGAGGCAAACTCACCATTTGCCCCTTTTAAATACGCTCGTAGTCGTGTGAATAGTATAAGAAACAGACAGGCAGAGTGAGAGAGCGCAGGGGTCTCAAGATCTTGTATAAATATAGATCTAGAGACGAGACAGACCGTCATGCATAGCCAGCCTATGAAATTCAATTCAATTTGATTTAGTTCAAGACTGTATTTCAGACTCAAGCAATTGTACTTTTATAGTGACCAGTTTGTAGATTTCCACATAATTTTCAAATATATCACTTTTAAACGTCATTAGAATATTATACAGGTAAACGGTTCCTATCTTAGTCGAGCTTCAAAAAAATCATGCAATGGTTTATACAACAAAATCTTGTCTTACCCCATAGCGAAATTATGTCAAACAGCTTGATGCCCTGCCTGTGTATACTTGCAGTGAACAACTGAAATCCAGCAGAAGTATCTAAATGTACGCAAAAACGGACACAGGAAACATAAAAGGGTAAGGGTTATCTTCTATAAGCAGACTTGCGCAAGGTCTTCTAACCAGAAAGCTCATTAGAGAAATGATACATCGGTTAGACAGCACGTACTCCAGTACTTGATTACGTTTTGTGAATTAACCCATTGCAAACATGAACGGCGAAACGTATGCCGTTTCATATACTGGAATTGGAAGGGCCATATATTTTGATGCACTGTAAGAATTATGAAGAACCTCAAACTGTGGAACAGTTTTAGTAGAAAAATATTCAACCCATCCAAGTCTTGACAGCGCATTAGTATTCGTTGATAATAATAATGATGATGCCCATACAATACACATGCAGACGATTAAACTTTCAGAGGAGATGATTGCGACATGCACGGTGGGGGATCCCCATACATAATCGAGTTCTGTTACTAAAAGTCACGCTTCGTTAGCAGCAACGATCAGAATTTCCAAACAAACCTTTTGTCGAATTGTCCTCTTATAATTGGAGGAATTGAATTTTCTTTCATTCTTAACCGACCAAAAGGCGATAACGTAACGTAAAAACGCAAAGGCAAATATTTGAAATTCATGTTGCAAATGTATCACACTGAAACAAAATCTTAATCTCTAAGCTAAATTAGATCCACGTACATGCAAATTGGCAATAATTTTTATTTCTAGGCAGCCTATTTCCTTATACATGAAGTAAACAAAGAAATGAATGAATAAATTAATAAAATCTGATCAGATTGTTTGCAAAAAAAAAGAGAAGATATAGGCTTATAATATGGTCTTCACATATTTATGTGGGATAAAGGGAAACTATAGGCATGATAGGCCAACCGATTTATTTGTTGTAAACATAATAACACATTTTTTAATCAAGATACTGTAACAGTAATATACAAAAATCAAAATAATTGCCAAACAATGATGAAAATAAACGAATAAATAAAACTGTGGATCCTGAAAAGGAATATATATGGGCGGTTAACAGGAAATTATAAAGTGAGAAAACGAAATAAAATGACGTTCATGAATACTTGTTAATACGATAGACCTATAAAGTTTACAATACAAAGAGCAAGCAAATTATAAAACAGAAATTTCAGTAACGAAGGAGACAAACACTGAGTGAATTATGTCCCAACGATGTACCAGTATATATATATATATATATATATATATATATATATATATATATATACATTTACTTGCGTTTTCATCAATTCAAATTTAACCTTTACTACAATGTCACAGAAGGCTCTGGATCCTCCACAGTGCTGAATAGTATGTTAGTGTATAGTGAAACACAACAAAATAGAATTATACACAATCCAAGAAAAATACCCCCCCCCCCCCTTCGAAAAAAGGGAGATCTTCAGAAAAGTTCATGCTTGTGAGTCCATGCATAGCCCTAATACCTGTGCTGACCTTATTTTGTTCCCCGCAGAAGGTGTATTCCAACAGTATATTCCAATAGGATATTCCAATGTTATGTGTTATTACATAATGATGTATCGTAGTATATTGAGCGAACAATGACTGCAGTATATCGTTTCGACTTTCGAATCAGTAATGATGCTTTAAAGAATGGCTACAAAGCATCCTATAATTATGTCAGAATGACAGATTTGTTATAGATAGTATCAACCGTCATGATAATTTTCTTGGAAGAAAGCAGGATACGATATCTGAATCAGGGGAAAGGGGGAACGTATTAAATGGGCTGGTGATACAGAAACACTATACTCTGAATAATTTATTTTGATATTTCTCCCTTACCGGAACCTGTTCGTTTTTGCTTCCTATATACGACATAAATGACACGGATGTACACGGAAACACACACACACACACATCCACACACACTCCAACTCGACGACCTTAGGTCATATATCATTTTAAAACCAACGATGACGTCATGATTTTTCAGACATCAGTGTACGGATGAGCGATACACTGTATTTCAAAGTGTAGGGTATTACCCAACACTTTGAAATATAGCTTGGCTATTTGATACTTTTATCCAATCGTTATTGCGAAATAACTTCTACGTATTCCAACTTCCCAAGGAGACATTGATTGACGTTTTGCATGTAGGCGTGATTAGTTTCACTCATTTCATTTCCTTTTCTTGCCCCTTATTCATCAATACATATATTTCTAATTACTAAGTTGTATAATATTCTCGTCTAATTTCATAAGTCATGAGTTAGCATATATTCCATTTTTATTCTGGCTCTTTCCAACCGTCCTGAGCTCTCCAAAAGAAAACTTATCTTAAGCTCCACTGATTTCCTCACATATCTATTTTTTCAGAAAGAGAGAAGGGGACGGTTCAAGAAGGGTAGAAAGAATGGTTGTAGACAGTGGCGGATCTACATAGGGGGAAAACCGGCCCGTGCCCCCTCTTCTGAAACCCAACTGGCATACTTTGATTATACAATGAAAAAAAAATGGCCCCTAATTGTGTACTTGTCCGGCTCTTTGCCACCTCTTTTACAAAATCCTGGATCCTGGTTATAGAGGCACGATGTGTTTAATATCATACATTTAAGAGTGTATAAGAGCATTAGAGGTAGGATGGGAGAAGTAGAATGGTATTAAAGGGTGGTAGTAGCTAGAGGTAGGGTGGTAGTAGACATTGTAGAGGTAGGATGGTAGCAGATGTAGGATGTAGTTAAGTTGGGAGGAAAGTAGAGGTAGAATGGTAGTAGAGGTAGAATGGTAGTAGAGGAAGAATGATAATAGAGGAAGAATGTAGTAGAGGTAGGATGGTAGGAGAGGTAGAATGGTAGTAGAGGTAGAATGGTAGTAGAGGTAGAATGGTAGTAGAGGAAGAATGGTAGTAGAGGTAGAATGTAGTAGAGGTAGGATGGTAGTAGAGGTAGAATGGTAGTAGAGGTAGGATGGTGGTAGAGGTGGGATGGTAGAAGAGGTAGAATGGTAGTAGAGGTAGAATGTAGTAGAGGTAGAATGTAGTAGAGGTAGGATGGTAGTAGAGGTAGGATGGTAGTAGAGGTAGGATGGTAGTAGAGGTAGGATGGTAGTAGAGGTAGGATGGTAGTAGAGGTAGAATGGTAGTAGAGGTAGGATGGTGGTAGAGGTAGAATGGTAGTAGAGGTAGAATGGTAGTAGAGGTAGGATGGTAGTAGAGGTAGGATGGTGGTAGAGGTAGGATGGTGGTAGAGGTAGGATGGTAGTAGAGGTAGGATGGTAGTAGAGGTAGGATGGTGGTAGAGGTAGGGTGGTAGTAGAGGTAGGATGGTAGTAGAGGTAGGATGGTAGTAGAGGTAGAATGGTCGTAGAGGTAGAATGGTATTAAAGGGTGGTAGTAGCTAGAGGTAGGGTGGTAGTAGACATTGTAGAGGTAGGATGGTAGCAGATGTAGGATGTAGTTAAGTTGGGAGGAAAGTAGAGGTAGAATGGTAGTAGAGGTAGAATGGTAGTAGAGGAAGAATGATAATAGAGGAAGAATGTAGTAGAGGTAGGATGGTAGGAGAGGTAGAATGGTAGTAGAGGTAGAATGGTAGTAGAGGTAGAATGGTAGTAGAGGAAGAATGGTAGTAGAGGTAGAATGTAGTAGAGGTAGGATGGTAGTAGAGGTAGAATGGTAGTAGAGGTAGGATGGTGGTAGAGGTGGGATGGTAGAAGAGGTAGAATGGTAGTAGAGGTAGAATGTAGTAGAGGTAGAATGTAGTAGAGGTAGGATGGTAGGAGAGGTAGGATGGTAGGAGAGGTAGAATGGTAGTAGAGGTAGAATGGTAGTAGAGGTAGGATGGTGGTAGAGGTAGAATGGTAGTAGAGGTAGGATGGTAGGAGAGGTAGAATGGTAGTAGAGGTAGGATGGTGGTAGAGGTAGGGTGGTAGTAGAGGTAGGATGGTAGTAGAGGTAGAATGGTAGTAGAGGTAGAATGGTAGTAGAGGTAGGATGGTGGTAGAGGTAGGATGGTGGTAGAGGTAGAATGGTAGTAGAGGTAGGATGGTAGTAGAGGTAGGATGGTAGTAGAGGTAGAATGGTAGTAGAGGTAGGATGGTGGTAGAGGTAGAATGGTAGTAGAGGTAGGATGGTAGTAGAGGTAGGATGGTGGTAGAGGTAGGATGGTAGTAGAGGTAGAATGGTAGTAGAGGTAGGGTGGTGGTAGAGGTAGGATGGTGGTAGAGGTAGGATGGTAGTAGAGGTAGAATGGTAGTAGAGGTAGGATGGTAGGAGAGGTAGAATGGTAGTAGAGGTAGAATGGTAGTAGAGGTAGGATGGTAGTAGAGGTAGGATGGTAGTAGAGGTAGGATGGTAGTAGAGGTAGGATGGTAGTAGAGGTAGGATGGTAGTAGAGGTAGGATGGTGGTAGAGGTAGGGTGGTAGTAGAGGTAGGATGGTAGTAGAGGTAGGATGGTAGTAGAGGTAGAATGGTCGTAGAGGTAGAATGGTCGTAGAGGTAGGATGGTAGTAGAGGTAGAATGGTAGTAGAGGTAGAATGGTAGTAGAGAAAGGTTGGTAGTAAAATGCGAACGGTGGTAGAGGTAGGATGGTAGTAGAGGTAGGGTGGTAGTATGGTAGTAGATGTAGCATTGTATTAGAGGTAGGGTGGTAGTAGAGGTAGTAGTGGTAGTATGGTAGTAGAGGTAGCATTGTATTAGAGGTAGGGTGGTAGTAGAGGTAGTAGTGGTAGTATGGTAGTAGAGGTAGCATTGTATTAGAGGTATGGTGGTAGTAGAGGTAGTAGTGGTAGTATGGTAGTAGAGGTAGGGTGGTTGTAGAGGAATGATAAGGATGTTAAGGAGGTAGGATGGTAGTAGGGGTAGGGTGTTAGTATGGTAGTAGAGGTAGGATGGTAGTAGAGGTAGGGTGGTAGTATGGAAGTAGAGGTAGGATGGTAGTAGAGGAATGATGGTAGTAGGAATAGGATGGTCGTAGAGGTATGAGGCTAGAAGAGGTAGGATGGTGTAATATAGGAGAGTATTATATTCCACATACTAAGAATCTCGCTGTTAGATTGGTCAAAAGTTGAATCACGTGATAAAATGTAGTTCTCCCAATCAATCAACCCAAGAAGTAAAGTTCGTGACCTTGACGGAATAGTGCTTATGTGTTTCGCTGATCTCTTCAGGCCATTTCAGAGTCACAATGCGTTATCAATATTTTGGGTACGCGCGAAATGAAAGTGCGTGACCTCTACGAATAGTCAAAATGAAAAGTGCGTGACCTTTACGAATAGCTCCATAGGCGTGCTAAAATCAAAATCTAAAATAAGCGCTCATTCAGCGTCATACGGTTTATGGTGGTTTTAACTTCTTTTGTGAATTCGGGCCTAAATGTCTTTTTCGAGAAGTAGACAATAATTGTCTTTCTCGTAGCAGTTAAATGTTTCAGATGTGGAATATAAAGCAAATAATCACCTTTTGATTTCAGGCGATGAGACGTACTATCACTTCCTCGGCGATCTGAATGTATAACGCTAACTTTCCTCAGCTTCGCTTCGGAAAGATACATCCAGATCGCCTCGGAAGTGATAGCTTGTCCCATCACCTTCACCAACGGTAATTATTTGCTTATTATACGTAGGATGTTAGATGAGATAGGATGTAGTAAGAGTAGGGCGGTAGTAGAGGTAGAATGGTGGTAGAGCTAAGATGGTAGTAGTAGTAGGACGTGTTAGAGGTAGGATGTAGTTGAGATAGGATTATAGTACGGTAGGATAGCAGTATAGGTAGGATAGTTGGGGTGGAATGTAGAAGAGGTAGAGTAGTAGCAGATGTAGGGTAGAAGTATAGAGGTAGGGTGGTAGTAGAGGTAAGATGGTGGCATATGTAGGATGTAGTGAGGTAGGATGAACGTAGAAGTCGTATGGCAGTAGAGGTAGGAATCGTAGGATAGTAGTAGAGGTAGTAGAGGTATAATGGTAGTAGAGGTATAATGGTAGTAAATGTAGGATAGTAGTAGATGCAGGATTGTAGTAGAGGTAGGATTGTAGTAGAGGTAGGATTGTAGTAGATGTAGGATGGTAGCAGAAGTATATGTAGAAGCGGTAGGTGGTAGTAGAAGTAGAGCGGTAGTAGAGGTATTATGGTATAAGAGATAAGATGGTAGTAGATGTAGTGAGGTAGGATGGAAGTAGAAGTGGTATGGCAGTAGAGGTAGGAATCGTAGGATAGTAGTAGAGGTAGTAGGGGTATAATGGTAGTCATGGTAGTAGAGGTAGGGTGGCAGTAGAGGTAGGATTGAAGTAGAGGTAGGATGGTAGTAGAGGTAGGATGGCAGTAGAGGTATAGTGGTAGTAGATGTAGGATGGTAGTATTAGATGTAGGATTTTATAGAAGAGGTAAGATCATATTAGAGGGCTACAGTTATGGAGAATCTGCAAGATGGTAGTAGAAGTAGGATAGATGTAGTGAGGTAGGTAGAAGTGGTATGGCAGTAGAGGTAGGAATCGTAAAATAGTAGTAGAGGTAGTAGAGGAATAATGGTAGTAGAGGTAGGATGGCAGTGGAGGTATAATGGTAGTAGATGTAGGATGGTAGTAGATTGTAGGATGGTAGTAGATGTAGGATGGTAGTAGAGGTAGGATTGTAGTAGAGGTAGGATGGTAGTAGAGGTAGGATGGCAGTAGAGGTATAATGGTAGTAGAGGTATAATGGTAGTAGAGGTAGGATGGCAGTAGAGGTATAATGGTAGTAGATGTAGGATGGTAGTAGAGGTAGGATTGTAGTAGAGGTAGGATTGTAGAAGAGGTAGGATGGTAGTAGAGGTAGGATGGCAGTAGAGGTATAATGGTAGTAGAGGTATAATGGTAGTAGAGGTAGGATGGCAGTAGAGGTATAATGGTAGTAGATGTAACACGGTAGCAGATGTAGGATGTAGTGAGGTAGGATATGGTATGGCAATAGAGGTAGGAATCGTAGGATAGTAGTAGAGGTAGTAGGGGTATAATGGTAGTAGAGGTAGGGTGGTAGTAGAGGTAGGGTTGTAGTAGAGGTAGGATGGTAGTAGAGGCATAATGGTAGTAGATGTAGGATGGTAGTAGAGGCATAATGGTAGAAGAGGTAAGATCATATTAGAGCTACTGTTATGGAGAGATATTGCAGGATGGTAGTAGAAGTAGGATGGTAGCAGGTTGGTTCTATAGGGAGAATGAGGACAGAGAAAGATATGTCAATAGAGGTAGAATGGTAGTCCTGGTAGAAAAATTAGACAGGGATTAGTGGTAGGGTGGTGTCAAGGGAGGTAGTTAAAGTATAATTATAGTAGACATAGTAGGGTAGTGTCAAGGGTGGTAGTAAAGGTATGATTATAGTAGACATGGTAGCAGAGGTAGGGTGATGTCAAGGGTGGTAGTAAAGGTATGATTATAGTAGACATGGTAGCAGAGGTAGGGTGATGTCAAGGGTGGTAGTAAGGTATGATTATAGTAGACATGGTAGCAGAGGTAGGGTGGTGTCAAGGGTGTTAGTAAAGGTAGGATGATAGTAGACATGGTAGCAGAGATAGGGTGGTGTCAAGGGTGTTAGTAAAGGTAGGATGATAGTAGACATGGTAGCAGAGATAGGGTGGTGTCAAGGGTGGTAGTAAAGGTAGGATGAAAGTAGACATGGTAGCAGAGGTAGGGTGGTGTCAAGGGTGGTAGTAAAGGCAGGATGATAGTAGACATGGTAGCAGAGGTAGGGTGGTGTCAAGGGTGGTAGTAAAGGTAGGATGATAGTAGACATGGTAGCAGAGGTAGGGTGGCGTCCAGTAAAGGTATGATTATAGTAGACATGGTAGCAGAGGTAGGGTGGTGTCAAGGGTGGTAGTAAAGGTAGGATGATAGTAGACATGGTAGCAGAGGTAGGGTGGCGTCCAGTAAAGGTATGATTATAGTAGACATGGTAGCAGAGGTAGGGTGGTGTCAAGGGTGGTAGTAAAGGTAGGATGATAGTAGACATGGTAGCAGAGGTAGGGTGGCGTCCAGTAAAGGTATGATTATAGTAGACATGGTAGCAGAAGTAGGGTGGTGTCAAGGGTGGTAGTAAAGGTAGGATGATAGTAGACATGGTAGCAGAGGTAGGGTGGTGTCAAGGGTGGTAGTAAAGGTAGGATGATAGTACAAATGGTAGCAGAGGTAGGGTGATGTCAAGGGTGGTAGTAAAGGTAGGATGATAGTACACATGGTAGCAGAGGTAGGGAAGTGTCAAGGGTGGTAGTAAAGGTAGGATGATAGTACACATGGTCGCAGAGGTAGGGTGATGTCAAGGGTGGTAGTAAAGGTAGGATGATAGTACAAATGGTAGCAGAGGTAGGGTGATGTCAAGGGTGGTAGTAAAGGTAGGATGATAGTACAAATGGTAGCAGAGGTAGGGTGATGTCAAGGGTGGTAATAAAGGTAGGATGATAGTAGACATGGTAGCAGAGATAGGGTGGTGTCAAGGGTGGTAGTAAAGGTAGGATGATAGTAGACATGGTAGCAGAGGTAGGGTGGTGTCAAGGGTGGTAGTAAAGGTAGGATGATAGTAGACATGGTAGCAGAGATAGGGTGGTGTCAAGGGCGGTAGTAAAGGTAGGATGATAGTACAAATGGTAGCAGAGGTAGGGTGGTGTCAAGGGTGGTAATAAAGGTAGGATGATAGTACAAATGGTAGCAGAGGTAGGGTGGTGTCAAGGGTGGTAATAAAGGTAGGATGATAGTAGACATGGTAGCAGGGGTAGAGTGGTGTCAAGGGTGGTAGTAAAGGTATAATTATAGTAGACATAGTAGGGTAGTGTCAAGGGTGGTAGTAAAGGTATGATTATAGTAGACATGGTAGCAGAGGTAGGGTGATGTCAAGGGTGGTAGTAAAGGTATGATTATAGTAGACATGGTAGCAGAGGTAGGGTGATGTCAAGGGTGGTAGTAAAGGTATGATTATAGTAGACATGGTAGCAGAGGTAGGGTGGTGTCAAGGGTGTTAGTAAAGGTAGGATGATAGTAGACATGGTAGCAGAGACAGGGTGGTGTCAAGGGTGTTAGTAAAGGTAGGATGATAGTAGACATGGTAGCAGAGATAGGGTGGTGTCAAGGGTGGTAGTAAAGGTAGGATGAAAGTAGACATGGTAGCAGAGGTAGGGTGGTGTCAAGGGTGGTAGTAAAGGTAGGATGATAGTAGACATGGTAGCAGAGATAGGGTGAGGTCAAGGGTGGTAGTAAAGGTAGGATGATAGTAGACATGGTCGTAGAGATAGGGTGGTGTCAAGGGTGGTAGTAAAGGTAGGATGATAGTAGACATGGTAGCAGAGGTAGGGTGGTGTCAAGGGTGGTAGTAAAGGTAGGATGATAGACATGGTAGCAGAGGTAGGGTGGTGTCAAGGGTGGTAGTAAAGGTAGGATTATAGTAGACATGGTCGTAGAGATAGGGTGGTGTCAAGGGTGGTAGTAAATGTAGGATGATAGTAGACATGGTAGCAGAGATAGGGTGGTGTCAAGGGTGGTAGTAAAGGTAGGATGATAGTAGACATGGTCGTAGAGGTAGAACTGTATAAGAAGTAGGGTAGTGGAGGCAGTTGAAGTAGGATATTAGATTTTGGAATAATAGATGAATGAATGAAACAGATTGATTGTAAAGGGATCATGAAGGTAGAGGTAGGATTATATCAAATTGAGAATGATAAGTTATTAGCAGAATTAGAATGGTAATAGAGCTAGCATGTAGGATAAATAAAAAACACACTCGCACTCAGAAAAAAGGGAAAACGCTTGACTTCGTTTCTAGAAGCCCATTTTATTGAAGATATAGTGAAGATAACAGTCATTTCACAATTTGTTATCCAAGGTGTCATTTAGCAATATTTTAACACAAGTACAGCAAAATGGGTAGTATAACAAGGTACGCATTTTTCATCAAGAATTATAAATTTACATTTTTATTAGTTGTTTATTAATAAAATTTTCTTGTTAGTTATATAAATTAATTTATAACTGTACAACAATTAGAATCATTACAATGAGTAACAAAGTAGCATTTAACATGTTTGATTTTTCATCATATTTATAGATTTCATTTGTTTACATTTTCATTTGATTTTAAGGCATTGTTAACAAACATAGCAAATCTCATTGTATATCAGAGTGCATCATTATGCTTCAATTGCAATTATAAATATTGCACTGAGATATGATATCCTACATGCAGGGGCACCGATCCTGGGGGGGGGGAGGCAGTAGCCCCATCAATAATTTCAAGATCAACTGTCTCTGACATGGAGAGTAATATTCCAATTAATGTGTTATACCCATATCAAAGATGGATCGACGCCCCTCCCCACATTGACATAATTGCAGATGTCATAAAGACATAAAGACTATTCCAAAATAGCACAGAATATAGCACAGAATGGATGACTGTTGGACAGAATGAACGTCATCCTAATGCCCAATAAAAACCATCCTTTAAAAAAGGAATTCATAAGATATTACCAAATATGGAATCTTTTGACAGTATGTGAGACTGGGAGGGAGAAGGAGGTTTATCTCTTTTAAATATTGATAAATTCTAGAAGGGGGTATAGGGGTAGGGTAATGTTGCCCCTCCCTATTTAGATGAAGCTGGTAAATTTGGGATGAGGTACTTAATTGCCCCTCCCCAATAGCACACTTTTAATAATGGGAGGAGCAGCACTGTCTGTATGTGCCTCGTGGCTCCTCCCTCGCAGTTGTGTAAATCGGTATACAAGGGAGGGGCCCAATACTGAAGATGAAGTGCTGTCTTGCCCCTCCCCTTTCTGCTTACAAAAGGTAATGGGAGGAACAATTGATTGGTGCTCCTCCCTATCTGTTGTGCATATGAACAGTAATATACAGGGGAGGGGTACAGTTTGATGCATATCGTTGAAGATCAGCCCTCTTAGCTTGTAATCCATTGGATCAGGGTGGGGGTATTCCCAATCCCTGTCCTCCTCTAATCCCTTATGTCGAGCTTAACTGGGAGGGGCCTGTGTCTTCGCTTAGCGAGTGTCCGCCCTACCCCCTTCAATGTGTTTTGGTGGAAGAGTAAAGAAAAGTTACATATTTTGTGAAATTTGGAGTTTCCTTCATTCTCCCTCTGCATACTCACATCTAGACCAAATGCCCTAGCCTAGTGGGTTAAGGCACTTGTTGAGTTCCAAAAACAAAATCGAGTGTATCTAACTTGCCACCTGTAGTTAAAATAAAGAAAAGTGCAGGTATTTCAATGCTAAACCATCCACTGTATGAACACAAGAAGGATATCTCTATCCTACAACCGAAAAACACTACTTGTGGAAAAACGGGCAGAGGAACAGACTATATGTGTCGCCTGGCTGCACCATGTTGGTGTGATCAACAAATGTTATGCATCTTCATATAATTATCATGCACAAATCATCGTCACTGTCATGTTTGAAAGGGAGAGGGGATACAATAACATGCTACAAATTCATAAGACTAAGAGAGGAAAACATTGATTATGAATTCCTCCTTTCCCCTTTCCCACACATGTTCTATTTAAGTCTTAATATAATACAACTATGTTGTAATGGGAGGAAAATGTCTACAAAAACTAACCGCGTTTCCATTTATATACAGTGGATGGCACTATACCAGTCATTCATTCTTTTAACCATTACATTTAACAAATATATCTAAGGGTTTCCCCTCTATGTAATAACCACTTGTGAAAAACATACCATTTGATGGCCATTATCTTACACGGCCATTTGAGCACTTGTAGTGTAAAATTTCATTTAAAAATGAACATGATGAAGGCCTGACTATTTAGTCAACATTGTTGGTATTCGCGTCATTTACGTGACTGATATCAATGATGTTTGATAATATACAAAACTATAGAACACATGAACAGGCTATAATGCATCTTGCCTGTTATGTAAAAAAAAAGTGAGTGAAGCAGACTGATACTGATTTTCTAATGTTCTCACAGCAAACTAAGAGTATATGGTATGGTTAAAAGAATGAATGCAATTTTTACGGTATAGCTACACTTGTGACAGTTCCTAACTTACCAGTAGTACACGCTTGCTGATGTGCATCCACGTATATGGTATGTACATCCAAGCAAGCTACCAAAAAAACCCCGAGAGGCCTAAGAAAAAGCCTCTCTCTTCATCTCAGTGAAGGCCCCTGGATGTGTTAACAGAATAATATTGGGGCTCTAAATAAAAAAATTATATAAAAAGTGTGAACTTAACAAATACATTATGCACACTTATATTGGAAAAAACTTGAAAATGCTATATTATTAAAAGTGCCCTTGTTACGAATAAAGGTACTTGCAATCATCCCTTTAAATATATATATCAATTGTCTTGCAATCATTACATATTTAATCACTAGTAATAACAATTTTTTACCATTTTAACAAGAAATAATTCATCCATTTGATATCAAATTCAAATTATGATAACAAGTACAGTATGATTACATACGATGGTGATATAACACAGATAATAATGTCAATACATTATCAATATATCAATACAATATAAATGGAAATAAGCGAGTCACTATGTGGTAATTTTTGCACAAAAAAATACATCCACGACAAATGAAATTTAATAAATGCTTTTTGACAACATAGGTTAACATTTGTTAAAGACTAGCCCCTTTTTTGCTTGGAATATCCCACTTGCAATATTCATTTTGACCTCATTATTATTAGAGAGGTATGTCATTTCTTTAGCAACGCAAGAAATTGAAGCATGGCATAATGCTGCACAATTTGATTTAATTTGCTGTTTAGCATTGAGCAACCATAGATTAACACTTCCAAGTCTGGAAATGAAAACATAAGTTACTGATGCAAAAGGGTTTACTCACCCACGTCTGGGTTCATAGACCCTATTTGCATATCCACGATAAGTTTCCATATGCACGTCTGCATATGGAATCTTATTTGCTGAAACAAAGGAATTTAAAAATCAATGTCTTTACATAGATGTGCATTTCATACATAGTTATCTGTCATGCACAATTCCGTGTTCATATGCAGATGCTAATGAGCCACTACTGACCGAGAATAAATTCCATCTTGGGCCCAGAGACGGAAAGTAATCCCAGACTGGCCAATATTTTTCTCTACAGTTTATCAATCTGGAATATATCTTACTAAACATTGCAAGTGTGGTGCATGACAAACGTAACAAATTTTGTTCAGTTCACTTCATAACTTAGTTACACATATTAAGTCAATTTTTAAGACATATTACCGTATATGATTATTTTTATTCAAAAGGATAGTATAAATTGTATTTATTGCACTAGAATATTCTTTTTCGAAGCCCTATAAGGCTGATTTACAGTAAAATCTAGAATGTAAAATTCATGTAAAAAGATTCATAGCAAGTAACAAATAACATCAATAATAGTAACCAGGAAGGGGGAGAGAAGTGACTAAAGAGTAAAATCATACAAGAGATTGAGGGGATAGAAGAGGTAAGCATCATATGGCATGAGACTACAAATATTTAATCCCCAAGGTAAATAATCCATGTACATTATGCATGCATTAGGTAAATTTCACATCAACAACTGAAATATTTCTTAACCATTTCCACAAATGGTAATATGTAATTATAGGTGTATATACTAAAATATTTCTTTGTAACAAATCATTTTCTAGCAGGAATTGTCCTTTAATATTTGTTATGCTTAATAATTCAACATGATCAAAGCGTACTGAAGACAAAATAACACTTCAACTAGGAATGTGATGACTGATACCTTTCAGTATCATGAGTTGCTTTGATTGACTACTGAAAATGCAATGAGCTTCAAGTCTTTTCAGGTTGGATTTACAATGGATTTACTGACCTACGAGCACTATATGCATCGCTGATATTAACTTTATACTAAAATAAAACAAAACCAAATCTTGAGAGAAAAATATGAATAGAGATTGACATGTACTAAGAAAGTGAAATTTAATCATAAAGTTAAGCTACTTTCGATTATTCTCGCTGCGCCATTACATAAGTAATAATTACGTATATGGGAACGGTTCTTGCTGTGAATCTGAGTGTACGGTATATAAATAGGAGGGCAAGTCCAAGGTATGTCACATACGTTACCAAGCATAATGGAATTTTCTTATAGAATTTTGAACATAAATTCACATAAAAATAAGATTTATTAGTTATTTTGTCTGATCCAAGCTGTAGGAAGGCTATCAGCTGGAAACAGTCATCAGATATACTAAAATTTTAGATGTATAGTCGGCAACTTGCCCAGGAAAATTCTAGCAATGAATATATCAAATTTAGTAGGGGAAGGTGAATAGCTCTTGCTGTGAATCTGATCGAAAGTACTCAAAACAAATCTAGATTTGTCTTGATAAGAAGAGGGGGGGGGGGGAAGGAAAAAATGGAAATGATTTTTTTCCAGTAATTTCATAACCGCAAACAATAGAGGGGGATAACACTTGATTTGAATCTCATATATACTGTAAAAATTATCAATAGAAAACGAGAGGGAAATAGTTATTTCAATAATTTCATACTTATAAAGAGTAAGGAGATGGGGGGGGGGATTCTTGGAAGATATTGATAAACAGTAATTAAAAGGGCAAATCTGGGTTTGGAAAGTCACAATGGTTATGAAGATTAATATAAACAGTGGAATGACAATTTCCTTTGTGCACCTGACGTACAGTATTCAAACTGAAAAAGATGATGATTTCAAATTTCATTACCCTAAAGTGTTACAGAGAGGGAGAGAGAGGTCATTTTGATTCTGATATACGGTATTTAAATAAGGAAATCTAAACTGAATAAAGAGAAAAGGAGATATAATTGCTTTGAATCTGATACACGAGTATTCAAACATGCAAACTTATACTGAGAATAGTATAATAATAAAAAAGAATAACAGGTGGGTGGGGGTAAAGCGAATTCTCGTTTTGCATCTGATGGGCAGTATTGAAACGAGCAAATCTAATCTTGAGCAATTAGTCATTTAGAGAAAGAGAAATAGTGGAAACTTTTGTTTTCAATCTTATATGCAGTATTCAAGAATGAAGATATCTATATTTAATCAATTGAATGAATGAGGAAATACGAATCGCTATACAAATGAATTTATATACAGTCTTAATCAAGAAAATCGATACATCTTATGATTGTAAAGTGAAAGAAGATTTCTTGCTGTTAATGTGCTATACAGTATATTCACAATGCAAATCAAAATAATAGAGGGAGAGAGAGATAGAAAAAAAATTCTTTCTGTGAATCTAATGTACATTATTCAAACGAGGGAATTTAGAATGAAAAGATGGCTATAAAAAGAAATGAGGCAATATTCAACCTGGTATTAATTATCTGGTATTAATTATCTACAAAAGCAAATCTTGATCTTAGGTAATAATTATAAAGAGTGACAGAGAAAGGGAGGGAAAGTTTTTATATAAAATCAAAACAGGCTAATATTGTTTTGATAAGTCATGTTTATAAAAAGCAACAGAGAATTAATTTTGGCTTAGAATCTGACAAGTAAGTCATTATATATCTAATACAAGACATGATTACTAATATGGAAATAGAATGGAAATTGTTCTAAACCTGATACACAGTCTTCAAACAAGCGAATATAGATTTTTTTTAAAATCAACAATGCCTTCAGAGAAACAAACTAGAATAAATAGGATATAAATAGGATATATTATTTTTTCTGTTTGATAATCATGCATGATTAGTTATTATGAAGAATAAGTTCATGCTCTAAACCAACAGTATTCAAACAAGAAAAGTTTGTGTTTTTTAAAAACGAGATGTAAATAAAAAAAGAAAAATATCATTCTTGCTGTGTGAATCTGATATCAATTTACAAAAATAAATCAAATATGAGAAAATAGAAAGTATGTAGATTGAGATATAGATAGAGATATAGAAAGTGAATTCCTGCAAGCAAAATAACATGTAGTAATTAAGAAGAGAAAGAAGATACATGTCAGGAGGACTGAAGAGCCAAAGTCCAGCATCTTGGCCAAATTGAGTAAGACCCAGCATTTTATTGCTAGCAGACTGTTCTTTACTATGTGTCAAAGAGGGGTAAAAATCTACCCCATAAGTAATGTTTCCATATTATGGAATGGGATAGCGCCCTATACGTGAATCATACTACTACATGCCCACGCATACACCCTCACTATGGCAACACTTTTTGCCGACGGATCTGAAAGTAGCGACTAAAATTCTGGTGAAAAGCATGAAGATGAATTGAAGAAAAAAACAAAAACAAAAACACTAGATAATGAAACATAATACAGAGAATAAACATACATAAGCACCGGTTGAGCATGTTGAATAGTAGATTAAATGGTTATGAAGTTACAAGTAGGATATGATTGATATCCATCCAAGTGATTAAAATTTACTCCGCTAACAACGGTAACCGTACTTGTGTGCTGAAATATAGGGAATCTCATATTAGAGAGCGTTATTTTTTTTAAATTTTTAAAAAGACATTAGATGCATCCGTTGGGATCACATTGTGTTTGCCATTTTTAAATTTCTCATTTTCACTAAACAGATAATGTTTCTGAACAAATAAAGCTGATATTCCTATGTATAGAGGATAATTACTCTAAATATTACAATGTATAAATCTGCCTATGAAACAAGTATGTCTGGTATGTCACTGGAAGAAGGGACCAAGTCTAGCTCTTATTAAGCCCTTTACTGCTGCCATAGAGACACATCATTCTACATGTACTAAACAATGTATGCTCATGTATTAACGGGCGATGCCGTGCTATGTGTCCCGAACAACATAAGTGTATGCCCCCCTCCTCCCCCCCCCCCCCCAAGATTTCATCCAAAAATGAAGAATATCGTGGTATGACCATTGAATAATGTTTCTCTCTGATATAACTTGCCACTAGTTAAGGGTCATAGCAGGAGATTTTTCATTTATGGATGAAAAATATATGGATAAATGTTACATGTCGTACGGGAAACGTTGCACGGAATCGCCCTATAAAGGTTCCCCGAAAAGGAAAACATTCGGTATCTTAATTTATAATGAAATTGGACCCTTTTTCCTTTCATATATTCAATTTTTATTGCTGTGAACCTGATGTTTAGTACTCAAACAAATAAATGCTTATTTCCAAACAGAAATAGTATTGAGAAATAACAATGTTGTGGCGAATGAGATATGCAGTAATGCAGAGCCTTTTCATTTTTGTATTCATGATGAAGAAATGAAAATGGTCTGCATCGTTCATGGTTGAAATATTAAAAAAAAAAAACAACAACGTTTGTATGTCTATAACCCCTTTTTACGGTACAGTATAACTTACAAATATACATCTGGGCCCCATCTTATAAAGAGTTGCAATTGATATCAATCGCAACTCTGTACTTAAGAGATAGGAGATTGGAAATTTGCGATTGATTGGAGGACTTGCGATCGATTCGGATCAATCGCAACTCTTTATAAGACGGGGCCCTGATAAGTCATAAATCGTAAAACGTAACAAAGAGAGAGAGAGAGAGATAGAGGGAGAGTGAATAAATAACTCTTGTTTGGAATCGAATGTACAATATTTAAACAAGCCATTACATATGAGTAATACCTTTAATTAAAAAAAAACACACACAAAAAAAACAAACAAACAAACAAACACGAATGTGATATACCGTACAACGGGTTAAATAGGAACATCAGGATGAATAGGAACAAAAATTGGAACTTCCTTTTTTTTACCCCCAAAAAGGGAAATCCCAAGAAGAATGCAACTGATGCAGACCCTTGTCATTTTTCTCTATTAATCATAAATAAAAGAAATGAAAAGTGTCTGCATCATCCCTGGGTGACAACTTATACGTCAAGAAAGAAGTGTTCTAGTCTGTGTTCCTTTTCATCCAAGCTGTTTCTATTCACCTAATTCTAAGGTGTGGAAGTCAGATTTGATAAGTCATAATTATATAAAGTCACAGAGAGAGATAGTGAGGGGTTGTTTGAATCTGATATACAGTATTCAAAGAAAACAAATCCATACAACCATTACAACTAGAAACAGATAAGGGAAATCAAAATCGGCATGAAGCTATACCGTAAAAAGGGATAAATAGGAACAAAAAAAATGGAACATCATTAAAAAATAATTCTAAAATTAGCAGAACCTTCTCACTATTTATTAATGCAAAAATGAAGAGGCTAAGTCATTCCTGTTTAAAAAAAGACTAAAAAGGTTCTTAATTTTTGTTCATATTCCCACTATTTTACGTTACAATATTCAAACAAGCAAAGGTAGCTTTGATAAGCCATAATTAATAAGTAATGTCTTGTTTTGAATATGATATACAGTACAAATAAATATCTTAATTACACAAAGAAAAAAGTCACTAAATTCTGAGGACCTTGTGGTACCTGAATAAAAGCGAGCTAGAGCGGAAGCTCATGAACATTTCAAGATTAGCTTGAAATAAAAAAACAAAAAAAAAACAAAACAAAAACAAAAACAAAACATGGTATAAAGTATGGACCCTAAAAATCATGGATGGATAAAGACAGTGATAATTACACATGATAAAAAATATCTCTGGTGTCATGGAAAACACTATGCTAAGCCCTAAAAAAAAAAAAATAAATAAAAACTACACCCGACTGGGCGTGCCGTTCACCCACAGTTTAAGGGACAAGACCCCGTGGGCTCATCATTCACAGGTCACCATCTCCCAGCCAGGCAGCACCTACACTACACTCAACGCCATGTACACCAGAAAACGAACATATTCATACATGTATAACACTTCTAATCCAAAAGAAACGGATTGACTGATATTGAAGAAACCCAGATATCGAAATGCCCGCAAAAGTGATGCTGGGGCAGAATTCCGTAGCCAGTTTTTCCTGGAATATTAAAACACTTTCGAAGATGAGGTTCTGTTCTTGATCTAGGAATTTGCTCACAATGTGGGTGACCACTAGATGTAGATCTTGTTTTCAAACAAAATTACTCATCTGGTAGGATATCAGCCAGCTTGGTAAAAGGACGAAAGAAGAAATGATGGGAAATAGTGATGTTACATTCCTCCAGTGACTCAAGGGAACATTATCTGTGATCTTTAAGTTGAAGATGTGCTTTGTTCCGAATCATATCCAATAACTTCAAAGATGTAGTCCCTGCGCAATACCAGATTGGAGATGTATACTCCTTGAGAGACTGGATATGCCTTGTCCATAATGATACATGTATTACTGATGAATATTATATACACACTATATACACTATTCTAACAAGTTGATCTATATCATATTATGAGTAAAAGAAAAGAGTAAATACTAATTGCTGCAGTGAATATCATGTGCAGAATTTCACAAGCAAACCTATATTAGCATAATTTGCAATAAAATACATAAAAATAATAATCCCAGGAATATTGCAGACTCTTTTCATTTTTTTTTTTTTTTTGCATTCATGATGAATGAAATGAAGAGGGTCTGCATCATTCCTAGGTGAAAATTAGGTTAAAAAATATTTATTCCATTTTTGGGTTTCCCTTTTCTCCCCTTTTACGGTACATTACTAAAATTTGCTTGGCAAGTCATAACTATAAAATGTAGCAGATAAGGAAAATGCTTCGTATTCAGTCTGTTTCACAGTATTCAAGCAAGCAACTCTGTGAAAAGTATTTTCGAAGAAAAAAAAAACAGCGGGAAAATCTTGTGAATCTCATACGGTAAAACTAAACGAATAGGAACAAAAAGTGGAATATGGTTGTTTTTACAAAGAAAATGAGATCTTTTTAAAAATAGGATTAATGCTTCCTCTTTTCATTTTTGTACTCATGATAAACAAAAGTGAAGGCTTTGCGTCATTCTTGGTTGAAAATCCCCTTTCTATTTTACAATTTTTGTTCCTATATATTCACCTCCATTTAGTATTTAAACAAGCCAGGATTAATGAAGACCATTTTCAGTTTTACATTAATGGTAAATAAAAGAAATGGTGAATCAAAAATATCTTAATGAAAGAGGCTAATCTATATGAAAAAGAAAAAAGAAAATAAAGAAACCGGATTTATCCAGTTCCTTTGTATATTTGCATTGGTGACGAACAAAATAAAATCTACATCCTTCGGTAAAAAAAATCGTTCCAATTCACCTATTCGTATATAGTATGATTAAATAAAAGGAAAGCCAATTTCAACCCTAAATATCCTTGCGATTATATATATATATATATTTAATGAAAGATATTGTTAGCTATCATGTTTTCTTTAATTTGACACCTTATTCAACAGAATCCGACTATGGACAGCTGTACAGTAACATTTTTCCCGATTCATATCAAATTTGAATCTGAATGAAATTGATGGTCAACCCAAGGTTGGTTGAATGGTCTCCTTTCCAGTTGAAGGCACTCACAGATAAAAAAAAGTACCTCCTGATATGAACATCTTTCAGCCCAAACAAACTTGGGCAAAGACGATTTTTTTTTAACACGCTTATTAAAATTGGCCAGGACTCAGTTATTTATGATCGCATTTTGGTGAGCAGCCTTTCAAATTAAAGAAGACATTATAAACTAATACCTTTCAGTGATTTCACTTGGTTTTTAAGATATGTTGGTTTGAATATGTGTTTCCTTTTTATTGACTCACGCTGTATAGCACTGGAAAGAATCATTTCTATTTTAAAAGTCATATACACTTGTAAATATATATATATAGTAAGTAATAGAAATACAAAAGGGGAAACAATTTCATGAATGTAAATCTGATGTATCGTAAAATGGGGTGACAGTGAACAAAAATGGAATATCGTTCCCCCCCCCCCCCAAAAAAAAGAAAAGAAATCGATAAGGTTTAACAGTCCCTTTCTAATTTTGAACTGATTGTCACTCAAATAAAATGGAAAGGGTCTGTTTGATTCCTGTCTACGAAATTATGTTAATAAAGCCTTTACATTTTTGTGCCATTTATCCTGATTATCCACCCAGGCCTATATACTATTCACCAGCAAATTTAGATTTGAAATATTATAATATTTCAAATCTAAATTTGCTTGTTCATATATGAAAAGGGGAATATATTCTGGTTTAAATCTCATATAAAGTATTGTAAAACTAAATCTAGATCAAAAATATAGTAATTGTACAAAGAACGGAAATTGAGAAGGGGTTCCGAGCGAAAGTTTTAGAATATTGCAAGAAATAGATAATCTTGAAATGCAAATAATACCAACATCTTTAAAATCACATTATGTATACATAAAAAATAATACATATTCTGGCGGTCATGGAATCCAAAGAAAACCTATGCTATTAAAGCCCCCCCCCCCCAAAAAAAAAAAAAAAAAAAAAAAAAAAATCCCTACATCTGACACTATGCTAAGCCCTAAAAAAAAAAAAAAAAATAAAAACTACATCTGACTGGGCGTGCCGTTCACCTACAGTTTAAGGGACAGGACCCCGTAGGCTCATCATTCACAGGTCACCATCTCCCAGCCAGGCAGCACCTACACTACACTCAATGCCATGGCCACCAGGAAATGAAAGTATCCATTAAAGACGTAATACATTCACTGTTACATTATTATAAACAAAATAAAAATATCCTTTCTACATACACGCAAAATTACAACAAAAAATGTTGTGAATCTGATTGACCTAAAACAAGGTGAAGGGGAACATCAGAATTAATAAGAACAAAAATTAGGACATCTTATTTTACAAAGTAAATCCCGGAAATAATGCAGACCCTTGTCATTTGTTCTTTATTCATCATGAATACAACATATTGAAAGTGTCTGCATCATTCCTGGGTGACAAAATGTCAAGAAAGAGTTCCTTTTTCCTATGTACCCCCAAATCTAAATTTGATTAAGTCATGATTAGAAAAATTATTGGCGATAGAGGGAGGAGGGAGAAGAAATATTTTTTTTGTTGTTTTTAATCTGACAAGTATTACTAACAAACAGAAAAAAAGGGAATTAAAGATTGTTGCGAATCTGATATGGCTTAAAACGGGGGTGAATAGGAACATCGGAGTGAATAGGAACCAAAATTGGGACATCGTTTTTACCCCCTCCCCCATCAAAGATATAAAAGATCTTTTTTTCCCTTTAATTTCTGTACTGATGGGTAGACAATTTTGTCACATAAAAACTTTCAAACTTGGTCCCATTCACCGTAATTGTAAAGAGGGAATATGTCCCGCTTTGAATCTGACATACATTACTCAAATGAACAAAAATAGAAGAAAAAATTTGCTGTGAATCTGATGTACTATATTCAAAAAGGCAAATCGAATTTCAAATGTCTTATTTGTAAGATGTAATGAAATCAGATTTGCCTCTTTGAATATGGTACATCAGGGAGAGAGAGAGAGAGAGAAAGAAAACGAAATCATGTTTTGTATCTTTTATACAGTATCTAAGCGAGTAAATAACCCGAACATAGAAAAGAGATTTCGTTAAAAAAAGAAAATCTTTTACAAAAAAAAAATTTCCCGGGAATAATGCAGACACTTTTCATTTTGAATTGATGCCAAATAAAAAGAATGAAAAGGGTCTTCATCATTCCTATGTGAGAAGTTTTCCAAATGTTGTTCCCATTCACCCTGTTTCACAGTAAAATAATCAAACAAACAAATCTAGATTAAATATCATACATATGAAAAAAGGGGAATAATATTTCCTGCTTTAAATCTGATATACAGTATTCAAACCAGGAAACCTTATTCCGATAAATCTCAGATGATACAGAGTAACATAGATAGAGGGAGAATCCTCTACTGAATACATAACTGGAAGAAGAGCGCAAGTCCATCAAAAGAATTTTTTTAGAAGAACTTGATGGCCCGTATTCTGAACTCCGGTTTAACTTAAACTCCATTCTAAGTTAAACCAGAGCTTGCCTTAAAAGTGACTTAAACCGCAAGTCCAGTCTAAATTTCTGTACAAAGTTAACCACACTAGAGTTCAGAATACGGGCCCACAAGTTTAAGAGACCGAATATTTTCCTTTTCGGGGAACCTTTATTACATTACCATACTTTGTTTGATACATGTTGAATGATGTAATGTGTTACAGTGGCAAAAGCAAAGGATTTAATATGAGCTGGACCTAGGTCCTTCTTCTTATCACATACCTGACATGCTTGCTTCGTAGGCAGATATTTTATATATTGCAATGGATAGAGGAATCAATCTTCTAAACATAGGAGTACATGCTTGTGTTTGTTCAAAGAAAAATTATTTGTAGTTGAAATAAGAGATTTAACGATGGCAAACACAATGTAACCCTGTTTTAACACAACAATCTGGTCGGATGCATCTGATAATGGCAGTTTTCAAACCAATAACGTTCTTTAATCTCAGATTCCCTATATCAGCACAAATTACAGTTAGTTAGTCAATCTTTATCACCTGGATGGCTATTAATAATCAAGACATGTAACTTTATAACCATCTAATCCAGTAAACAGCACCTCCACTGGTACTTATGTATTCTTTATCATCTGCTTTATCTTTCTTATATCAATTTCTTCCATTCTCCTTCATGAATGAATTCCTACCATAAATTTCATCCCTATTTTCAGACCCGTACACCAAAAGTTTCCCTATTATGTAGTGTATGCATATGCACGTAACTTTAATACTGTACAGTTTGCAATGGGATATTGTACAATACTTGAAATAAAGGCAGAAGTCCATGAACTAGGGCCTTCCTTCCACGCAAACCACGTTTTTGTCATTCGAAAAGACTACAGTTTGAGCTCCTCTATCAAACATAAGGATGATCTGCTAGTAACAAACAAGTAAATCTAGAATTGATAAGTTCTAATCATAAAAAGTAACACAAAGACGAGAAAGAAAGAATGAGAGATAGAGAGATAGAGAGAATGATTATTATTTTAATCATATAAAAGTCAGAGAGAAAACATTAATTTGAACATGTTGTTTAATCTGTTATACAATATTCAAACAAGCAAACCTAATTTTGATAGGTCAAAATGGGGCAGAGCCGGAGATGGAGTTGAGACGATAGAAAAGAGAGAAAGAGAAAGAGAAAGAGAAAAGTTAGAAAACAGGCTATCTTGCAAGACAGTAGAAAGTTTGATTACGAGGCCTACATTTTATGATTATCAATAGAGTATATAATATGTAACTTAAGAGCACTTTGATATGGCTCTGGATATATATTTCATTAGTAAAGATGTGATACATAAAAATGCAAGTCAGGATTTCATATTCGTATAGTTTGCTAATGTCACTAGAGGATGTCACTAGCTAGTGATTTTGCGAACATCCCTGCTGCAATGGAGAGAAGGGTACAGCAGTGAGTGCACTGGAATAGACTGAATGTCAATACCGAAAAGGGGTGGAATAAATAAAAGGACAGAGAGATGGTAATATAATCTTCCTGGAAATCTGATGCACAGCACTCAAATACGTCTAGATCTTAAAAAGAGAGAATTCAGAGAGAAAGAGAGAGAGGGGGGGGGGAGGGTAGTAAATCTTTTGTGTTCTGATCAGCGGTGGATCTAGAAGACATAGGTATCACTCTTAAAAAGTTGGGCAAAAAAATGCCCAATTTTTAACCAACACTGGGCAACATACTGTCCACACAACTTTTGGTTAAAATTTGCCCAACTGATGTTGGGCAATCCATTTACTATGTTGTTGGGCAAATTAAATTGCCCATCAGTTGGTGACCCATTAGATTTTACCCAACTCTACAATTGCCCAACTGTTGGTTATATTCTCAGTTGGGTAATTATTGCCCAACCAATCTTACCCAATAGGATTGCCCAACCCTCTATTTGTTCAGCTGTTTGGTAACAAATATCATGTGGTTGGGCAAATTCAGCTGCCCAATTTATTGTTTCCTTTTTCCTCCAACCTAGGTAAAAAAAATGAAATCTGCTTGTTACGTCCTTCTGGGTCTTAACCTAATCAATCCTACCCTATCCTATTTTAAGCTATCCTATCCTATATCTTAACCTATTCTATCCTAGTCCTATCCTATACAGTTAGTGCAAACTAGTGCAAGCTCTTATATACCCCTTATATTTTTTTATGCTTTCGGTGACAGTTAGTAAATCGGGCCACCCCAAACCATACGCTACTAAAAATTCATGAATATTCATATAAGTGTTTTCCCCAATATTGGGTAAAAATATTTACCACAAGTTGGGCAAAAGCGAATTTCTAACCAACCATCAGTTACCCAACAAAATTTACCCAACTGGCAAAGGAAATGTGACAAAATTACACAACTACAGGGCAACAAGTACCCAACCCATAATTACCAAATACTGTTGGTAAATATATGCCCAATATTTAGGTAAAAAGTATTGACCAATATTGGTTACACCACTCGAGTGTCCAGTTGGTTAATAATAGCCCAGAATTGGGAATATTTTTAACCAACCAGCAGTTACCCAACTAAATTTACCCAACATTTTAAGAGTGTATATATATTTGAATACCAGATAGTATTCGGGGCATATTTTTGCCCCCCCCCTATTCCTTGTTCAGATTCTTACAGTATTAAAAGCCTAGATTTCATATCTTCTACAAAGGATGAGAATCACAGATTTACATCTAAGTATAGAAGAAATTACGGGCAAGGCAATTCCACATGAGCATGATGAGTGGTAACGGAACAACAAATCTATTTTCTGTCTTAATTTTGTATTCTATAATTCTTGATATTTTATTTTATAATTTTTTTGCTATACTTCTGCATGTCTTTGATTCATTGTTTGGTTTAAAACACTGACCATTTCAGATTCAGGTAATACATTTGCTATCATACAAAAACTGAAAATCAATTTTCTTACACATGGGCGGTTAAGACATGAAAATACTGTCGGTAACAGACTAGCTCATATTTTGCAATGCATCTTGCAACAAAACATTCTTTCAATATTTAGTATTTCTCAATTTTTAACATTTTCAGCTAATAAAGTTATCTAGATTGTCTTCACTCTGATGACATTTGGTGCACGAAAATATGATTAAATACTTCACTTTTCAATATTTTGTACGAATTTTCCTATGAGTAAATAAAGAGATATTGCCAACCTGGAGAGGCTGCGATCTGAATTTATTTATTTCAAGGAATAAGCGTAAATTGGTTGGCTAATTTTAAACTATTTACTTTCACAAGGAATATGGAAATAGTGTTTAGTGTTATCAAGGAAAAGAGAAGGAGAGGGTTTCCCTTTTTCTATTCTTTTTTTACCTTATAATAATAATAATAAACCGTTTTTGTATAGCGCATATCACAATTATGATATAACGTCCCGATGCGTTTCCAAAGGGTTTGGATATGACTTTTATCTGGAAGCAAATACATATTTTCAGATTATAATATTACACATTTTACAATTACTTCCTTTACCTTCTGTCATAAAGAATTGACTTCTTATTGCATTTTTCATAAAATTTTCCTGTATTACAAATCAGTCATTGTTTCCTGATATTCCACATGAAGGTATATTTTATCGACACGTTTTGTGTACACATGTAATATGCCAGTTCGTAATTGCCGTCGGCTCATGAGCATATATAAGTCATTTCTATTTCTCTGACAATACTGGATACACCCTCATGTACATACCTGCTCATGTAGGTTATGTACTTCGTTTATTTTTTATTCATTTATGCACCAGAATTCATTTCATGGTACACAGGAGGAAGTTTTTTTTTTTGGGGGGGGGTATAAAGGAGACAAAAACTATTCATGCAGCACCTCCATCTATTTGGGAATGGTTGTTCTCTAATGCATAAGATATGATCCCTTTACGTTTGGATATTCTTTGGAAAACTGGAGTCATTTGTGACATAGGCTAATTACGAACTGGCTTTATTGGACAATTCTCTTTGGGAATTCTTGTTCTCTAATGCATTGCATAAGATATAACCCCTTCACGTTGGGATATTCTTTGAAACACTGATGTCATTTGTGACGTAGGCTAATTACGAACTGGCGTTATTGGACAATTCCTGCCAAATCTAGCCCTTTTGAAAATATGCACAACGTAAAATCAATAAATTAAACTACCATGAGAGGGATGATTGCCATTCTACATAGCTAAAATTACCTAAGATGACAACTTCTTAACCAACTTGTAACTATCGGAAGTACATTTTGAGAAGGTATAAAACCAAGTACATGTATTCGTCAGTCCTTGGTTTATTGAGGTCAAACCTTGGAGGTATAACATACTTCCACATTCTTAACACAGGTAGAGATAAACAGATCTGGTGAGTAGGAACATTTTGTCACAAGGTAGACATTGAAATTAAACATCGCTAAATGTAGAAATACAATTTTTATGATCAAATTATTTCAGATTTTAGAATATGAATTTATATAATTCATTTCTAAACATGCTAAATGGGAATCGAGTTCCAATGTGTAAAATTGCAATCTTAAAGCATGGTTGTTTAACCCCTTTCAGCCCCATATATCATTCTTTCATTCTTCATTTTTCACTTAGAGCATACATGCAAACGATGCTAGTGGTGTCTATACCCGAATGATTGGATTAGGTACAAACAATTTTAAATTGGAATAGGCCGATTGTTCATATCACCATGCAATATTCAAAGTGCTGAATTTAGGCCCTGCACATTCCTTGCACACAATTTTAAACGAAATTCATTAGTAGAAATCAAATATATCAAATATGATTATATGGAATATAACAATGAACAGTACTCGTGCATGGTGAAAAGAGTTTACCTTCTCGGAAATGTTTGACAGGCAGTCAAAGAAAGGGAATGGCCTCCGGCGTCTGGCTCCACTGACCACACCCAGTCTTTCTTGACCACGATAATGCAGCGGGCCTGGGTTGAGGGGCCATGCATGCAATACCCGTCTCGGCTTCCTCCCCACTACTCCTGTAGCAAGGCGTTTACGTTCCGAGATCCTCAGCAGTGTTCAACCAAGTATCCCCCCTCGGTCTCCCCCTGCTGCTTCTGCAGATTAGTCTAAAATAACATAAATCATTTATAAAATACGGTGTAAGTATCAACTTGCCGAAAATGATGAACTATAAAAAAGGGCTTAAACAATTTCAAACATTACTTCAGAAAAAACAAATATTCAAGAGCAGCTGAAGTATAAAACCTTTTGATTAAAGATAGTTAACATAGTTGTTGGAATTTTTGAAAATCAATTTTCGGAACACTCGTCACATCGTTTTTGTGAACAATATATGCAACACTAGCCCCCCCCCCCCCCCTTGAAACCCACATGGCATACCTTAAGTACACAATGAAAAAAAAAATGCCTCAATTGTGTACTTTCCTGGCTCTGTGCCCCCTCTCTTACAAAATCCTGGATCCGCCCCTGGATAAGAATCCTTTTTTTTTCAATATACAATTATCGATCATTACTATGTTCTTTAGTTTTCGTGGGAGCAATCTTTTACGGATTAATAACTCGTTAAAATTCTACAACTACCACTTGCAAACATGATAACTTAAATCTAATTTCAATTGGGCAATATCTTTAAGCCAGTCACTATTTGTGGCAATCAGCTAAGCTTTGTGAATTTTTAGATGAAGGTCTACTGTGAAATAATTTGCCAAGTTAAAATATATTTCAGTGTCAGTTATTGATTAACCTCTAGCAATATCATTTGACCACATCGTAAAGAGCAAATATAATAAGGTCAGTATTTGCAGAAATACATCTTTAAGAAAGTCTCAGTGCGGATACAGCATATTTTGTGCTGGGTGACAAGAGTCTGAAAATTTTCTGACATAAAAGGGTCAGTTTTTATTTTTCTTTAAAATTAATTTCTTCAAATATTTTCTTTTCTCTCCTTTTAGGGGGGGGCTACTTTGACGGGGGAGGGGTGGGTCTTTTTTACGCAACGACGTGTACATGAGATATGCCAGATTGCTGGGTGGAGTAAACATCCAAGAATTTATTATCGATTGGATTAATTCGTGTTAAGAAATTTACTCACTCCAGGCTACGATCACACACCGCCTCGCCTCGCGGCAATCCGCGCCGACCTCAGCAGGTTATGGTTTGCCCGATTGGCTGCACGACGCTGTTCTCTAGCTGCCTCGAGCTGAGCGGCGGCTGCAGCAGCGATCTCTTGCGCCACTAGACGTGGTGACCTTCGTCTCGGGTGAAGTTGCTCACTCTCCTTCTCCCGTCTCCGCCTCTCCTCCTGCTGCAGGAACGACCTCCGCACGACCGTGCTCGCGGTGCAACTTGTTGACTGTAATAAAATCAAAATTATTTGAATATTAATCTTTAATACATTGTCATCGCATGACCATACTTGGTTTAAGGTTGTAGATTAGAAGCATTGACTGGTGAATATGAGTAGACAGGGGTTCCATGTGATTATTATGTCTCTGATAATTTGATTTCGGGAAACCCATCAGCCCTCCCCAGACGTCCTTACTTTAAAAAAATAGAAAGAAACAAAGAGATTTTTTTTCAAAAATACCTCAATCCCCCCCCCACCCCCCCCCCCCCCCCCCCCCGTCCCTGAGTATATGGTTTCAGGAATTACCCAATAAAAGCTGAAAATATGAAAATCCCCTTCCCCGGAATATCAATTTCTAGCCCTCATGTTTTTTTTTTTTTTGTTTCTCTCTCTCTCTCTCTCTCTCTCTCTCTCTCTCTCTCTCTCTCTCTGGGGGAGGGGGTGGTAACCTCCCGGCCCCCTAAATCAAGTGGCGTAGATATACACACACTTTGTATTGTTAGTAGGGGGGTGATGAATAGATCATCCCCCCCCCCTAACAATTGAATCGACATTCGTGTAGAGATATATCGTGTTTCAAGTGGCCTATGCTTCATAATTCTTTTATCTAAATATCCACAAATAATTACAAAATTATACCGAATATTGAATTTTGGACGTTGCCTTTGTTAATCTGAAGTGAACGGAATGTGGCCTAGTATTTCTATTTTACAAATGAGAAAAAATATTGTAAATTGATTTTTTATTTTTATTTTTTTTTATATCTAAAAAATCTTTCCAAGGTTAGGATATGGTTGGGAAGGCATAATCATTTGGCACAATAATGTTCATACCGTGTTGCGTGCAGTAGAGCTCGTCGCCGGCGTCTCCTTCGAGCGTATAAGGCCGCGCCGGGAACAGTGTCTGCGATCTCTAGGGGGTTCAACCTGCGTACAGCATCGAACCCCGGCTGGCTGGCTGTAAACAATATCAATCATAATTATGACAGCATTTGAACATTTTTTACTGACATTTTGGCATTTCATTAATAGTAAAAACGTGATTTCGTCAACAATTATATAGCTAGGTGAAATATTCAATTTACAAAGTCAAAGAGACCACCGTGATGCGGGTTGTTTTTTAAAGTATACTGCACTGCCCTTCACCATGTTCACGTGTCTGTATCTTATAACCTACAACACACAGGTAAGTGAGTTATTAAAGTGAGGATCTTTGTGGCGTCATATGTCACCATTTGCCATTCAGAAAATTCGCGGTGGTTTTTGTTTTGTTTGTTTGTTTTTTGTTTGTTGTTGTTGTTTTTTTGCGGTGGTTTACCGCGGCTTATGTGAGCAAGCCTGAAAAATGCATTAGCCAGTGACATTTCAGGGTCCACATGGTGAGTTCGAATGAATTTTCTCTTTTTCTTCTTCATATTGTCCATAAAAATGTCCACATTACTTCTTGATCCCTTTTTTAACTTGGAGGGGGGGGGGGGTGTGATTGACATGTTCTTCTTTTGTAAGTATGCATGAGGAGATGAAAGAAGACTGTTAACGATAAAGTGACTTTCCAGAGTCTTTAGATTTTACATGTTGTATACTGCTTAGCTGGTTAGATCGGGGAATTGTCAGAACTCAATGGAAATAGCGTGTATAATGGGTGTTTACATGTACTTGTATCAATCAGATATGATTATTTACGTCATCGGCCAACCTTTAACGTCACTCAGTTTCGAACCGGAGTCCGATTAGAGTCATTTTGTAAGGCGAAGGCATAGAGCTGACAGCGGACATTACCGCTACGCCAACTCACATCTCACAAGAGCTTGCTGGTTGGATTTGTTTTTACGGCGCTTGTCATTTAAAATTGAATATTTGTGCCAAAAGCGTTAGCTTTTAAATCTTATATAGAGCCTTCCAGGCTAGGTATATTATAAAAGTACTTTTTCACTTACATTTTGTGTTGCCAGCACCGGAATGCATCCAAGGCTGGGGTGCCTTCCACTTGCACCGGGAACCCTCGCGGGTGTACTCGGCGCAGTTCAGTCCATACTGGTTAGCCATCATTCAACAGGTGAAGTTATAACTAACCGAAGCTACGAAAAAAGTCCACGAAACGAAGCAAAAGCTAAGTAACCTCCAAAACGGCGTGTCTACGACACTGTCTAGCAGAGTGAGTGGAAAGAGTTACGGTTTGAAAAGTTGCACGGAACGTCGCCCCGATATCCTTCAGAGGTTTCTGTGAATGGCCAATTAAAAAGACATCACGTGGTTCGAGCAGACGAACCAATAAAATTTGATCTTTTCAGGACGTACACCTGAATTCCTTTACGCATTCAAGTCAGGAATGCATTTGGGCAGAGCAAATAATGTGTCCCAGATTCCTGGATTTGTTATGTTACATTCTCGTTCCTTTCAAATCGGTTTACAGCATTTTGAAAGAGCTCAGCTCGGAAGCTATAGGCCTATACATTGTATTATAAGAATGCTGATCAATTTATTGACTGTTTACAAATTCCATTGAAATTAATGGTGCTTCAGCTCTGCTAACATAATGAGGAGATAATTCTTTCATTTTTTCAACAAAAAAAAAATTATTCCGGAGTTTTCAAATAACCGTTTGAGTTAAAGATAAAGCACGCCATTTTCATAATTTACGCAACACTTGAATAGTAGCATACCGTATCTAGGGATTGTGGCGCCCAGAGCAATCAATGAAATTGCCCCCCCCCCCCCCCCAACACTTTAACTTATCAGCTCAGTAGTATAAATCATAATATATTTTCATATATTTCCCGCCTTAAATTAAGAAGTTACAGGATGACGTAAAATTGATGTAGCCAAAGTCTGACGAAAAACAAGCGAAGGAGCAAAGCGATGGAGTTGTAGACATTTTTGTATTTTCATCCCTCAAAAACGCAATTTCTTATGCATTTTACCCTTTGAACAAAGTTGCAAGAGAGCACATGCTGCACAGCAACCAAGCGTTGGAGTTTCTTTCAAATATTGAACACTGGAAAACGCTATTCTATTAAATTCTTCTTCTATTCGGAGCTCAAAATTAAGAAAAACCGAGACACATTCGAGAAATTTAGCAAGGTGAAAGAAAGTTTGATTTTTTTTTCTTCGAACTTTGAAAAGTGCCACCTTATGCCCTTCATTTCTAAATTTATTTTGGGGAGCAGAATTTAACAGACCAACTTATAAAGCTCTCGAGCAAAATAAGGGAGTTAGAAAACTTCGAATTTTGAACCCTTAAAAAAGCAATGTAATGAACTAAATCCTATATTAGGCGCGCGAAATTACGCGATCCTGAAGAAAATAGGCGAGGGAGCAAAGCGGCCGATCTTTAGAAAATTAGCATTTTTAACATAAAACGCTAATTCTTATGCAATATACACTGAATTGGGGAGGGGGTCGATAACCATTTAAGGACCATAATATTTCCTTCTTTTATCCCCTTTCTCTTTCTCTCTTTTGCGTTTTAATTTGCGTCCCCCTCAAGTGCCGCCAAGGGGCGCGTGCCCCCTCTGCCCCCTTTGATACGCCACTGATAGTAGCTTTAACATTGATTTTATAGTTTCATGTTTATTACAGCTGTTCGCATGTATCTCTCCCTCTTCTCTCCCCCCCCCCCCCTCTCTCTCTCTCTCTCTCTCTACAGAGCAGTTATTGTATAGGTGTACGTGTGGTAAATGGCATAATAATTAACATGCGTGCATGCCACACATAACTCATGATCAACATCGCTAAGGATCAAGCAATGGCGGTAGACAACATGAGGGAGTGGGGGAGAGGAGTTAGGAATGAAGAAAGGGAGGGAGGGAGACGATGCAGAGATGGGTCCATTTTTAGGGGGATTCGGGATTGTGAAAGGGCTCTCTGGAAGAGCAGGTCCAGATATGGACTTGAAATGAGACCACGCTGTTGAAATAAAATTGAAATAAATAGATAAATGAAAGAGTGGCAGGTAATGAAATTGACAGCGGGGGAGAGGGGAAGAAAGAGGGGAAGAAAGAAAGAAAGAAGGAGAAAAGAGAGGACGTGTATGAGGGGAGAGACTGAGGAAGGATGATAAAATATGACAAAGAAGAATGAGCCAGGAGAGTGGGTAAGGAGTAAACGTGAGAGTTATAGAATAGAGAGAGAGAGAGAGAGAGAGAGGGGGGATTACATATTGTTTTTCAGATTGTTCAGGTACCTACATGTATGTTTGTACTAAAAAATTCTCTAACAAGCAAACAAAAAAAATGTGTCTAGGTTTTTGGATGCTTTTGTAATTTAAATTATTGACAAGCAAAGTAATAAAAAGAAAAAAAGAAAAAGAAAAGAAAATAGAGAAAAGAAGAAAAAAAGTAGCTGATTACATGTCCAAAATTCTCTTACAATATAAGAAAACAGGTTAGCACCTAAAAATGGGGCCACAGTTGAGTGCATATGCGTTTTAAATTAAAAGAAATAATAGGACATGATAATTTAAGTTTGGAGAGATTTAATCTTGCCATAATAAAGGACCATACTCCACGGTGGTCAGGTGATACAGTGTCTACGACCCCTTTTCAAATCGAAGGGGGCTCATCCCCTCCCCACCCCCCCCCCCCCCATCCCCGGATTTCCGCCCATGCAAGATATAAAATCTAGCACCATGCGCGAGTCATTGTATAAAGGTTAAGTTCACTGACATAGCCGACACTTGGAGGAGTCCGATTTCCAGGGAGACCAGAACCAGTCATCAGTCATGTTTACCATTCAAGCATGCACCGATTCCAAGAAACACACAGTATACACACATATTCTGCGTGCATGGAGAGATGAACATGCAATAATGTATTAGTGATTTCTCGGCAAGACAGCAACGAACAAGCAATCACGTCAGCCTGTATTCTTCTGTATACTATATTTTCATATTCATCAGACGTATATACCTACATAAATATTCATATTCGTATTATCCGTCAGGAATTTTATTGTTATTGTCACAAAATGGCTTGTATGATAAATACAGCAATACTTGTTATTTTCTTTTTGCATTTTCGTGCTATGTCTTCGCAAGGTAAGTAATGAAATCAATTTTTAATTATTTTGTTTAGCTTATTATGAACGTTTATATCATTTACCCTATTTATTACCTATACTATAGCAATGATAATCTATAACACTAGCGTAGCTGGGAGGGAGGTGGGGCAGGGGGCAGAGTGCCCCCCTGACAACTTTTCCTCGATTTTTTTTTTTTTTTTTTTAGTTTTTTTTTTTGTTTTTTTTTTTTGCTTGTCAGAGAATTATGGATGACAACATGTGATAACCACCCCCACTAATGAGCGACTTTTTTGAGGGCTGGGGGAAAAAAAATACGGGTCTCCCTTTATGCAGAATTTGCCCCCCTCGTGTTATAAACAAAAACAAACAGCGGAGACTTTTGATCGTTGATAACTTAAAAATATTACCACGTATCAGACTGAGGTTTTCACATTGTAAAGTTGAAGGATGTAAAATTTATTGGGAGCAAGTTTTATTACATTTCTCTGAATGATTTTCTTGAAATATTTCTCTGAATAATTAATTAGATTTTACACTTTTTGAAAAATCAAGGCCACAAAATCTGTGTGCATCAGTAATTAATTCAGAAAACAACACTTGCAATTGTGTGTCATTTCTGCCGTTTTGCTGATTCATGACTCTGGGTTAAAAAGGTGTTCTGGAATTAAAACTGCAATGCACAGTGGCAATTGTATTCTGAATTGATTACTGATACACAAAGATTTTGTGGCCTTGATTTTTCAAAAAATATTCAGAGCTATATTTAAAGAAAAGTATTCAGAGAAATGTCATAAAACTTGCTCCCAATAAATTTTACATCCTGCAACTTTACAACGTAAAAACCCCAGTCTGATACGAGGTATAATTAAAGTGTCCACTGTTTTTTTAACACTTAGTAATTTCATAATATTATTCAAGAACAACAAAATCTAGACCCTACCACTTTTGTCAAGGCGTAGCCAGGAGGGACCGAGATGTATGAAAACACCCCCTTCAATTTTTTTTTTTTTTTTTTTTTTTTTTGTCTGCTCGCCACTGTCATTCTTTCTTTATTGCAAAAAGTTGTTAAACTCTAATCTGTAATGTATGATTCTCGTGATCTTTTCTTCTGATTGCCTCTTAATTGTTATAAATCAAATGTATTCCTGCAGAAAAAAAAATTGTCGAAGTTATTTCTTCCACCACAAGGTGGCAAGAGTAGCCTTGGCCCACGAAAAGCATGAATATCCGGTAGAAGCAGGAGGGGAGGGGTACAGTGGCGTAGCCAGGATTTTTTTTACAAGGGGGGCACATAAATGCAGGGCTGTCAACTTTGGGGAACTACTTGGAGGGAGATCCGTATTTCTTTTCTTGTCGCCAGCCCTCCAAAAGTCGCTCAGTGGGGGGAGGGGGGGGGGGGTAATCAGATGTTTAGAAGTTTTCCTCCATAATTCTCTGGCAAGAAAAAAAAGAGTCGCTCAGTGCGGGGGGGGGGGGGGGGGGGTAGGGGGTGTGGCGAATTTTTTAATTTTAAAATTTTTTAGCCAGCCTACAAAAGTCGCTCAGTGGGGGGAGGGGGTTATTAAATGTTTTCCTCCATAATATTCTGACAAGCAAAAAAAAAAAAAAAAAAAAAAAAAAAAAAAAAAATCACCGGGTCCCCCCCCCCCGACGCCACTGCCCGATAAACTTCTTTTGGGGGGTCAAAAGTTGTCAGGGGTAGTCTGCCCCCCTGCCTCCTCCCCCCTTCGCTACGCTAGTGGAGGGTTAGGATTTTTTGTGAGAGGATCAACATAGTCCTTGGAGGTCCATATACTCTTTAATGTACATTCAATTCATTTCATCTTTTTCCAGGTCAATTCGTCCACATAACGGTTGTAGCATCGCATTTTTCGGCTATCGAGGTAACAACCACTGGCAGCGAAGACACTCGGCCGAGGTTCGCATGTTACCCTAGTGCACCGGACGACGACGCGGTCTTGTCCTTGGGGCGGCAATTCTCTGGTGTCGTCAACCTCTCCAACCTGCCTCTTGTCGATCTCCATCTCGATTACCGTAACGTGATGGGTGTTACTTTTCCACGAAGTGCCACATGGGAGACGGACGGGTTTGGTATCTTTAATTGCCGGGCGATCAAGTGGGGTTTGAATTCATACCAGACTTTTGTTGGTACTTTCTTCAAACGAAACGACAGTAGGTATATCCCCATTTCTTCCCTTCCATTCCTTATTTCCCCCAACCCTTCCTCCCTCCCCTGCTCCTCTCTCTCTCTCTCTCTCCTGTTCTCACTTAGCTGTTTCTACCCTTTTGCCTCCTTTTCTCTCTTGGACTTTCTTTCTATCTCCCCTGTTCTTACTAATTTCTCTAATTATCTCTCAATTCCTATGTCTTTCTCTGTATGCCCCTTTCACACTCTCTCTATATCTCTCTTTCTCTTGTTTTTCTCCTTCCGTTCTGAAACTCGATTCAATACATTATCACAGAAAGACGGACGATAAATTGTCATGTAAGTCCAAATTGGAGCTTAGAATGTTTGGCCCAGAAACATGTACATGCAGTGGCGTAGCTACAGGGGGCATGGAGGGAGTGCACGTAAATCTAATGAAGATAAAAGAAAGAAAGAAAATGAGGAAAAGAAAGAGAAAGGAATGAATAAAGGAAAAAAGGATGAGAGTAGAAGACGATAGGACACCCTCCCTCACCTACTCCTAATCAGCTGTGGCCTTGTAAATTCGTATTTCATTTTCCGAGTAAGACCGTTCCCCCCACCCCAATTATGTCAGATTCCCCTCGATTGTTAGACTCACGCTACGCCACTGTGTACATGTGTCTATAACTTGATCATAGTTACATATAGATTAGATCTATATTAATTAGGGAAAAGCTTTCAGACGTGCACACAAATCCTAAAATCAACGATGTGACAGAAAGGCCTCACGCCATTCTTGAATAATGATGATCTCAAGACTATAGCTATCCTTTACTTCTTTTCCAAACAGCAAAATTCCAACCCCGCCACGACGTCTTTACCAAAACCGTCAACGTAGGCGACGTAGGAGTCGTGATCGATATGATGGCCCGAGAGGGTCCCGACCCGATCACGAACGGGACTGTTATGTGGTATACGACACGGAAAGGAACTTTAGAACACCGCGAACCCAACCCTCTGCAGTACAGTTTTGAAGAGCCGATTCGGTCTTCGGACGGGGGCGTCTACTACGTATTCTATGAAGGGGAAAGAGACAACGCTCGTGGAGCCATGTATAAATTGATAGTGAGAGGTGACGTTTTTCTCTGATTTTTACTTTCTTTAAGAAAAAAATGACATTGTCTGACGTGGATAGTCACAATTATTGATTATACATTTTCGTGTACAAAGGACATTTCGATCTTATGCGAAGTATAGACTGATCTATAAGCATGATAAGGAAAACAATTCGGCAGCGGCGCAACTTTTGGGACAAAAAGTTGCATAGGCGATCTTTTTTTTTTTTGGGGGGGGGGGGGGAGGCAGCGTAATCTTTCTTGGTATTCTTTTAGACCCCCCTCTCTCCCCTTTTAAAAAAATCCTGGGTTCTGATTTATTTTCAATGTTTAACTGCTTGTTTCAGGCGTCCAAAGAGACTTCATGACACACTCGAACAATTTCAGACTTAATAGAAGGGCGAGGAAGGAAGAGGCAATATCATTATTTTGTCGGGTGAAGTAGAGGCGAATCCAGGATTCTGTAAAAGAGGGGTCGGGGCACAATGCCGACAAATATCTGACTAGTATAAAAAGTACTGGATACAGCCTATTAAGGCCACCGCACACCTTACGATCGGTCTGCGATCCGATTTGTGAAATAAATCGCTATGACATTAAATTAATATTGGCATTTTAACCAATGAAATCTACCCTATTCAGGTTCTGAAAAGTAATATGAATACTAAGCACAGGGTTTTGGTGAGCTGTCAGCTTTCTACTGGGAATAAGGGCAAAATTCGTTTCAAACCGTAGGCAGTCTAACGATTTTTGTGACGTCACTACGACTTTGAGCCGATTTGGCCATTCCCCCGACTAGAAAATTCGGCAAAGGCCGTATTATCGATTTTACTATGTCTATGACTATTCAGACCCCCAATAAAAAATATTTTTCTTTTTTAAATGATTTGTCAAATGATATTACATTTTCTTCTGAAATCGGATCGCAGACCGATCGTAAGGTGTGCGGTGGCCTTTATACCGACAGCCCACGAGACCAATGATGTCGGTCTAGTCAGAAAAGTTGACAAGAAGGCCCACGAGACAGACATCTTGCGGGTCTTCTATCAACATTTCTGGGGGTCGGTCTCGTGGGCTTTCGGTCTCATGGGCTGTCGGTCTACTCTGATGTCCCCAAAGTAATATGTGTGTACTTAAGGATCAGGGTGGGGTTTTGACAGTAGGGGCTGAGTTAAAAGTGTGTATGTGTATGTATGTGTGTGGGGGGGGGGGGGGCTAGAAAGCTCTCCAAGCCCCACCCCCTCTGCCCCCCCCCCCCCCCCATTAAGTCAGCCATGTGGTCATGGTGGTAAAGGAACAAAGTAGGGGCACATGAGTTCGGTAGTGTATTTTGTGGCGAAAAAAAATGTTTATGATTGTGTTTTAATCTTTCTTGTAGATTGCCCTGCTGGCAAATGGGGTACTACTCCTCCTGGTGAATACTCAGGTCCACCAGATTGTCTTGGTGTATGTGATAAATGTTACAATGGGGGAGTCTGTGATGACAAGTCGGGAGTTTGCATCTGCCCCAATAACTTCAAAGGACCCAACTGTCTCGACAGTAAGTTTTATCATACAAACTAGGCTGATGCAATTGCCGGAGGGGGGGGGGGGCGGTGGATGGGGCTGGTTTATGGTTAGTGGCGTAGAACGGATCCACTTATCGGTATGTACTTCATTCTTAACAGATTAAAAAAATACAACGTTTGAACAACGGGGGGGGGGGGGGGGCTGGGAAGGGCATCCTTATCAGGAATAGGGAAATTTTCGGCTTTCTCTGTATCAACAGTTTCAACTTCTTTTCTCAATTCCCCCCCCCCCCCTCTCTCTCGCTCTCTCTCTCCCCCTCTCTTTCTTTCTCTCTCTCTCTCTCTGTTAGTGTCTTTGTCTTTGTTTCTTTGTCTTTTTTTTCTCTCTCTCTCTCCCTCTCTTTATTGACATTCGAATAGAGAGCAAGTAACCCCATATTCAACAAATACGCTACTGTTTTGGTCATGTTGGTACAAACTTTCTTCTTACTCAAATTTCTAAGCTTGCCCCGAAATCCACAACGCTGTCGGCAAGTTCGTTGTTTTAAAAGTAAAAAAAAAACGAACAAAACGAAACAAAACAAAACAAAACAAAAAAAAAAAAAAAAAAAAAACAGAAAGGGCCGTAGAATTCTATCTTTAGTAATAGAAGGGGTGGAAATTAAACTTCGATTAAGTCTGTCATTTGTGTCATGAGAAACTGTAATATGAGCCTCCTGATTTTAACACCATTATTTTGTTTGTTTTTTTACTATCATGAGTATGGCACCCCTTTCCAAATAAACAAGAAATAAGTATAATTTTTGTTCTTTTATCACACGCGTTCTTCAGTGCCAATAATACAGCCTTATGCCAGTGACATAGTACATTATTTACTACTCACTTATTCAGTTTGCAGACCCGGCGGAGGAAACCGATTCGGATTCAACTGCGAGTTCTGGTGCTCCAATAACATCTCGGATCCGGTTGACGCATGCCAGGGAAACCTCTTTTGTCGTCCGGATCCGTATGGATGCTCGTGTGATGTTGGGGTGAAAGGCCTCGCGTGTGATACAGGTAAAATCCTGTCTCATTATTACAATACTATATGAAATAAACATATAGAAGTAAAGGCTTTGGCTTAAAAAAGTTATTAATAAGCGATACTTGACATAAAGCATATCATGCTATTTTATATCTTTTATTTTTTATGACACGAAATATACGTGTATTTTTGTATGGCTAGTTGTAAGATAGATAACGATTGGGATATTTATCGACCACATTGGATGCAGAACCTGTTCGTCAGGGCACAATCTTTTTGAGACTCTGACCTATTGATTGGTGCGTTCGTGACGCAACGCATCCGCATTCCGTTTGGTCAGCTCTTAATACCTCCATCGAGAGGTCGATGACACAAACCCACCACATTTCATTTCTCCCATACCGTACAGCATGTGACGTCGGTGAATATGGACCCGGATGTACGCAGACGTGCCATTGCAAGACGGGAGCGAGTTGTGACAGATTCACAGGAGAGTGCAACGACCCCTCTAATCCAGGCTGTGCCATCGGCTGGTCAGGGGATAACTGTCAGAGTAAGTATCCTTCACGGATTTATGTAATGAACGAATTGTGGTTTGTGCTTCACAATACTGTGCGCAGGGTAATTGGAATGATTCTTCAGATACATTTCTTTTTTGTTTAATCATGTTGTTCAAATTATTTCCTTGCCATAATTCTTTGATTTCTCTGGGGTGATCTTAGTTGACATTGCTGACGATGATGAGTAAGACCATACCCCTCTTCGATGTTGCCCAGATGAATGCCGAACGGTGATTCTCATGTCATGGAGAAAAGGGCAGCTCACGGCGGATAACTCTGTACTGACTCGTACTTTGTCTAGACGACTAGGCATTGTGTGTCGAGTCTCCCTACCTATTCCCGAGTTCTCATCGAATCGTGCGCAGCTCGGCAAGTGTGTTAAGAATCTTGGTGCTGAGTTGGATGACGGGTATGGTGCCAAGTTGGGTGCTGAGTTTAGTGCAGAGTTTCGTGCCGAGTTTGGGTGACGAGTTGGGGAACGAGTTGGTGTCGAGTTGGTATCGAGTTGGTGCCGAGTTGGATGACGGGTTGGGTGCCAAATTATGTGCTGGGTTTAGTACCGAGTTGCCTGCTGAGTTTGGGTGACGAGTTGGGTACCAAGTTTGGTGCCGAGTTTGGGGTGCCAATTTTGATGACGAATTGGGTGACAAGTTGGAAGTCAAGTTTGGCGCAAAGCCACAGCCGGAAAGGGCTTGACATATACCATGGAGGGCTCGGGGCATGTCGAGTGGCTCGGCATAACTCGAAGTCACTTGCACCGACCCACAAATATTTTTAACATGTTCAAAATGCTCGTAGTGTCTAGGCAACTAAACTACATTATACATTTTCACTTTTAGTTCCAGACATGTGCGACGCAGGTTACTACGGCCTACAATGTACTGAAAAGTGTCACTGTTTAAATGATGCCTCATGTGACAAAGTGACCGGAGAGTGCCCTCAACGACGTTGTGCTGCAGGATACAGAGTATATGGTGGTGGGCGCAACTGTCAAGGTATGTTCGAACATTGTCCGTGTATGGGTAAATAGAGGTTTGGACTAGAACCATAGAACGAATCGAAAATACAGTTATGACTAATTCTTTACGGCTTGGATGATTGTACATGTCGACAGTCATACTAAATTGAAAGTAGAATGGACTGAATCGTATATAATGTTCATTTTCCTTACAATGTCATAATTTCAATAAAAGGATACCTATTTCAGGTTGTTTTTTTTTTACAGTAACATGTATTTATGATTTCATTTTACCAGCTCTAATCATGACCACTCTGTATTCTATGCTACAGAATGTCGCGGAGAAACATATGGACTGGGATGTTCGAAGAAGTGCCATTGTATAGAGAGCTCGTGCGTTAAAACCACCGGGTACTGCTATAGCGGCTGCTACGAGAACTGGGCACAACGGGATTGCCAAACGGGTGAGATATGTTTGATAGCGGGGCATCGCTCAAGGGAGTATGGGTTGGGAAGGTTTGGTAAAAGGTAAGATTGTAAATGGGCATCTGCATAGTAGAACCATTTCCTTGAATATAGTGAACTCTCTAATGGCCGGTCAACTACAACCAGGGTAAATATTGAAGGTATTTTTTTTAAATAGGCCCCGGTGTTTTGGGGTCTATATATAAGAAGCCAATATTTTGTTTTGGGGTTGTTTTTTGTGTGTGTTTGTTTTTTGTTTTGTTTGTTTGTTTTTACAAAGTTCGTCATTATTTTTTCAGGGATTACAAGAATCGAAAGGGGTGAGAAAGTGAACCCATACCAGCCGACATCATTCACATGCTACGTACATGGGGATCCTCTCCCCGACATCGATGACGTCGTTTTAAGCAGCCCTGGTGCCTCGCTCGACAACGGCATCACCCGATCCTCCGTGGTCGCCAGTGGGACCGAGATGGTTGTTGATTTTGATGTGGATAGAGTAGTACCGGGTGGAGAGTACTCATGCAAGCTGGTCAATAGTCACTATGCATCACTGAGCATAACAGCTGATACTTACGGTAAGTGTAATATTCATACATTTCATGATTATCATCATTAGTGAACTCATGTTTTCTCTTAAAATGTTTGCATCATACCAATTGCTTTGTCAATTTAGATCATACCAAAGTCTATTGAATCATGTTCTCTTATATATATGTCTATTTATATAACTGCTATGTTCTTGCTCTTAATTTTGATATGTACTCAGCTGTTAAAAAATTGTAAAAGACATATGTGGAAAATCAATAAATTTTGAAACTTTGAAAATGATCTAATAGATAGACGTCCGCGTATAACATGTATAATGTAGTTATCCTCCATTCATACAATGTATTCTCTCAAAGAAAATTAATCATACGAGTCGTTACGAAATCATTTTCTATTTCAAATTGTAATCTGTTGAAATTCAAAAGATGATGTCAGTAAGATTTCAGAATCTTTTGAAATAATGAAAGCAGTATCATTACAGTTTGTGATTTAAAAAAAAGGATGAGTCATACTCATGATTTACGTTATAATGTTTCATTGTTGTACTGTTGCATTACCATGTGGACATATCGTTATTTTGTGGGCAAAAGACTAATTTGTTTTAGCAAGTTCAATGGCTTAATTAATTCATCAGTTTGTTCATTTATTTATTCAGATTTGCATATTATTTCCACTTTACTTATATGCCATAGCTTCAAAAATAATTCATCATATTTATCATTAGCGTTGGTGACGACAATTCATCTTTGCAATACTTTAAATGCAGATTTGCCAGTTATGGGAGACGATTATCTGGTAGCAACGAAAATCAACGCAACGTCAGTGTCTCTCCTCTGGGAACCCTGGTTTGCCGGGATCGACGAGGGTGACCGACCCGTCGTTGCCTACATCATCTATTATAGAGATAGGACGAAAAGATGGGTAGAGGCTGCGAAAGTTAGAGTCGGAGCATCGACGACCTCCATTGTTTTGAGTGATCTCGATGTCGACACGGTGTATGAGTTTAGTATCGCAGCCGTCCGAGAAGGTCCTGGCGGCTTGGGACCGAGATCTCCCGGCATCCTGGCGAAAAGTGAGTGGTCGTTTAACTCTTAATCTTGTCCAATTCGTTCAGAAGCTGTGAATTTATTTTAAAGCTTGGTATGAGCCCCCCCCCCCCCCCCGACTACTTGCAATCACAACGCTTTAGTTCAATACGTATCTGGTTTATATCCTATAGAAGAGGCACTATAGCTGCATCGAACGACTTTCCTTGTTTTTCACCTCCTATTTTAACATGGGAATCACACATTTGTCTCTATGATCGTCTTTCTTCATTATCTCCTCTCTAAACTTCTTATATTGTGGTATTGTGAATGCTAGTACGTATAGAAGATGAGGGGAATAAGTTTATATCAATTGTGTTCACTGCACGAAGTCCGCTACTCTCGAGACTAGGACCGTCGTCTGAACCCAACTGTTGAACTTGTTTAATGTTAAATGATGTCTATCATTGACGTAGGTAATAAAAGCAACTGACCCTTGAAATGAAGATTCTGTTTGAGCAAATGAAAGAAGAACTATTGAGCCAATTTGATTATTGACCCTTTTGCTTGAACACACCCACTCCCCCATTCAATTAACATCCTAAAGTACACATTCATGCTATAACTCTTTCTCATTATGCAAAATCCTCCACGTCTGGTTCAGATTGGTGCATGGCCACTAGCGTACCCAAGGGGGGGGGGGCAGGGGTAGGGGGGCAGAGTTCCCCCCCCCCCCCTGACAACTTTTGACAGAATTTTTTTTTTACCTTTTTTTTTTTTTGCTTGTCAGAGAATCATGGAGCAAAACGTCTGATTTGAGGGGCTGGAGAAAAAAAAATTGTCGCCACCCCCCACTGAGCGAGGTTTGGAGGGCTGGCGAGAAGAAAAAAATACGGGTCTCCCTCCAAGCAGAATTAGACAGTTGACAAAATTTGCTCTCCCTGTAAAAAAAATCCTGGGTAAGCCACTGTGCATGGCCTAACTCTTTTCCCGTTCGATTTTTGCCTGAAACTAATGATCTTTGTTCATTTTAATCAACTTTATTCACCAAGGTGCACCTCTTTCAAATTCTGCTGTGATCGGAATCTGTGTGGGTATCATTTGTGTGATTACCCTTATTCTGGTGTGCCTTTATATTGTTCACAGGTAAGAAATGGAAGGAAATGAATTTACAGTATAGCCATCACCTATTTTGCCCCAATAATTATTTTTTCCTCTTCTTCCTCCTCCTCCTCCTCCCCTCTTCTTCTTCGATGCCTTCTTCTTTTTCTTCTTCTTCTTCTTCTTCTTCTTCTTCTTCTTCTTCTTCTTCTTCTTCTTCTTCTTTTTCTTATCCTTCTTCCTCTCTAAGATTCTTCTTCTTGTTCAAGATAAAGTTGAATTCTGGTCATGATATTGAATTGTGAAAGAGACTGTCTCAAAGCAATTTGGAAAGATTGATTACATAGCACATTTTGGTGTAAGGTTTTGGAATCACCAAAATGATGAGAAATTGATTCAATTCTGCTGAGAGTCACATGCACTGCACACAGAAATGTGTATATGGGACTACACACAAATGTTCGGCCCGAACATTTCAGCTGTATCTTGTCATATTTTGAATGTGAGGGAATTTGAAGAGCAATCCTTTTCAGGTGACATTTCTACTATGATAATCTTCCAAACTAACGTAAAAAGAATGAGAAAGCTCACAAATTATTTTTTTTACCTTTCCTAGAACTCAGGCTTCCTTGTAACATCATTCGTCCTTTTACTCTCCTCCTTCTTCCTCTTCTTCTATTTCTTATTATTCTTCTTCATATTCTTCTTCTCCTCCTCCTTTCTCTCTCCTCCCTGTTCGTGCTCTTTTTCTCTAGGTTTTAGATTTTAATGAGTGAGGTATGTTAGTGATTAATTCTCGTTATGAAGATCTTGATGTTTATAACTTTCATTTAGATATGCCTACCGGTTGTTAATAGCGATCGGTGAACAAAATGAAAAATGGTGAATTACAAACTCTGCAATGACGTCATGGTATATGTAATTGACTTTTTCTTCTTTGAATTTCAGGATAAAAGGACGAAGGAGCGGGAGAGCAAAATCGACTTCAATCACCATGCATACCACGACCCCTCAACATATATGATATACCTACGATTCATTTTCAGTTTCGCAATATTCGAAGTCTGGATTCATTCGACATGCTTGATGACGGTTTCAACTAGCTATTGCAGCAATTAAATTATTGTATCAGGTTTGACATTATGTTATTAATAGAATAAACTGAACGTGAACATTGTCTTTAAGTCTTCAATATTCATATCTATTCATTCTCCTTCACTTCTTTTTTCCATCAATTATGTCTATGATTATTTCCACACTTTACCGGCTTTGGTCGACCAATGGAACTAACAGTGGACTGCCACAGTCGACTTTTGTCACATAAATGTACTCTAGATAATGTGACAGTCCCGGGTTTCAATCCAGGGCTAACTAAGTCAGTGCATGTTCATCCACATCCATCCTCACACCCGTTGGTTTATTCATAAGTTTAGCAGCAATCATTCGGATAAAGAGATAAACAACAATGAAATGCGATAGACGTCAAATTCCTTGGTTGATTTGTTTTGTTTTACTGACGCTTTGTATCGAGCACTGAAGTTTAACAATCTCTTTCTCAAAGGCGACAATGAATATGACGCATTCTATATAAGTGAAGTCGTTATTCACCGTAAAACAAGTTTCTAAGTGTTAGGACAGGTGTTATGGTATGACGCAAATTCAAACCAAACTGCTGCATTATTATTTGTGAATGCAATCAAATACAATTATAATCTTGAAACCTGCTTATAAATGTATGAATTCGTGTCACGTGCAATACTTAAATGCCAATATTGTTAATAATTTTTAAACGAATGTTGCTTGATAAAAACTAGGATTATGATACATGATAAGAGTAGGCCTATTTAGATTTCATCTTTTAGATTTTGTATCAGAACTGCTTAAGTAAATGAAATACCTTAGAATCGTGAATACCAACGCATTGCTGAATTCGACCTTTGAACTACCTGTAAGCATGTAATGTACTTGTGCATTTTATAAACAGAATATTATGATCAGATTCATGTCGTTGCATCGACTGAAATAATTCATGTCACGCCTTCTATTCATATTACACATATTATTTGAAACAATAAATGAATTTACGCCTGGTGTGTGCAAATACACGGTTTCCTTGTTACATGTATTATTGCGTTTTCGATATGCCAAAGCCTTTTTTTTTTAAAGTTCATTTTCATCACATTATTTTTCTCTCGAATGCACTGGATTGTTTTAAAATAAGATCCGCGGTATAATGTTCAATTTAAAACGGAATCTTAGCTGATCATTACACAATGTTATGTTAGGTTTGGCAAGTCTGTTTTATGATTTACCATGCAATCATTTAGTCATTTTCCCGACAAAAGTGATCAAGTGTTTAAACAAAATTGAAAATACGTAAATCTTGCTTAAGTGAACAATAAAGATAAATCGTCAAGGATATTTCTGACTATTCCAAAAGGAAACTTTTCCTCAGAATAAGCCCTTAATGAAATACTTACAAAATGATATTGGCGTTCATATGATTTCTGCCAGTGCAATTCAAAAATCATGTACCTGTACTGGCTGCGCACATTGTACTCGGAATGAATTCAAACATTATCGAAAGTATGTTATCTGTTAGCATTTGAAAACTATTGAAAAGCATTGACTCTATGTCATAATTTACGATTTTTAAAAAAAATCCAAATCACACACTTCGAAGAATACGGAACGGAGCTAATCATATCACCACTAGCTTCTGTGAATCATATTCCAGGTAGTGATACATAATGATTGGAGCAGAGTGCTCACTTCTAATTCACGGCTGTCGCTCGTTGATTGATCCCAGTACCGTGCATCCCACCGTTGCCGCTTGTTTTAGTTTGTCCCGCAGGATTACCACCATACGTACTAACACGCATGGCAGTGGGGAGCGCGAGCGGGATGCCTCCGGGTAACATGAGGTAGGGATGTGGCACAGGAGGCTCGGCTCGTACAATCGCAGGATCTTCCTCGGCGATAGGACGTCTATCGAATGACGGCTGGATGAGGTACACCTCCTGGGTACCGATCATTATAGGACGGACATGGGGTCCCTTTGGTGGCTGCCATGCTTGCCGGTTGGTTTGGTTGGTTTGGCTTTGTTGCGCCTGTTGTCCTTGTTGCCTTTGCGATTGCTGCATCCGTTGCTGTTGGAGGATCTGGGCTGCGGTGACAGTACCGCGGTTGTAGCTCTGCTGATGCCTCTGCGGCCCTGGCCCCAGCGGTCGTTGTTGCTGCTGTTGGTTCTGTCGATTGTGACTTTGCTCAGAAAACCCGTTGTCGTTTCCTTGCCTGCTGCGGCTGGGTGGTTTTGTTGGGTTGGGGTTTCTCGAATCTGTACGACCTGCGTTCGGTGCTCCCTTCCGTACAACACTGGCGTAGCTTCCTCGGGGCATCCCGAAGTACTTCTGCTGCTGCTGGTAGTGGCAGTAAGGGTTGTTTGGCCGGCGTTGTTGTTGCCAACTTCTAGATGATCCAGGCGGTCTCATGCTGTTTGACTCGTGATACCTATTGTTGTTTGGCACCAATCCACGACCAAGACCAAGTCCTAGTTGAGGTGGGAAATGATTACTTGGGCTCATACCCCACGATTGATCTACTGGTTCAGGTTGACGTTTGTCGGTAAATGAATTCGTGAATCGTGCACCAGCTCGCATCTGACCCCGTGACTGCTTTGCGTCCGATTTGTATACATAATCGCTCCATAGTTTTCGGACCGGGTTCGTCGACCGTTTCCTTTTGGTGCCATCATCGTCCCATATGCTGACGAACTTTTCACTCGATTTCTTTTTGGTGACTTCCGTGAAGTTATTTATACTGGAAGAAGTGTTTACATCTCCTGATTTCGGAGCCTCTTTAAGATTGCTCTCTTTACTCGAAGTATTACAGACCTTCTCTTCCTCCGATTCTTCGTCGATATCACTGTCGCTGTTGGATTCACGACGTCGACTGACACCTGCTTTCTTCTTTGATTCGCCAGTATTATCCTCATCACTCTCCTCTTCATCGCTGCTGTCGGTGAAGCGGTCAAAAGATTCACAGCTCTCGACGTACGAGACCGCCTCGTCACTCGCGTAGTTGGACAGATGGACGCTCTTCTCGTCGTCCCCACCGTCTCCATCATCATCGTCTTTGCGATCGTTGTCAACGTCGCTTTCGCTGTAACTGTCGTCGTCATCGCCGACTTGACGCCGTACGTACGTCATCCTGTAGCTTCCCATCGGAGCGGTTAGCTGATCGTGAATGGGAGAATGTTCGGCATCGCTTGGCTGCGACAAGGGTAGTTCGTCCTCCACCACGTCCTCCGTTGACGACCTCGAAAATCCATCACCTATATCGTGTTGGGGTGTCGTATCTGACATCATACCGTTTGGTCGGCAGTGTTATTACCGCACTCCAAATAAACGTTTTTGTCAATGGGATTGATGATATCTAGAGAGAAATCAAACCAATCTTTGGAAAATTAGATCTACTTGACAAGAAATCTATGACATAACAGATGTCAGATACAGACGTTTATTTAAAGTCTCTCGTTCCTGAAATGTAATTTTAAGTCTTCATTGGATCTATCATGATATCAAGTTGCTTTCTAAAGGAATTGCATAATATCACACATCGAATACCGCATTGCCAATGAAAGATAACCTACGTATGTCTTCAGTGATCGTAAATTTTAAAACATGATGATTTTCTTCTTTCTCGTCTGATATTTTCTTTATTTTATCTAATACATGTATATCGTATTTTTCTTTTTTTAAATTCTGCTTCCTCCGAAGCAGACTGTGTTTTCCCTTAAAGTGTCCCGACACATGACTATCATATTACTAGATGTCGAACCAAAAACTATCACAAATCACGATTCTTAAAAGCAAACAGCTGAACATTCCGAAAGAATAGAGGGGAGAGAGAGAGGGGGGGGGGGGGGGGAGAGACTAAAGAGAGAAAGGAAGAGGGAGAGCGAAAGGAAGAGAGATAGAGAGAGAAAGAGTAGAGAGAGAGAGAGAGTATAAAGAGAGAAAGAGAGAGAGAGAGAGTATAAAGAGAGAAAGAGAGAGAGTATAAAGAGAGAAAGAGAGAGAGTATAAAGAGAGAAAGAGGGAGAGAGAGTATAGAGAGAGAGAGTATAAAGAGAGAAAGAGAGAGAGAGAGTATAAAGAGAGAGAGAGAGTATAAAGAGAGAGAGAGAGTATTAAGAGAGAAAGAGAGAGAGAGTATAAAGAGAGAAAGAGAGAGAGAGTATAAAGAGAGAAAGAGAGAAAGAGTATAAAGAGAGAAAGAGAGAGAGTATAAAGAGAGAAAGAGTATAAAGAGAGTATAAAGAGAGAAAGAGAGAGAGAGAGTATAAAGAGAGAAAGAGAGAGAGAGAGAGAGAGAGAGCTTAAGTCTTAGAGAAAGAAAGAAAGGGAGAGAAGAAGAAATATATTAGAGCAATAGAGTAAATTAAGAAAAGGCAGGTTGGACTATATTCATAGACCTCAAATTACCAAGCTCTGAAAAGATCTAACGTTAGACCTACAGAAAAATCGAAGGATCTCATGCACTCTTTCAGTAGATCTGGCAATAAAGCTTATCTTTTTAAAGGAAATGAATTGTAGAGAATGTGGTCTAGATCTAAATATAGATCTACTCTATGTCTAAAGGGTTTTTATATATAGACCATGAAGTTTTTTTTTCTGGAAAGGTTGGTTAACGGACAGATCGTTTTGAATAACAAATCGAAATTTTAGCATTTAAATTTTAATGAATCCTTTGAAAATTCGGTGGACACGTTTGTAATAATTTCATGGCAAAGAATCATTGTGTAGGACGGGGTTGTGTGTTCCGACACTTAACAAAAGTTAAGTTCCCATAGGCTACATCAAATAGCTCTTTATTACTAGATCTTCTTCTTCTTCTTCTTCCAGTAGTGTGCATAAACCTCCAAGGTCTATTGTCGCACAGCAGTCGCACAGCAGTTGGTTGTCTATCAGCCGATTAAACGTGTTGCTCGAAAACTTATTCCAAAAAAAAAAAAAAAAAAATCTAGATCTAGGTCTACAACGAATATTTCATTATTTGCCATTTATTATATCAACACGTCTTTGAAAGATTCATGAAATAATGAGTGAAAACTTGTTCGATTTAGACTACTGTTGAAAATGGCCTGTCTGGATAACCGACACTTAACGAAAATTAACCTGTCAGTTTTGCCGTAGGATTTTGCGACAGATATGCATTTAATAACACTCACTCACTAAATTATTAATAGTCTATTTGCAATTTATACTTCTGTCAACCTATCTTGGGAAAGATTCATAACAAGTTGCATGAAAAGTCGTTCGATTTACTGTTTAAAAGTGATCTGTCCGGATAACCAAACTGTCCGGACACACGATGTGTGGGAAACTATATAGGAATAGGATACTTGAGGGGGGGGGGGGGGGGGGGAGGAGGCGTGCAGACAACATCTCTTAAATGATGTTTAAAATAACAAATAACAAAGTCACATCTTACTGATATATCCTCGGTGCCGGAGACCGTCTCTAGATGCAAATAAATGGCGCAATCCGTTGAGAAGATATTGTTGCGATCGCCGAGGTATTATTGGTTGCTTACCAATAATCGTCGTCGTACTCGTCGTAGTCGTCGCTCAGCAGTATGCTCCGGTATGTCACTATGTCTATGTAGGTGTTTTCTTGTCAATCGTCTTGTCTGGTTCTCCGTTCTGTTCACATCTTCCTCTGTTTTCCTGTCCTGCTCCCTGGGCCGGGCGTACGTAATTGTACGCGCCGTGCGCTATTGTGCGCACACACACTCGGGCGAGGGGTGCTGATTATCAGAGCTATACATGCTCCTTCAATTAGCTCTGCTGATTATCAAATAGCGCCCCCTGGCGCCCAGAGTTGCATATACTTGGTCGAGGGTAGTCATTGTCGAGGGGCGCTCAGTTATACTTAGCGCCCACTCGCGCCCTGAGCTACATGTGCGGGGGGCATTTTCACTTCACACCTCCCGACCAACAAGATTTATGCCCATAAATCTAAAATGTCCAGAACATTAAAATTTTAATGTAATGCCCAAGCCCTACGCTATAGAAAGGGGGCGAATCTGCATTACATATTTATTTCATAGGAGAAATAAATCTATATTGCATTATATGTGTCATATGTCACTGGAAATTATTTTCCGTCAGAACAAACAAAAAATTGCATATACAGACGCTGATGGAATCACTAAGTTCTCATTTTACACGTACCTCTTCACAATGATTCACAAATAATATGAAAAGGAATAATGGCCCATGAATTTACATATTATTTACATATTTACATCATCGCAGGCCATTCTTGCATAACAATATATAATTTATTCCTGGTCTTTGGGGAGTTGCTTACAGGGCCAACTCTGATGAGCATCCTTCCACTGGTCAAAGGTATAATCTGGACAATCCGGCTCAGTACGTCGAGCAGACTTCTCAGTCTGAAGCAGACCTAGTCCACTCATATACATGGAAGGGCCACCGGCTGAAACCTGTAAAACCCCGAAAAGCGCCAAGGAAATACTGTTATGTATATTGCACCTGAAGAAAGCATAAGTCTGAAACAGCCTAAACCCGGCTTGCCCTAAGCCATAAGCCATAATCTACAAATACTCTCTACTTTGGGGGTGAAGGCTGACATTAAAAAAATTACCATTACCTGAATTCAGTTGGAAATATTTTAACTGAATTTTCGAACAAAACAAAAAAAGGATCCATTACGGCTCTTGGTGTATTGACCAAGTATAAAGGTACTTCCCTTCAGACTAAGGTACATGTAACATTACATTAAATCTATTTACACTATATACAAAATTTGCCATGTTGGTGGCCGGCTCTACAGACCATAAAGTCGCATGGCATTGTTGGTTGCCAGCGACATTAGGTCGGGCAAGGAGATTCCTCGCACACCTGCCACCAACGCCCCTACATCACCCAGGAAATCGGGGGAGTTTGTCTTCATTCTTGGATGGGGGGCGAGGTGAGGGGCGTCCGTCTCCAAAAGGAGACGGTCTGCGGGAATCTCCTGCACTGCCCGGCGCTGCACGGAGTTGAAGTTTCGGACTAATCCAGTCAGCCCAAAGTAGCAATGGGGGAACAGGTCAGTCCAAGCCTTCAGCTGTTCTGGGTTGCTGTTAAAGCAGTGAATGTGGATTCGCTGCAGCGTCGAGCAGCGCTGCCGGAGGAGGCGGCGACTGATGTTGTGCACCGCTCTTCCTTCCAGATCATGGGGGCCGCCTCGCAGGTGCATCACAAGGATTCTTCCTTGAGTGCCCAGACCAAGGAGGCGAGAAAATAGTGCCTCCTGGTCGGGCCATCGCTGGGGGGGAACAGTAAAGTCAAAACCTACCTCACTGAGCCCCACGACCATGGGGTTGTTAAGATGCCCCACGAGGCTGCCCCAGTGCTCCTCCCTAAAGCCGCTGGCATGCTTGGGGTGTATCCCCATCGCAATCTTCCAGCAGCCCTTCGTGGGGTATTTTGCTAACACCCTATCCAGGAAGTGTGGGTCCTGGTAGTACTTTGGATCACAGAAGTTCAGGACACCTCCTACTAGCTCAACAGGGTGTTTTGGATGGGCTGCTGGAAGTTTTACCCCACTGTACCAACCACTCCTATCGGGATGGAAATGGGAATCAAACCCAGAAAGAGGGGGTAAAAAGGGTGTGGCAATGGGGAGCCGCCCATTTGGTAGTGTTTGGATTAGAGCCGGTTCCTCCAAGAATCTTTGGAGTCCCCGACCCCTGCCTTTTGGACGAGGAGCCGGTGGGGCAAGGAAACGCTCCAGCCCTCGACCTCTTCCCCTCCCTACGGCCGGAGTATGGGATGAAGCTGGGGGTGGGGGCGGAACGAGTTCCGCCTCGCCGCCACTCACAGCTGCCACCTTCGTTGGCTGAGCGGGGCGTTCATAAGGAGTTCCCCCGGCTTTGAAGAGTTTCCCTTTCACCCTTCGCAGCTTTCTCTTCCAGGTTCGCTTGGATGGTCCAGGGGGTGGAGGGGGGCCCATCTGATTCAGGATTTCAGGCTTCAGAATGTTGGACGGCTGGTCCGTCCCAAAATCCGCCTCTGAGGGGGCACAGATTGACATGGCGTCCTCTTGTTCCATAGTGCCTGTGTCAAAAGAATAGAAAGATCTACTTATTCTGCTTACAGAAGGGGCAGAAATACTTATCGATTGCCATGCCCTCAGCTTCTGTAACCCGTACGCAGTCACCATGGAACCATTCATCGCATCCGTCACACTGAATCATAAAGGAACCATCATCCGGCTTCCTGCAGTAACAATATGCGTCTTTCCTAAAATCGGTTTTAGGGACCTCACTTAGATCCATGCACTTCTTGAGTCGGTCATGATTCAAAGTAAGGGCCTTGTTCCTGTATATGACTCTATATACGTAGGGGGTGTACCTCTTGTGGATCACAGCCGGCCCTTTCCATGGGGATAGTAGCTTCTTGCACTTCCCTTTGGGGGTGGCTGAATCCAAAAAATAGACGCGGTCTCCCTCCTGATATTGACGCAAGTATACTTTCACATCGTAATCCCTCTTCATCCGTCTCTGCGTCGATCGGAGTGTTGCTCGAGCGGTGTCATGTGCACGACGAATATTCTCTGCCAGTTTAGCAGAATATTCATCTAGCGATCCTTCAGGAACGGATGGGGGAAGAGGAAAGACTAGTTCTGCAGGCTGATTGGTTTCACGACCCAGCATTAGCCTATTGGGTGTGAATCCTGTACTTCTGTTTACTGTGGAGCGAATGGCCCCTGCGATTTGAGCAAGATATTTGTCCCATTGACGTTGAGACTTGTCGATGTAACACCGTACCGCATCCATCAGCGTTCGGTTGAACCTTTCCACCTGTCCATTAGCGGATGGTCTGTATGGAGTGGTCCTGGCCTTGTGAATGTGTAACAACTTACAAAGGTTCACAAATAACTTGCTTTCAAAGTTTCTGCCCTGGTCAGTGAATATCTGAAGGGGATACCCAAATCGACAGAAAAATTCACTGACTGCAGCCTGGGCGGTGGCCTCAGCAGTCTGCGAGGGCAGGGGGACGCATTCGACCCACTTTGTAAACTGGTCCACCATCATGAGGATGTACTCGTTGCCCTGTGTCGTCTTGGGCAAAGGGCCAATGAAGTCAAGATGCACCCGCTCCATGGGGGCTCCCGCATGGTAGTTAACCATGGGGTGCTTCCCATACCTCACCGTTTTCTTATTTCGATTACATGTGGTACACCTCCTGATATACTCCTGGATGTCATGAGACAGACCATACCAGAAGTATTTGGACTTCAGTTTACGCTTAGTTCTGGTCACACCTGCATGTGCTGCTGAGGGAAGGTCATGGTTTAACCTTATCACCTCCTGACGCAATGACTGTGGCACAACTAATAGAGATTCGTCATCATCCTGCTTCCAGATGACATCGTCTTTCAAGAAAAACATTTCTCGGTTTATCCAAAGGAACTTCCCAGCGGGGTCCAATAACAGAATAGTACCCTCATCCAGTTCCTCGTTGCTGACTAACCACCTGCGCAAGAACGTTAGTTGGGTGTCCGCCTCTTGTTCCTTTCGAAGGAATTCTGTTGAATTGAGGTCGACCGTAGAACTTGGGGCGGTATCATCAGTGGTCACTCCATTGACAGCCAGAGAGGGGGGAACTTCACGGCAGTCGATGTCCATATGAGTAACCAAAAGATCCCCTTCACTACTCTGGTCAACCGTGACTTCCGAGATTTTGTTCTTCTGTGCCAATGGGATAACGTCATCTACGATATTGGCAAAGGATGACCAATTCTTATGGGCCTTTCTACAGTATGAACACCCACCACAGGGTAGACGTTCTGGCTCGATGCCCAGACGGTAATTTTCGCACAGAAAACCACTGTCGGGTATGCGAGATAATGCATCCGCATTCTGATGTTTCCTCCCGGGTCGGTGTTCAACTGTCATGTCGTATTGGCCCAGTTCCTCGAGCCAACGAGCTAATTGTCCCTGTGGCTCTTTGAAATTCATCAACCATGTCAAACTTCCATGATCGGTGCGCACTATAAAATGCTTACCCAACAAGTAGTGCCTGTATTGACGTGTAAATCTGACTACCGCTAGAAGTTCGCGCCTGGTGACGCAATATCGGCGCTGTTCTGGGGACAGGGAGAAACTGCCATAGGCAATCACCCTCTCTTGCCCCTCCTGGACTTGGATTAATTCCACACCGATGGCCGTGCCAGAAGCGTCAGTATCTAGAATAAAGGGGTCTACTGAGTTGGGTAATGCGAGGACAGGGGCGGTGGTCATCAATCCCTTAACTTGATCGAAGGCATCTTGGTGCTCTACCTTCCAGTGGAATTCATGTTTGCCGGTGAGGCCATACAACGGCCCTACTACCTCGGCATAGTTCTTAAGGAAGACTCGATGATAGTTCACCAAACCGAGGAACTGCTCGACCTCTCTAGTACATGTAGGGGTCGGCCAGCTCACCACGCTTTGGATATGCTCTTCCTTGAGATATAGGCCGTTTCCATCCACCTCTCTGCCTAGGAATTCTACCCGACGTTGGAAGAAAGAACATTTCTTGGGCTTCAGCTTGAGTTTGAAGTCCCTGAATCGTTCCAAGACCTGTCTAAGGTTGTTGACATGATTGGAAAAAGAGTCACCGAGCACTACCACATCGTCCAGAAAAGCCAAAGCTATGTCCCAATTCAGTCCTCTAAGGATGAGGTTCATTGCCCTGGAGAAGGTAGCCGGGGCGTTGCATAGGCCGAAGCCCATACGCACAAATTCGAACAGCCCATGTTTCGTAATGAATGCCGTCTTCTCCCGGTCTTCTTTTCGGACGTTTATCTGCCAATAGGCAGAGTTGGCATCTAGTTTGGAAAACCAAGAGTTTTCGGCTAGGGTGTCCAAACACTCTTCGATGCAGGGAAGGGGGTATACATCCTTTTTGGTAATCTTGTTTAGTTGACGATAGTCAATACACCATCTGACGCTACCATCTCTCTTCCTTACCAATACTGGGGCTGATGCCCATGCTGACATCGAGGGTTTGATAACTCCAGCCGATAACATCTTGTTCAGGTGTGCTCGTTCCTCTTGAATGAAGTTCATGGGTGTGCGCCTCATTTTGTGTTTCACTGGGGCTGCACTACCCGTATCAATTGAATGGGTAATCTCCGTGAAGTTACCCAAATCAAATTCATCTTTGGCGAAGACACATTCAAATTCCAGCAGCAAGTCCCTCAGTACCCTTTGTTCCTCAGGAACTAGGTGTTCAGAGGACCTTTCCCACAAACCTTGCAGATGAGGGGGGATTTTGTCCTCTGCGGGGGTCTTGTATTCTGCTATGCCCATTTGTTGGACTTGTATGTTGTCAGACATGTCACACTTGGGGGGTTGAACAACCGAAACCTCATAGGCTTGTCCGATTATTTGGTCCCGCTTCCAGCGTATATGATTATCAGTTGGGTTGAGAACATAGATCTCTGTCTGATCTCCTGGTTTGTGCAGAGTCCTAGGTACTAGGCCGATTAGACTTCTATCCGGCTCCACCAGGAACGGCCTCGATGATGTATTGACTTGGCACTTAACCCTTTTTGCCGACCTAGGGGGTATAGTTACTGAATCGGAAATGATCACTTGGGCTACTGCATCGTCTTCGCCAAACGTCATTGGTATTGTTTCACCCTGAAGGGATAATGTGTAGCCGGGCATATCGATATGTGCACCATGTTTGTGTAGAAGATCTGCTCCAAGCAGCATGTCATCATCGATCGGGGCCACATATATAACTTCATTCCAAATATGTGTACCTATGGTCACCTGCACCGGTCCCACTACTATCCCTTTCATTCTCATATCCCTCCCTGCAGCGTTCAAGGTTACTTCTTTAACGAGGGGAGGAATGGGGTGGAGCAACTGATATGCCTTGTCAGATAGAATTGTGACTTCCGCAGCTGTGTCTACCACCGCTCGGAGGGGTCTGCCACCAACAACAATGTCAACTCTGAACAATGAGGATGACGTGACCCGACACACCACAACTTCTTCTTTATTGGTTATGCTTTGAGTAGGCGGGGGCCATGGGGGTGTCAACCAGTGACAGGATGGAGAAGGGGGGTGGCCATCACTGATGGGTTGGGGGGTATTCACCTCCCTTGACTCCATGGGGGCACCCTCCCGTGGTGTCTCTGTCAAGGTGTTCCTGTCTACACCCACGCCGTTGCCCTTCTCGCCTAGCTCTGAAGGGGGGTATCCCTCTGGTGGAAGTGAGGTTGGCGAAGGGGGGTTTATGTCTTCTTGGATCGGGTTAGACCCTCCTCCTCTCCCGATCCCCAGTCGTTTCCCTCCTCTTCGCACATGAAGGATACTGACTTCCCAGTTTTGGCTTCTGGGCATTCCCGTATAAAATGCCCGAGCTTACCACACCCGTAGCACAAGCGGCTCCTACTCGGCGAGGAATTTCCACGAACCGGGGAGGCTCTGGTTCGGGCGGGGGAGGCTCGAGTCCTTACGGCTTCAGTCAGGTCCTGGAGGGATCCCTTCAGTCCCTGCACAGTAGTCTCCATCTGTGTGAATGACGCGGTCAGGCCTTGGATGGTGTTGTTCAGCGAATCCAGTTGATGGAGAGCTACATCCACTTTACCTTCCAGGGTGGACACACGTTTTTCAAGAGACCCTTGCGCTGGTTTAGGAGAGAGCGCACTCATTTTCCGCACGGTCATTTCTGGGTGAGCATCCTCAGAAAGAGAAGTCTGTTTGACTTCCTTTCGGGGTTTCCCAAAAATGGCTCGATGCGTGTGTTGGAACCACTTGAACAGGTCAACAGCCTCCTCAAGGGTTCGAGGGCGGGAGTTCAGCACATGTTGCCCTGCATCTTTGTCCCAAGAGCCCTGACAAAAACGCATGACCACTTGTTTGTGCACATAGCCCTCGGGCAGGTCTGGGAAAGCCTGCGAGGCTAGTGACATCAAGCGATCAGCCCACTGTACGACCGATTCGTCGGGGGCTTGACGCGCAAAAGTGAAATGCATTTGCGTCACTTCGGGCAACTCTCGCATTGTAAAGCGCTTCTCCAGTTTCTTCACCAACGTCTGATATACTATGTGCGGTTCGCGCTCTAGTAGCACCGCCATGTATTTACTAGCCTCACCGTCCAGGGTCCAGCATAAATAGTTTTTGCATTGGTTAGCTTCCCACTTACTCTCCTCAGCAAATAGTTGGAATTTTGCAATAAAGGCTTGCCAGCTGCCCGTACCATCAAACGAAATAGTTTTCGGGAGAGAAACCGGTTTGGGAGTTGGCCCTTCACCCCTACCTGTTCGGGTAGAGGGGGGAGCAGCATACACAAAGTCCGATGAGTAGCGGGAAGCTCCAGTATGCCCAGATGGTAGGACTTGGTTGGAGTGGGATGGGGCCCTCACCACTGGGGGTGGTGATGCGAATGCAACTGACCGCTTGTCCTCACGGCTATCTCGCCGGGTAGATATGTTGGTGTAACGATCACGCCCTGAACGACGCACAGGTGAAGGGGATCGAGTCTCCCACCATCGGCGATCATGAGATGGTCTTCGAGGGGGTGATTCCCGATACCTGTCATCATCACGTGTACGACGTAAGGGGGACTCGTAACGAGTACCTCGAGAATGGCGTGAAGGAGATTCATTACGATCACTCCTATAGCGTCGAGGGGGAGAATCATAGTACCGATCCCGTCTGGACGGGGAGGGAGATTCATAATATCTTACCCTCCTAGACCGGCGGGGAGAATCATAATATCGCTCCCTATTAGAATGGTGGGAAGAATCATAATCATGATCCTCTCTAACTGATTGTTTTGTGGGATATCGCCTTCTTCGAGGAGAAATTGATTTATGCTCTCCCCGACTACGATACTCCGGGGAATGATCATATCGATCTCTTCTGCCATCGTATCCTTTTCTCGGGTCATATTCACGGCTGGCATGGTGAGAAAAATTGCGGTCTTGCTGTGACCGACGAGGAGAGTCGACATCGCGATCTTTGGTTGGTCTTCTATAATGGTGCCCTTCATCTCGAAGACAGGGAGATTCCCTATAATCATCTTGTCGAGATCGTTGAGGAGATCGTTGTTGTTGACCTCCTCTAGTCTCTTTGACAGGGTTAGGGGTCACCTTGTCGTCAGGATGGGTGATCGCCCGCGAACCCTCAATTTGAGAAGGGGGGCGCTCTATTGGCCACCTTCCCGACTTTTCACTTGCCGTAGACGATGCTGGAGGGGGGTATGTTTCATAGGGGTACGGCGGTGGGTGATTCGACTGTTGAGAGTCGGCAGTGTGCGGCACCTTTTCTAGTTTGGGGGGTGAGCTGTGTTCCTTCTCGGAAGAGTTGGAGGCTTCACCCTCTCCAGTTAGTGACCGCGACTTACTGATTTTGTGAGCCCCTTCAAATGGTGAAAAATCAAAATATTTGACTAATTCCGCAACATTCTTAATACCAGGAATGGATGAAAGAAGATTCGGAGAGATGTCGCAGCCCTCGCGCAAAGTGAGAATGCGTTCGGCCAAGGTATTTCCGATACCTGGTACCTGCTTAAGCTCACTGACATCACACGAATTAATGGGAACCTTTTCCATAATGATTAACAATTTATAATGTTATTTCAAATAAACTACGATACGACAATGAAAGTAGAAATGTACTCACTGCCCAAGTATAAATATACTTTAGAAATTATATATCAACGAACTAATTCTGCAGTGATCAGTATACTTAAATATAAATGTGCTCGAGGAAGCACTTAATGATTAATAAGCACTCAGTGTTTTGCGCACAGTATGTAAAGAAACAAAATATCCAACGCAAGCACTGAACTTATATAAATATAGTTAAATGCGCAGTCGACTGGCGCACAGAAATAGATAATACTTAATTCAATAAAGCGCTCAGTATTTCGGCGCGCAATTCCGAATCACAAGTAAAATCATCGGTGGCGCCCAAGTACCGCGCCGCAAATAAAGGAAAGTTAAATAAATCGGATGCACTGAACACTTTATAGGAAATATTTACAATATAGTTCACTAACCTTAAATGCGATCACTGCACTACAATATGCACAGAGTGCTTACTGGTCCGTATATCTTCGAGATAATGATATACTCAGAATAGGCGAAATATAAAAATTCCGCTTACAGAAATATTTCAATAAGTGCACAGTTATGTAATTATCTACACGTATCAGTGCCCACCATATATATAATTATGTCTACGAATTTGTAAAAAAAGTATCAGTGCACACTTGATATAAATTTCTCAAAGTATCTGTGCACAAATTTTCATGAAAGTCATGCACAAATATAGGATAATAAAATTAAATGTACAATGCAGTGGACCTCCACTCTCAGCCACCTCAATTACAGACGTAACCACAAATCTTACAAAATAATTTCACACGGCCAACGTGGTAAATGTATCATTTATTCTGTCTTTCTTTTTTTTTCTTTTTTTTATACCACTCGGCTATGTGACAGCACGCGACAAATCAATCAAAACAAACACTCCGTCCACTTCACTTAATTGTACAGGGACTAATTGAATTAAAGTTATTTCTAATTTGCAAAATGAATAATGCGAACTTTTTTAGAAATGTCACATTAAATCTCGCAATACAATTAAGATCGCAAGTTATATATGCGCATTTCATAAAAGTTTACCTTAAGTTACAACGTATATAATACAACGAATAAATATTGCTTGTAATTGGCAGCGATCAAAAAAAAAAAAAAAAAAAAGAAGAAGGTACCTACAAACTACGTCCTAATTTATAAAAAAAAATTATTTCAAACACCAGATCAATCACGTTGCAAAACACAAACATCACAAATATCATTCACACTAAGTACTTCGGCGGACGATATCAAAATACCAAATGGAAAAATATAAGTTAAGATAAGTACGCCGCTACTAAAGAAGATATCCTACGTTGCTAGAGATGCCCAACCGCTTAAAAAAAAAGGGGGGCAACTTAGCGTGATATATTTCAGCAACGAAATCTGTACCCCCAAATTATGCCAGATTTACCCGTCACTTGGAAAAGGGGGTAGATAAGTACAACTTATGAAGGCACAGAAATCGCTGCCGTTAGACTATTAAAATGAAAAAAAATTATTTATCTTATTTATTTCTTACCGTAATTTATGCAGACACACAAGACACGTACACACAGGCAACCAGCTTAAATCTACGATTGACTTACCGAAATCGGATCTAACTTCGGTAAGGATAGTAAGTCCGCAAAAAGAAACACAAAATCCTCCGCTCCCGGCGCTTGGAAAATAAAATCTAACTTATAAGGAAACAAAAATCATAACCTATTAATAAATGTATCGAGCCTATCCTCTAATTTTATATAACAAATCAATATGATTACACGTAGAAGTACCCGTGTTCAATTTGTCTTGCGGGTTTATCAAAATCTACAACAATTTTGTGAAAACGAATAAAATGTAGAACGTATAATTTTCACATTACTTAGTGAATATATTGATAAATGTGTAATTATATACCTAAAATAATTACTTAAGAAAATAAATCGGTAAACTACAAGGTCACTGTGGTTTCCCGCCAAACGCGAGCCAAAAATCCCAGGTCCGCGGTTGACAATGGACTTGGATGCGGCGCACAAAAGAAAGTAATTTGTTAATGAATAGCCTGTGCGGCGTCCCTACTTAACTGTTCGCGCCACACCCAAATGTTATTTTACGCTACGGAACAGTTATATAATTTAATTATCTACGGAAAAAATACCTTAACAAGAATAAATATACAGTAAATCTTAAGCTACAGCAAAAATACAAACTCTTATCATAAAACAATCTTGCCGGTACGTCTTTTTATTTTTCTATCAGACGTGCCTAGTTGGCAATCTAAATGTACCTGCAAGAAAAATTACTATAAATTACTACAAATTACAAAATATAACAAATTAAGCGCAGCTTTTTGTTGCTCACAGCGCCATTGTTGCGATCGCCGAGGTATTATTGGTTGCTTACCAATAATCGTCGTCGTACTCGTCGTAGTCGTCGCTCAGCAGTATGCTCCGGTATGTCACTATGTCTATGTAGGTGTTTTCTTGTCAATCGTCTTGTCTGGTTCTCCGTTCTGTTCACATCTTCCTCTGTTTTCCTGTCCTGCTCCCTGGGCCGGGCGTACGTAATTGTACGCGCCGTGCGCTATTGTGCGCACACACACTCGGGCGAGGGGTGCTGATTATCAGAGCTATACATGCTCCTTCAATTAGCTCTGCTGATTATCAAATAGCGCCCCCTGGCGCCCAGAGTTGCATATACTTGGTCGAGGGTAGTCATTGTCGAGGGGCGCTCAGTTATACTTAGCGCCCACTCGCGCCCTGAGCTACATGTGCGGGGGGCATTTTCACTTCACAATATAACACATCCACGAATTTACTTGTGCAACTTACTCACGTCTTGCACTACACAATATACAATCAAGATGCGGGCCTAAATGGTTGCCATAGAAATATCAGGGATGCTTTCCAGCTAGCGTTGCTAAGCGCGTCGGTTGCCCGCGCTTCATTTTGTCTGCGCAAACTCTTTGTGACGTAGTGCAATAAAAAGCTAATGCGCAAACCAAACCGTAGACGTATAAAAACAATTACCATCCTCCTTAGTTTTAGGAGAAGAATTATTTGCGAAACTGAGCGTCATTGCAAATTTAAGACTTATTTCATAGCATTTCATAGCTAGATTTAAGTGCAAGCTATAAAGTCACCACTATCAATTCACTTCACGATAACTCCTTTTCATCCCGGGGGGGGGGGGGGAGGGGGTATGAGGCCTGTACGGATTTTTTATATCGTGTATTTTCAGGTTCGCTGCTATTGACCGCCTCCCAGCGGCGTACCCAGGATTTTTTACAGGGGGAGCAAATTTTGTCAACTGTCAAATTCTGCTTGGAGGGATACCCATATTTTTTTCTTCTCGCCAGTCCTCCAAAACTCGTTCAGGGGGGGTGGCGACAATTTTGTTTTTTTCCAGTCGCTCAGTGGGTGGGGGTTATCAGACGTTTTGCTCCATGATTCACTGACAAGCAAAAAAAAAAAAAGGTAAAAACTTTTTTTTTCCTGTTAAAAGTTGCCAGGGGGGCACTGTGCCCCCCTGCCCCCCCCCCCCCCTTGGGTACGCTAGTGCCGCCTCCCGAATGTACTGTCCAATTTCCTACCCTTTCCGAGGATCTTTTCTCATCACTGTACCGGTATAGTGAATTGGATACCCCCTTTTCGGAATTGTCCTGTTTTTTATACCCTAAACGAGATCCCCGAATTACCCGTCTGGTGGTGAAAAACAACCCTTTTTACTCGTTTTCATGGACGCGGATGCCGTACAGGCCTCAATGAGACATACACCCGGGCTTTTTATTGACCTACACATACTGCAGTTTGCCAATCGTGCATATTTTTAAAGTTAACCCAAATATCTTCTACAACACTACACTCCTAGATTGCGATATATTTGACCAACACAACAACTGACACCACTACCCCCTTCAATTTATTTAGATTATCAACCCCCCAAAAGAGTTTTAGTTATTTTGCTCATTTTTTAAAGTCATTTGCATCCTATCTTACAATTTGAATGATTTGGGTATAACAATATTTTTCCTTGGACTGGTCCAGATATCTTGGGCTTATTATTCAATGGGAAAGTGGAGAACAATAACAAATTAACATGTCCAAATAGATGGTCAAATGGACGACAGAAAGGTGATTACTTGACAAACAAAGAGGTAACTTCGTAAAGAGACAACAAATGTTGTTGTTGTCAATAAACCTTCTTCTTCTCAGCGTTGTGAATAGGTGCAGACCGGAACTCATAAAGATGTCTACAAACACCGCCTTTCTTCACCATGTTATGTTGATCGTTTGCTTTGTTGACTTTGTAGTTCTTTAATGAGTATATTATCTTGGGCACAAATGCCAATGAAAGAAACCCCGAAAGTGAGGCCAAGGATGAAAAGAAACTGAATGACGGACACGCGAATACTCTTTTGCAGAAATTAAAGAGTGATATAGATAAGCCTTTCACATACACATTTGTTTTAGTAATCTAGATTAATCTAATTACATATACATGTCATAGTAGTTAAATCCCGGGTGCTAAACAAACGACCAGCCCCTACTACCTCCCATTACCTCAAAAAGCATGAAAACAAACCTTCCGCAGGAGTGGGGGAAAAAATGGCTGGCCGTTCCAGCATGAACATCTCCCTACTTTTTTTTTTACTCGTCAGAGATTTTTTGACGATGACATTCCTGAAATCATGTTCATTTGGGAAAAATTTCGCTCCAACCTCACCGGGAATTTTTTTGACCTGTCCCTGAAATCGATTTAGGTGGTCAATACAGTGTGCTTGTTTTTAGCATTGGTGTTTGAGTCGGGGGTTATGGGCTGTAGCCATCAGCCTCTTTTTTTGAATAGTTTTTTGTTGTTGTTGTTGAAATATTTGGGCAGCGATGCTTTCTCTTTGTATGATTTCAATTAGACAAACAAACAATATTTATCATTTTTCTACAATGCAATAGCAGCGAGGAGGTGTAGGGTGTTCCCCATAGGTGTTCCCCAATTGAAGTGGCGAGAGAAAAAAAAAATGAGAGAAAAAAAGGTAAAGGGGGGAAGAGGACGTCAAATGAAGAAGCTACGACCCTTCATAGCTCCCTAAACACGGGCCTTGTTAATCCCATTAGCATTTCATCCAGCGAATAAGACCGCAACTCCCCCCCCCCCCCCCCCCCCTCCCCATGATGGCGGTATCCCCTTAATATCTGGAACCACGCTACTCCTGCTTTTTTAAAACACGAAGTGTTATGAACAGAAGATTCGATGTTGCGAAGATACATTTTAATCATATGTTTGATATTCAAAAGATGTATTCAGCCGAATATTGTTTTTTTTTTTTTAATGAAGGTTCGATATTCCGAAGATACATTTAGCCCAAAGTTCGTTTTTCGAATGTGCATATCTAACCCAAGATAAAGGCGAATATGAACCTCAACGTGAAAATGACGATTCTAAATAGGAATTGCTTTCAGCTTGCGGCCTACACTTTTTGTTAAAGACGCTCGAAATCATTTAAAATGCATATCTAAAAAAACGTGGCAATCAAACATGCTTAGAAATAATAACAGGTACATGGAATGTAATTGTGATTGATACTGACTGGAAATAATTCCTCAAAACATAATATTCGTTCACATTGGCGTATAGGCACGGGTGTAAATGGTGACAAAAAATAAGCGAAAGAAGTGAGAAAGAAAGAAAGAGAGAGAGAGAGAGAAGGAGAAATGAGAAAAAAGAAAGAAAGAGAAAGACAGAGACAGAGAAAGAGGAAAGGAAAATGAGAGTGGGAAAAGAATAAGAAAAGAAATTAGGACCTCCTCCTGCACCCTCCCCCTGTCGTCAGGTAGTTAAAAATTTGCATTTCATTCGCCGGGTAAGGCCGCCCCCTCCACCCCATGGTACCAGTCCCCCCTCAGTGGCTGGACCCGCTCTACGCCACTGTTACAATTACAAGTCTAAGTTTATTTCCATCTCAGTTTTCCCCTTTAAATCTTTCATGCTAATTGACTGGCCAACAAACAGTTTGGGAAGATTATTTGACAGAAAATTCTTTTAGTACGTTGTTCGGAACTTAATGAAGTCAGGGAATCCCCGGATAAACATCCTAATCTCGTTAGAAAACAGTCATAAAATATAATTATGTACATGTTAACTTCGGAAGTGGATTAAAAAAAAAGTGCCATTGTCATATAGAAAAGTACTTCTTCAAACTCGTTTGCTCTTTAGCGTTATTTTTTTGTTTCTTTCCGTTTAGCAAAGATAGACTTCCCTTTTTCGCATACAGGTGTATTTGCCAAAGTGCCATTTCATTTCTTGTTACGGTATGCACAAACTTCTTTTATGGTCTTATAGGGAAAGCTCATTAATAGAGTGGGATGGTATATAGGGGGAATCTGAAAATGCGCTCATGCGATTGATACTCCAATTTTCTCTCTCTCTCTCTCTCTCTCTCTCTCCCTCTTTCTTTAATCCCGGGAACTGTGGCGAAATATCTTTTCATTGACCTGGAATATCAAGATAACAATTAAATATAGCGATAAATTTATCCGGATAAATGTAATTTTTTTACCGAGCTAGTATGCTCATGAAACGCTTTCAGAAAAAAATCAAACACTAAGGAGGCAAATTTCTGTTCTGAAACAGAAAACATGATCTTTCAGGTTGATTTTGTTTCCAATACGCCTTTTCAAGCTGGTGAAATAGATAACATATGAACAATTATTCACCCCCTTTCATATTTTACTCACATAGATAGCAAAAAAACAAAAACAAACACAAGAAACACACAACTTACAATACTTACAATGATTATTTTCATGAGGACGTGTAGGCGGTAGAATTTGCCAGGCTAGGGGCATGATATCGCTGGCCAGAATATCAACTCTCTAGTTTCTAAATTTAGCGAGGGAACAAAGAGAGTAAGTTGAAACTAGACTGTGTCATAGTGGTTAAAAAGTAATTTTGTCATCACAATGTACTACATAAGATATAAAAACTACAAATAGACCACCTCATGGTCCGAATATTGCCGAATATTAGTAATTTTCAATTATTGGGTATTGGGGACTGCTCCCCCCCCCCCCCCCCCACCAGCCTCGAACGCTTATGAGATGACGCTAATGATGGAGTAGTTTAATGTATGACACATACCCATGCCCAAGCTAGCCCAATCTCTGATATTTCATCTTTCATGAAATGAAGCCGAACGTCGGGCTTAGTTATATCAAATATTTTGTAAAGATTGTGACATGTCAGCATGTTAAATGCCTCATGGAAAATTTTAAATTCTTTATGCTGGAAATTTATTGATGTACATGTGGGGGTTATTATTTGTTTGTTTGCTTTTTGTCGTTTGTTTTGTTTTGTTTTGATAGATAAGCATTTTTTTTAAAGCTATGGCTTACATGCTTATTTCAAGGATGATTTCTGAGTCTGGTAAAAAGCACTTCGACAACACTTAATTTTAGATTCTTTATGCTGAGAATTTATTCATCTACATGTGGGTTATTATTTGTTTGATTGCTTTTTGTCGTTTGTTTTGTTTTGTTTTATTTTGATAGATAAGCATTTTTTGTTCAAGCTATGGCTGACATGCTTATTTCAAGGATGATTTTCAGAGTCTGGTAAAAAGCACTTCAACAACACTTAAGGGCAGCTTTCCAAGAACATGCCGAATTATTTTAATTCAAAATAAAAGTGAGAGGTTAAGATAGAACTGCAATATTGGTTAGATGTGTTATTCCTTTGCAATGCAATTTGTGTATTATCACAACTCGTAGATGTTAAGTTAAAAGTATACACTTTTGGAGAGAAAAAAAATATGAAAGTTCTTGACTCCTTATTTGAGAATCGGACATCTTTCGACGCAAAGAAAACCATAAACAGCAAAGAATATGTAAAGCCATAGATGTTCTCGATATTATAATACAATGAATCTTTATTATGTTCTTATCTAGTAAATAAAAATAGAAAAAATAGCATGAAAAACATACTAAATAATGATATATGCAAAAATCGTATATCATCGTATTTCCGAAAATTTCCGATGAATAATTATGCAAATGTATTCATGTTATTTTTGCCTCTTCTTTTTTCACGTTCTTTTATTAATGAATATAATTTTGTTGACAAACCGAGTCTATGAAGCCTACACTTTGACTAGACTGTTGTGCTTTTCTCAGATCAAAACACACGAAGCCAGTGGCTTTAAAAAGCTGCTCCAAGCTGCCAATTAAAGCAGTCTGATGCTCTGTAAAACAGTATTCACCGAATCCAACTCATCAAATGAAGTATCGAGAAAGAAGATAGACTAATACCTAACACTTAGCAGGACTACCCTTTTATTGTCGTTTGGTTACAACTAATTATAGTGTGCTTAGAGTGCTACAAAAGAGCCGATTCATTGTTAATTAGCTAGACGGGATGGTTCGGAGTTGGGCCAGCCGGGATGGGTTCCTTGTGTAGTGGCCCGAGAACCGTTGCTTCCATTCACCGTGGTCCCGGTGAAAGGTTTTTGGTATGAATGCATAGATTGCTAAACAATGCGCGCGCATGTGGAGCTGGGGGTATTTGAATGGGGTGTCTGATTAGATGGCCAAGGGCTTGAGTGCTGTCTGGGAAGGTCATGTCTGAAGTATTTAAGATGTCTGGCTGACTTTCACCTCATCATTTCGTCAGAAACCCTAACCAAGACAACATCACGCTAAGAATTTCTCAAGTATCTCTCAAAGTTGAAGTGTTAAATTAGCTAAAGTCACAAAGTGTGTTTTGTGCAAGCTTCGACAAGAGATTATTGTGAAAGAATACCATCAACGGACGGATCATCAAGCCTGGACTCATCTATCAACAGGGTTTCTGCATTCCAGAGAGCTGAGACATCCAAGTGACCTCATCATTCCAGCGGATCAACCACCGGAGACTCACCCAACATCTCCGGCATCGGAGCGCTCTTCTCCTCTCACTTGGGAATATTTTACAGGACTTTTAACCATGCATCGACCATCCGATCTCCACCGGGCGGCTGTCGTCTGCTTAATGTTCATCACATCAACGAGTGCTTTCTTCGCGCCGTTCCTTCACGAGGCAGCATCAACACTGACCGACGACATCGTCACCTCAACTCGCACCAGACGGAATACTCTTCCCGTCATCACGCCGAACATCCTCGATCACGAGCAGGAGATCCAGCACGTCGATCAGCATAAGAACTCATCTACTATGTTCATGGTGGAATTGTTCGAGTCGCTCTACACCGGACACAATCTCGTCAACCCTTCCCAGGAGGAGTGCCGGGCCATAGAGGAGGTGGACACCGTCAGGAACTACATTGGTGTTATCGGAGGTAAGAAAATTATTTAATATGAATTTGTTGGTGAATCGTGCAATATGATACTAAAATTTTGTGAATTACCAGGCTGATGTGTTCATATTTTTGTAAATAACACATTAAAAATGTTTAATAAAATATTCAGACTTACATCAGTGCCCTTTCTGATCATATTGGATTTGAATATTTTGTACAAAAATTCGTTGTCGAAAATTTTTTTGTTATTTATTGTTAGCAAAAGTTCGTGACACAATTTCGAAAATATAAAAGTGACATATTATATAGGTCTAGGGCAATTTACAACTCACGCTTAGTATCAAGTTTCATTTTTAAAAATTAAATTGTGTTTCGTAACAGTTCCAAAACCGTGAACTGCTCAAATATAAAAAGGAGGAAACATCACATATATTGCCCGATTTACCATACAATATTTACATTTGGATATTTGCTCATTTTTCTTGTTTCGTGTTTCATGTTCATTTTGCGATTGTCGAATATAACTCTCTTTGTACCATAATCAAACTACATCAAAGTCGCATTAAAGTTTTTTTCAATAGAGATGTTTGCATTTTCAGGAAGCAATAAAATTTAAAATCTGTTTAAGTATCAAATAAGATGAACATTTTGTTTGTTTAAGACCTAATGAAGTGCAGTCAGTTTTAATGTTTATTCTAAAGATTGCCATGTTCATTCACTCTTTGTTAGGTATATAGCTTCGGTAAACATAAATATTAGGGTAGTGCTTCGTAATGCTTTACACATAATGACTTTGAATGTGATGTATGAAACAGTAGTGTTTCAATTTTGGCGATCAAACAGATCTCCGTTAGACAACATCAAAGAGAGTTATGTTCATAATCTTTTCAGGGAGATTAGATAATTCGATAATATGATTTACAGTTATGAATTATCACTGAAACCCTTGTACATGTGCTAGTCGAGCCTTCTTCATTGACTTTGTTTTGAAGCCTTTTAGTTCCCCTCAAAACACCTGTACCAAGTGGCTGAATTTCTCCCCCAGATTGTTTTCTAATTAACTCGTCTGAGCTATTCCGTTAACGGATAATCTACTAAGGTGAAAAGGTGTATTCATCTAGAAAACGATTAACCCTTTATCTCCCGCCTTCTCACAATGGAAATGGATAAAAGGGACGGGACTAGACTCTTTTGTTCATGAGACCATCCGAACGCTGAAGTCCGACCCTTCTGTGTTGGAAGCACGGTGAGGCAGCCCTTTTCATTCGTAGAGTTTGCTTCTAAAGCGAGGCTTCTGAAGCCTTTTGTGGGGAGATCTTTCAGAGTCGAGATTCATTGGGTTAAGTGTGATCTCCTGAAAGGGGGAAGCACTACTCAGAACAAAGCCAAAAATTGATGGGTCGTACTAGCACACTGTATGGACTGGGTTAATAATATCTGTGTCTGGCATCGAGCTGGGGATGCAGACATAACTATTAATTGATTTGCGAAATATAGCATCATTAGCTTTAGTTGGTAAAATTTTCTTTTGTCCGTTGATGATTTAATTAATCCGTTGTTCTTTTCTTTCTTTTCCATTTCAGATGTCCAATCGTCTTCGGATCTTGTGATGACCTGGGTGACCTCCTTCCCGACTTTCGACCAACCCGCCAACGAAGCTATCCATCTCGCCGAGCTCCGAGTTCAACTCAATGCGACCTCCGAGCAGCCATCACGTCGATTCGTCATCCAACTCCACCAATGGGTCAACGTCTCCTGCGATGATGGCATGTGTCAACAACGCAAGCTGATTCACTCCCGGGACATCGATGCTCGTCACGACGACTTCGACGGCCGAGAGGTATTCGACATCACCAAGATCGTTCACCAGTGGATAGCGAAAACGAGCAACACGACGTCACCTATTCAGTACAGCATCGAACTCCGAACCAAACCACTCGTCGAGTCAAAGGCCGATCATGACAAGGATGTTGTGAGAGCCCTTCTTGCAGCGGACATTCAAACCGATGATCTCGTGGACGACATCGCATTGGACTCTAACGATGTTCCCGTTTCAAGTGAGGACGGCGAGTCTACCAATCAGCTTTCTGTCGCCGACGTGACCCTCGTCGTTTTCTCTCGTGCTCCGAGCTCGCCGATCATCCTCTCCGACGCCTACGGTTCAGTGCGTACCCGTACTCGACGATCAACTGACGAAGCTCGTCGCCGAAAGAAGCAGAAAGATCTCCGCAAACTCCAACGCGACGAACACAAGCAGAGGATGGCCGAGAAGCTTCGTCTCGAACAGGAGCGTACCGGGCCTTGCCGTCGAGTCGACATGGATGTTGACTTCGGTCGTATTGGCTGGGACGAGTGGATCATCTACCCTAAGCAGTTCAACGCCTACCGATGCGTCGGGACCTGCGCGGGACCTCTCGACAGCGGCGACAACCCAAGCAACCACGCAATCATGCAGGACTTGATTCGTCTACACCAACCAGAGAGGCGGACACCAGAACCGTGCTGCGTACCAACCAAACTTCGACCACTCAGCATGCTGTACTTCGAAGAGGGCGCCGTCTTAGTTCGACATCACGAGAACATGATCGTCCAGGAGTGCGGTTGCCGGTAACGTGACATCGTAACAGCTTCGGTTTTGAATTCTTTGAACTTGATACAATTTGCCAAAACTGTATTTTGAATGCTCATGGTGGACTGGGCAATCAAAACACTTGAGCAGCAATCATATATGATATTGCAATCGTAACTTGTTTTAAGTTTTTTTTTGGTTTTTTTTTAACCTCCATTGTTTTGTTTTTTCGACTTATACTTGCTGAAGTTCACTTTATGAAAGAATGTATTTTTCATAAGTTATTGCCGATTGAAAAAAGATTTTAACACGAGGTACATGGCACATGGGGGCACAGTACCGCCTCATTACGAGGAGAACACATTACTGCCACAAGATGCATACAACAGAATCCGGAAAGAATGCGTTAATTAAGTTTGATAAACATTTTATTATCATACCATTTATTATCAAACCGTTATTTCAATTCCATCCACTTTCTAAAGTAATACAAATAGAAATAATGTACTCAGTACTGTAATAATTATGTTCATGTACATATGTGGATACACAGTGTATTCGATCACATAGTCCTAGCTATGCATTTCTAAAATGTACTTTTATATATTGTATATTTCGTGTAAATTATGAATTCAGAGAATATGCATATTATTAAAAATAAATCAGCTATCAATCTCAAATTTCTCTTGATCCTTGATTAATTTGTGCCCTCTTTTTATTATCAGTATCTAAATATGTAGTACGGAACACGCTTATACACATATTCAAATGATGTTGTCGGCCTTGTTTGGCCAAATGGGCGGATTTACCATTTCAGAGGTAAAAAAATCTTCACAATGCATTTTTATATTACTATATCTGATTTCATTTAAAACATCGAAGAAACTTGATCCGAGTACAATGATAACCATATAATAAGAGAGTATAATGATAGTGTGAATGAGAGAGAAAAGAAGAATAAGAGAGAGATATACACACAGGGGAGTGAGAGAGGGAGAGAAGAAATTAGAGAGATACATATAGGGAGAGAGAGAGAGAGAGGTCCTGAAAGTGATACTTGTACAAGTGTCTTTGAGAAAATCAGTACAAGGCTACCAGTAATACAAAATGTTCTGATACGATACAAAAAACCTGTATCAAATAATCAATAAAATTTAGAGAAAGATTGAACTAAAAGACGTACATCACTCATGTGCCATGTTACTTATCTTACAATATTTCAGGAGAAAATTTTTTTAAAAGAAAATGCTGTGGAAAAGTGACGGTGCGTTCAAAATATGGTACAATTTTTTTTGTCTGTGAGGTCTTTCTAACATATGTGCATACTAACAAGGACAAATGGACAAACTAAAACTATTATCATCTATTGCTAAATTAAAAAAAAAGATTACTGTGTCATTGAAAGACATGTAAATAGATTCTTAAATTTATAAAAACGCACCTTCTAAATTCATGTAACTGCATACTAGTCATCTGCAATATCCACACAATCACTTGTACGTAGTGCAGACTTAATTGCACTTCATGAAAATAAAGAAAAACATTTAATTTTTTTTTAAAGTAAAAAATAATGTTTATCAAAAAAATGAAAAAAAAAAAAAAAAAATTTGGTGAAGGTGGACTAACATTATAGAACTTTAAAAATCAGTATCTACCAGACAGTGCTATATGAGGGCACAGCCATTAAAATATTGAAAATTGCAGACAACCTAAGAAGGTAACCCAAATGGTTAGATTCTGATTGTGGTCAAAGTTTTGGGGAAAAGTGGCAGTCGGAGTAAGGGTATACAAAGTGAAATATTTTATTACAGTCCCATATATAGAAATTCTTGTTAGCTCCATCTTCCCCCTTTTCATAATCTCTGTTAGTAGTTCTTCACCCCACACATATGTTTGAAAGACATTAAATCTTGTTTAAGAAGGGGTTAAGTTCCGTAACGTCCGTAACGATATACAGTATTTAGAGGGTCCCAAATCGCAAAATTAACATTTCTAATTTTTCATGCTGTTTATTACACTTTAAATATGAATGGAATTTCAGGGAACGCACTTCTTTTTAAAAAAATAATGTATTCTTTCCATATTTTCCCATTGGATATTGTAAATAGGATGGAATTAGATAAAGTACTACATGTTCTTCAAACTTTGATCAATTTTTAACGGTAAAATGATGACTGTTTCAGAGTCCGTAACGGTGGATTGTGACATCCGTAACAGTACATCCTGCTGAATTCCTCAGCAATGAAAGATTTGAGATGAAGATTGATACATCATATGAGAGCTTAGAAGTACTTCAATAATACATCAAAACGGTGGAATGGTCCATTTGTAGACTTTATAACAGTGACCAGATCCTAAATACAAACTTCTCATAATAGAAAATAAACACAACTTATTCCTGAAACAGAATGAGAACCATATTTCAAAATTCTTGGCCTGAAGCTACTGTTGGAAAGTAACTGCCAAAGATACAGAAACAAATTTCTGATCGAATCATATATTTTTCATCTTAAGGAGCTCTCATATATCATAGAATGCATAAGTTGCCAAGGCCGAAACAAATTTATATGGGTGCAAGCTAAGGACAATAGAATAATATGCTTTTTATTCATCCTAAAAGTGTAAAATTTTGAATAAAATTTGCATAACTTCTAATTTGCAAATGCTCATTTTGATCAAATTGAGAGGGGCCAGAAACCTATGGACACAATGCTATTGCTATCTTTGTTACAATAATTCATGAAATATAAGAAACTTCCAATATACATATATAAAAACAAAATCTAAGAGTGACCTTAGTTCTATAAGCATACCCAGTAAAATGACAGATAATCATGCATTATGTGACCTTGGAATGTTCGTACAAGTAATAACATACTTCACAATGATTTCATGATCTTGCAATATTTCTTTAATAAGAGTTATAATTTTGCTAAGTTGGTAACCTTGACCTTGACCTTCACATAAATCTTTTTTATATGCATGTATATGAGTATTTACTAGAAATAAAATTATCCCACCATATTGGGTACTCGAATCTACACATGTCCATCAGTAGCAAAAAACAACTTAGGAATATAACAATTCAGTTATGAATAGTTTATACCTGTGTGGTAACAATGCTGTAGTAGAGAACAGTAAGTCCCGAGAGGGGGGGGGTATGTCTTATTGAAGCCTGTATGGCATCCGTGTCCATGACTTTCTGAAAAGCACCCTAAACGAAGATTTAAGTCGAGAGGTTTTGACAGGGTTTTTGATAGCCTATTCAGGGAAACTCCGCGAAAAATTTCTGATTTTTAGATCCTTCACATTGATTTTTTAGATCTAGCATAGTATTGTACACCCTATTCGAGGATTGGTTCTTCCTTCCTGTTTTTGATACCCTAAACAAGATCCCCAGGTTACCCGTCTGGTGGTGAAAAAAACAACCCTTTTTACTCGTTTTCAAGGACGCGGATGATGTACAGGCCTCAATGAGACATACCCTCCGGGCCTTAAGTATACAGGATACGTTGAGTTCTGGTAAAGGCATGGATATACCTGTACTATCAACATTTGTACATCCATGGTATGACGAGAAATAGCTGAAGTGTTTGGACCAAACATTCATGCCACATATGTGTGTGTAGTCCCATACATCCATTTCTGTGTGCAGGACTGCAGGGTATGTGATATTCAGCAAGAGTGAGTCTATTTCTTTTGATGATTTCAAAACCTCACACTGTACACGAATTCCTTTGTAGTACATGGTCATCCTTTCCCAATTGCTTCCAGATGCTTTCTTTCAAATTATAATCCCTTGTCCTGAACTCGACTTTGCATGTGCAGGTTCTTTTTATACCTTTTAATGTACCTACAATTTGTGTTCGTTTTTTTTTTGTCACTAGATATAACTTAGAATGAGTGCTAGTGTTGATAAGTAGACTAAACCAAACATATCATTACAGGGAGTTAGGAAATATCAGTCACCCTAGAAATTGAGACAAGGTCTATTGAGCAAGAGCAACATATTTTTTTTTTCATCAGTTTCCATGTTTCCAGAATGGCACATCTTTTAAATGCATTTGTGCCATACTAGTTAGTGTCTAATCAAAAGGCACACAAAATATCCATTATCTTTCCTGTAGTTAATATACTTAATTACTTCAAATGGTTGCGCCACAATCATTATTTTTAGAAGCAGCAGTAAAAACACTACTCAACCTAGAATATATGATAAAAACAATGTATCAAATCATGCAATCTAATCAATCAATAATATCTAGAGGTTCAACCCCAAAATGGCAAGATCTGCCACTCTGTCTAACAAGTCTTAACCCATGATGGAGGTGGGGGGGGGGGGGGGGCAGTCTTACCCATCAGGGGGAGCAGCTACTTTTGCTTGTGTAAAAATGGTGTCCACGACGTTCCGAGCAAGGGAAGGGGCTTTTGTTGTTGCGTTGGGCGGCCCTATCGTGAAGGGTGTAACTTTGGTGGGGGTCTGGACCGTGGCAGGAGCGATGTCCTTCTCGTGGTTAAAGACAAAGATGTCGGTTGTGATGCACTGGAAGATGATCACGCTTGCAACAAGGATGATGAACCAAAACTTAGTGGCACTCTGATAGTGAATGTCAGACGAAAAAAGAAAATAAAAAAGGTTCATTGCATGAAACAAGGGTAGTGGGATGATGGTACTGCTAAATGATGAACCAAAACTAGTGGTAATAGCAGATAAAAAAAGAAAAGACAAACATGTAAAATTCATCGAAGCGAGGTAATAGCAGTGTTAAAGTTGAAATTAAATAAATGAATCAGAATTCATAGGCAAAAAATACATGAACAAGGTGTCAAATTCATGAATTTATGGGCCTGCATGGAGGTAGCAGGGGATAGTGCAACAAATGCAGCAGCATCTGTACAGATACATTTATGTGTAAACCTCGGATGAAAATGGTCCAGTTTATTAAATCATCTCTCAGAGAAAAAGAGAGCAATGACATTAATTCAACAAAGGGGAAAAAAAACATACAAACATTTAGTGATCCAACTTGCTACCATTTTACTGCGTCATATGTTAACGGGTCTTTAGCCTTTGTGTCAATATCAAACTCTCTGTGAATCATCATAAACCTATTATCAGCCTATTATCATATAATAAACATCTGGATGATAGCTTTCTCTATGCCTACCATCCCCCAAACTCTTCCTTCCTCCCCCCCCCCCCCTCTCACACACAGAGACAGAAATAACAATGACAAACATGTTTCTAACTTACCAAATCTCCTGTCCTGTACCACCAAAGCTGTTCAGATAAAGGTAAAAGAGAGATAGTCATAGTTGAGTGCCACAAATACTATTCACAGAGACAGAATGGAGGCTGACAGAAGGCATGAAATGGGGCAGGAACACTAAGATTTTAACCAATTTAAAAGTTCTTCAGACTGAAGGGCTGGTCTTATTTTGTGGATAAGGATAACGATAACAAGCGTTTTCTTTTAAAGTCCACCCTACACCTGTGCTACTATTACATACACAAGCATACTTGTACGTACGCACATCATTAGCTACGTTCCTAAGGGACTTGTGGTTTCAAAACTTTAAGTTAGCGAAACTTTAAGTTATCGAAACATCGACCCACTAACCACGACAAGGGTTCACATGGGCCAGAAACAACGATGCTTGTTATTCTGAAACTACAAGCCGAGCGATCGTTATTGTTAACACCGGAAGTAGATACCAATTGTGTGTACGGTACAGTTCCTATGTTTATAATGCGTGCGAAGGGTATGACCCAAAGTTTAACATGAAAGGAAAGGTCATCGTTAACTACAAGCTTGCGAAACTTAAAGTTTATTCCGTTCACATAGTCTGAAACTGCGACGGAAGACCACCCACTGCTCATGGTTTCAGCATTAACCACGAGCTCGCTTGTGGTTCTAGAAGTACAAGTAAACTTAAAGTTTCGAAATTGCGAGCCCGTTCATACGATCTGAAACTACAAGATAACTACAAGTTAACTTAAAGTTTTGAAACTACAAGTGAAACTTAAAGTTTAGCTCCCATCGTGTGAACCTGACTATTGTAGGGTGTACCTTAAATTGAAAATCCCGTTACCAGACAAATGTGACCAGCCCTTAAAGATCAGCACCCTATACATCATCTTATTGTCATCCAACTATCGCTCACCAATATATCTATTTTTTGATACTAGCAAAATGTACAAGGTTATCTAATAAATGGACATAATGGAACTTTATTCTCTTTTCTCTTTATTTTTAAACAAGTAAATGAATGGCAAGAGTGGGTGAGAAAAAAGTATTTGCATATAACAATGGACCTTATGTGTACTCACTTATCAGTGTTTCATAAGATACAGAAATGTGTGCTTTTACTGTGTATGCATTTCAGCACGATCCAGTCATTTGGATGATTCCAAAACCTACAATATACAGTTATTCTTATTTACCAGTACTACACAATCATCCTTTTCCAACAGTTTCTTTTACAATAAATTCTCAAATCTTTATATCATACATGCCAGTGCATTTCGGGAAGCCCCCTTAGACGAATATAACTCAAAAGGCTGCAACCTACTTACCAGAAATGATATAATTACACAGCTGATGATTAGATTTACAAAGAGGAGATAAAACGTGCCATCCTGCTTTCCTTGAATTAAGCAGAATAACATGGCAAGCTGTAAAGAATAAAACATTAAGATATTAAACAGTTCAATCAGGCAAAGTTCCATTTATACTGTACAAAACAGTCTGTATTTGTATTTGAGATCCATTGGGACTACCCCCCCCCCCCCTATCTCTCCCCAGACAAGTTCCTTCATCCTTCTTATCATTCCCAAATCCATCATCAACTAAAAAATGTTTTGCATGTTTTGCATCAAAAACATGGAACAACATCCCACTTTTGTAAGAGCAATAAGCTGTCTTTAGACCTTCAAATGATCCCTTGAATAAAACATACTTCTTCCTCCAGTAATCTAATATGATCAACTTATTTCTTGAGCCTGTATTTTCCTGTTTCTCTTCAAATCTGTGAGCTTGTAAGCGCCACGGTACCTTTTGTTTTTAGCACCTCTAAACATGGTTACATGTTGTTTTTTTTCTGAAGGTTCTTAATTCTGAAAATGAAAAAGGGTTCATATTTCCAAAGGTTCGTAATTCCGAAGTGTCATTAGGGCTCCATTGCATTTTCAGAATTACGAACCTTCGGAATTATAAACCCTTGTAAAAATGAATCTTTGTAAAAAGGAGTACCCCCCCCCCCCCCCACAAACATTTGATATCACTGATTTCAGCACTGTGGACAGCTACCTCAACAGTTTTCTCGAATATATCCTTTAAAAAATAAAAAAAAATTGGTCCCCCCTTTAAATTCCAGACAAGTACTTACAGCCACCATGATGATCGTGACTGCTGAGAATATCCTCCGCATCCACAGCTATGATAGAACAAACAAAGAGAGAGAGAGAGAGAGAAAGGAAGAGATGAGAGATAATATTAATATAATACAATAAAAAAAAAAGAGCACTACTGGATTTGTACTTGCAATTGTAACTGCACCTGTTAATCACAAACACAGCACACACAGCATTTTCGCCTGTAATAGTCTTGAAGAAGAAGAAGAAGAAGAGGAAGAGGAAGAGGAAGAGGAAGAGGAAGAGGAAGAGGAAGAGGAAGAGGAAGAGGAAGAGGAAGAGGAAGAGGAAGAGGAAGAGGAAGAGGAAGAGGAAGAGGAAGAGGAAGAGGAAGAGGAAGAGGAAGAGGAAGAGGAAGAGGAAGAGGAAGAAGAAGAGGAAGAAGAAGAAGAAGAAGAAGAAGGAAAGAAAGAAAGAAAGAAGAAAGAAGAAGAAGAAGAAGAAGAAGAAGAAGAAGAAAGAAAGAAGAAGAAAGAAGAAGAAGAAGAAGAAGAAGAGATCATTTCTAAGAGAAAGGAGAGAGAAGGAGAGAGCAGGACAAGGAAGAAGGAGGCAGAGACTAAACTATACTCTACAGTGCATCCCAAAAAATGTTAACTGGTAAGAAAAAGTCTCTCCAAATATTAAATATTTCAAAATATTTTTAGGAATTTTCTATACGTGATGTACAATGTATATGTGATGAACTGACTGAGATGTAGTTATCTCAACCTCAGGAGAATTTGCAAAAGAAAGGAAGTACACAAATACACAAAGGATTCAGTGAATATAAATGTGTTCCTATAGATACACATTGTGTTAAAGCTCATGTAGATTATTGGTAGCAAAAAGGAAATTGGCAAGAAACATGTTAAACATAGTCTCATGTTGTTCTCCTTGTATCAAAAGATGTCTGTAAGAGATCATTTGGTATTCCATCTATGATTTCTGGTGAATTTCAGTGTAAACATCTGTAAGGAATGCTTGATCACTGCCATTATGCTACGACCCTTCCACCCCGACGGCTCCCCGCACAGCAATCTTGGGGGCTTCGCATAGAGACAGCGTGTGTGCACTGTGTGTAGCTTACTCATCATTGGTTTTACACGTGTGTTTACAGTGTATAGCACATGCTACCTTTGTTGGGATTTTACGTGCCTGTCCCGGCACATAAATTAGTTTTTGCCTCTTATAATATATGTTTAATATTAAACCTTAGGAGGCAAAATCTTCACAGTGTCTTAGTATTGCTAGTATCTTGCTATTTATCAACAAAAATTGAAGAAATCTGACGAACAGTTTTTGAGGGCTTACCAAAACTTTACATGGCCTAAAACCAATCAGAATAAAGAGAACAATTCTACTGATCTATGGAATGAACAAGAAGGGAGGAACAAATGATAATGAATCAGAAATGTAGAGGGGATGTAGAGCATGCAAGAGGGTGATCATGAGATCTAGGAGAGTTACATAGAGTTGGATGACAAAGGGAGACAAATGGAGATGGGGAGAGAGGAAGTGCAAGATGGTTACATTAACAGATAAATGTAATATTCTTGTTCAAAATAAAACCCTACAGTACACCGTGTTTTTGAATGACCATGTCTGTACATTACATGCATTCCCTACATAACTCCTTATGCCTCTTCATCTATACATTGACAGGGCTTGCCCTTAACTTTTTTTTAATCCAGGTGGCCCAATGGATTCTCAGGTGGCCCGGATATTTATTAGTATCCTACGCTAGTATGCGTTAAGGCAAATAAAATTACTTGACTACATGTAATTTCAATGACGTACATTATTCATACATGTACTTCTCTCATAATCAATGCATATTTACGTATGTACTTTTTTGTAATGGCATGTGTAGCCATCTGTGACTCTCAATATCCCTCATTCAAAATTCTCTCTCTTTCTCTGAGTCTCCCTCTCTCTTTAGTCCATATCCACCTTTTTCTCCCTTTCTCCTTTCTATTCTGCATCACCAGGACCCCCCCCCCCTCCTCCTCCCCTTAAGCTGGCACTGGCCCCCCCCCCTATTCAGCCCCTGAAAAAAAAAAAAAAAAAAAAGCGAGAACAAAAAAGTGGGAGAAGTGAGACAAAAAATGCACTACGAGCCGTTACCTTTCAATCAAAATTTGCTAAAACATCAAAGTTTTTGCGCTTCACGCGGGAAGGGGGAAATAATTCCCCCCTCCCTGCACCCACCCCTGTTACAGTGCATTGATGCAGTATTAAAAAGTAGTCCGGGCGTCGAACTAACTTTCCGACTAAAAAAAGGTACTGCGAGCTGTTATCTTTCTCTCATATTTCCTATAAAACGTCAGAGCTTTCTCGCTTCGTGCGGGAGGGGGAATCTCCCCCTCCCTGCACCCCCCCTGTTACACCTGTTACACACAGTGCAGTATTGCGTCCAAATAATTGAAAAGCAGTACGGGCGTCGAACTAACTTTCTGCCTAAAAAAAGTGCTACGAGCCGTTATCTTTCTCTCAAATTTGCTATAAAACGTCAGAGCTTTAGCGCTTCACGCAGGGGAGGAGGGGAACTCCCCCCTCCCTGCACCCACCACCAACTTCACACGCTTCGCGTTTTCACCCCCCCCCCCATAATTAAATCCTGGCTAAGCGGTTGGATCCTTCACATCTCCCCCCCCCCCCCCTATTGAAAAATCCTGACCTGCCCTGAGATGTCTGAGTCAATTTTTACCTGTAAAAACAAACTGAAACAACTACATAAGTAAGGCTGAGTGACTATAATTGCCTTTTTGGTTTTGGCAAGAAATAATGATTATTCAAGGTATTCTTTACATAAAAGGCATTCAATCAAGTCAAGTCGTGCCTGAATGCTTCTCTGTCACACACAAACACATGATAGACTCAATACCAGCACTGTAGATGAAGGCTTTTGGCAAAAAGCTATTTCCCAGTTTGTACTATTCATGATCTATTTCTTACATGAAAGGTTAATGGAGCCTCTTAGACTACTCTAGTCACTAAAGTCTTAAGTTTACACTTGCAAGGTCACATGGGCTACACTTTTGCCCTTGTAGATAAATGTTTTGGCAAAAATAAATTAAAAGATGAAATCTCTAATAATTAAAGATGAAATATCTATATAACTTATAAGTGAAATAAATGAAATGTTTAAATAATTTAATATAAAAAATAACAACTTAATAAAAAAGTAAGTTTTCAAACATAAAGGTTTTCTTAAATTTTATTTACATAAAAATCATTGATTACACTGGAGAGTGGAGAGCCTGCAACACAGACACATCATGAAGCTACAAACACATGAAGGGCTACCTGCCCAGCCCTGTTTGTGCAGATGAAGTAAGTTTTAGCAAGAAACTTTTACTATTTCCAAGGTTATTTTTCAACACAGTGACACACACACACACACACACACACACACACACACACACAAAGAGTCTTAATTTATGGCAGTGGAGGCTTCTTTATGCTGGCAATAAATACAGACCTGACTACCTGCCCCGTAGATTAATACTTTGGGGCATATTTAATTAACATAATTAGAAAGAGACCCCCCCCAAAAATGGAGTTTCTAAGATAAAATATAAATAAATACATATTTTTTACACAAAAACTAGATTAAAAAAAAAAAAAGCATTCCATTGCACTGGATATTTCTGTACTGTACACCTGCTAAACACATCATGGACTACATGTACCTGCCCTGTATCAACATTCCCTGTAGAATAGATGAATAAGATAATTATTGCATTAAACAAGAGATGAAAGAAATTAAAATAAAAAAAAAATGAGGAAAAAAGTTTCCAAACATATTCGCACGTGCAGGGCCATGTAAAACAAATATTTGTATCTTGTTGCGATCCGAATTACAGTTCCAGGATCTAGCGAATGGCTTATTCTTGAGATTAATTTCATATTATTTGTTTGGGAATGGGTTCTTTAATACTAGAATGGAATCTCATAAATAAAAGGACATTTCTTAAGATCCAAATAACATGTCAGTGCTCTCTGTGTGAATCATTCTAAAAGTATCGGAATAATTTAATTTCTTCTCAAGAGTCAAAGATGTCTACTCGATACGGTAGACTTACATATGTACACTAGTATCTCACATGGAGTAGATCAAAGTCGTATCTCTGACCTTCTACGTAACTAGGCTAAGTAAATACTAGAATATTGCTTTTTATCTAGTCTAACAAGGACCTCCCACATCATTGTTTCAGAAAAAAAGGACATCACAATAAACATAACTTTTTTTTTACTTGGCTCAGAGTGAAAGTCTGGGACTTGTCAACAGTAGTCTGTTTCACAGACGCTTTAAAATGTTCTAGATGTTTTTTCTCAGTCTCTGTGGTGTACATATAGTACACTATGAATATTTTTTTCTCCATTTGCCGTTGCCGTTGTTGTTTAGTAATCTATGATGATATTGATGCATTTTTTTTTGGTCGTAATTGATAGATATAATATAGATCATACTCATACATGTAGATAGACAGAAGATAGATAAGATGGCTAATAGAGAAGACGAAAGAGAGAACTAGAATCATGCGAAGACTGAAAGTGCCAACAGATTCACGAATTATAATAATTTCAAATACTATTATCTCTTCCTTTAGCATTTGTATTTTTTTTTAGGTCATCAGAGTCAAATCAACTATGCTCGTGATTTTAGTCTTAGTTAAGTTAAATGAAGATGGGAGTCTTGGGACGTTTTTAAACACTCGCAGCGCATTTGTGGTTTCGTCTCGAGAAGTTGTTAGCGTCGATATAAGCTCTGCTGCCTCCGTAAAATACTAGGCAGTCAAAAATTCACAACATTATGCGCGCGCATGTGGCAGTGCTAGTTTGGATTCCAATCGTTTACAATATTACGAAAACCCGATTATAACACATAACAGATTGATCGTGCACTACCATGAAGTGCTCAACATACCTGGAGACTCCATCCGGCTATGCGATCGGGAGCAGCTTGGGAATGCACGCTGAAAATGCTTTGTTCTAATTGCCTACTTGACGGATCATAACTACATTCGACTGAAATCTAGACTAACGGCGCTTGAGTGGTCGGTGCTGCTGCAGCTGCGCTGCTGTGTGATGATGTAGTGTACATACGTACGTATTACATGTAGATCTAGTTTCATATCGTGTAGTTACAATTTTCGTGTTTGTTTTTTTAGTTCACTTTTTTCGGTGGCTAGCCAGGCCACCAATTCGAGAGTTTCAGGTGGCCATTGGCACTCGGGCCACCGTTAAAGTCGAGCCATGATTGACACCTGTATCAACAGCAGGAAATTTTCTCTTCCGAGCATGTTATTTATTACTTCTGATGAACATGAAATCTGATAAATGAGCAGAGGAAATGCTTAAAGGGCAATCCAACCTTGGACATCCTACAGCACCGACTTTCATCTGTGGGCATTAAAGGTCGTGCCTTATCCTGGTTTCGCTCTCACATGAATAATCAATCACAGCACGTAATGATCAACGACTCGGTTTCACCAGAGGTTAAACTCTCATATGGTGTGCCCCAAGGGTCAGTTTTGGGCCCGTCCCTCTTTAGTAGCTACTCTACACCTCTTGCAGAGATTACCCCATTGCATGATGTCCATGTCCACCTATATGCAGATGATACTCAGCTTTATAAACCATTTAATCCTTTGGACCCCGAGAGTGTAAATAGCAGACGTCAGAAGTTGGAAAGGTGTATAGCTGAAGTGAAGGCATGGATGTGTTTGAACAAGCTTAAAGGGGGTACCCAATGCTGAAACAATGTTAGTTCATTTAAAAGATCATGATTTTATTAGAAGAAAATCATCTGCCTTAAAAAAAATTTAAAATTCGTGTTGCCAGAAAATCCCCGAAATATGGTAAGATTTCAGGATATTTTGGCCCCTCAGCTGTGTCCCAATTTCAGCTAGGTAACCACAATGACGTCAAAGTGGTTACCTTGTCGCGCAATTATAGCAAAATGCGCGCAAGGTGTAATGCATTTTGTACAGTCTAGCGCGCAACACATCTGCAATACGCGGACCTGGGTAACCACTTTGACGTCATTGTGGTTACCTAGCTGAAATTGGGACACAGCTGAGGGGCCAAAATATCCTGAAATCTTACCATATTTCGGGGATTTTCTGGCAACACGAATTTTAAATTTTTTTTAAGGCAGATGATTTTCTTCTAATAAAATCATGATCTTTTAAATGAACTAACATTGTTTCAGCATTGGGTACCCCCTTTAAGCTCAATGATGCTAAGAGTGAATTTTTAATTCTTTCATCTAAGTATCAGAAGGTTGATTTACAACACCATTCCATTTGAATTGGTGATTCACATGCATTACCTACAAACACTACACGTAATCTTGGAGTGTCATTTGATAGTAATATGACAATGAATGACTTTGTACAAAAAACATGTCAGTCAATGTATTTTCATCTACGTACATGTAGTATCAGAAACATCAGAAAGATATTGTCAGATAAAACAGTTGCCACTATAATTCATGCATTTGTAATTTCTCGTCTTGACTATTGCAATTCTCTTTTGTACAATGTGTCATCTTCTCAAATAGCTAAGCTACAAAGAGCACAAAACTCTGCTGCCAGAATATTATCTAGGACTCGTAAAAGGGATCATATTTCACCAATTTTGAAAGGGTTACATTGGCTACCAGCCAGAGAGCGTATCGAGTATAAAATTCTGCTTATTACTTGGAAATCATTGTATGGCTTTGCCCCTCATATATTGAAAATGTAATTTCTGAATATGTACCAAATCGTTGTCTGCGTTCTTCTGGCAAAAATCTTCTTGTGGCACAAAGAACGAAATCATCTCTTGGTGACCGTGCCTTCATAGCTGCGGCGCCTAGTTTATGGAACCACTTACCTCCTAATAACCATTCCATAGACACTTTGGATTCTTTAAAGTTAAATTTTTTTCTAAAGCATACAGTGAAATGTAATTCAACACAGATTTGTAGTATTCTTCAGTCCATTCTATTTCTACCTTCTTGCTTCTCGCATTTTCATCATGCGCCTCGGAATAGTTAAACTAGATAGATGGTGCAATATAAGTGCTTTGTATTATTATTATTATTATTATGATGTGTGTAAAAGCAGAAAGATAAGTACATGGATAAGAAAAACAGGATGGTGAAAGTTTGAAAGAAATCGGACAAGGAATAAGAAAGTTATGGCTGTTTGAAAAACGAAATTACTAAATCTATGCAAATCTCAAATTTGCAATTTAGGGAGTCGATTGTGATATACATGTACTGGCGGTCAACTCTCGCATTTGTCATACACAAAAATATCATTGATTTGTGGTTTTCTCCAAAGTAGATAACATATTATAATAGGTACTCATAAAAGAAAAAGATTCTTCCAGTAGACCTATACTAAATTTGAAATTCTCATACAACTCTCCAAAATTCATAACTTTCTTATTATTTGTCCAATTTCGTTCAAACTTTCACCAATCTGCTTCTGCTGATTTCTCCTCTTTCTGTCAGAACAACTTGCTATTAAGGTTGGATTTCATTTTAAATCTTGACTTGACATCTTCCTTCAACACAGGCCCAATCTGGTACATGTTGTATCATATGGAATAAAGATCATTTGAGTGAATGATACTCAATATATTGGACAGACGGGTATGTGCCGCTTTGACGACCCCCTTTTTTCGACGGCCGATGGCCTTCTCAAGATACCCGAATTTCCATAAACAGCAGTATTCACCCTTCTCACGCATTCTCAAGATACCCAGCCGGTACTCGTCTCGCTCCTTTTCCCCTGGCGCGGCCCGTTCCCTAGCTGTTGCGTACGTACGTGTGCAATATGCATGCACTAGATGCGAAGTGCGGCCGATAGCCGCGCTGGTGTGCTGCCGGTCCATCGTTTGCATTTAAATAAACACACACACACGCATCACCCTTACATAATTATGACATGTCACACACACAATTTTAAAGTGACTTTGCAACGCAAACGGTGGACCGGCCGCACACTGGCTACCGGCCGCACTTCGCAGCATCTACTCTATAAATATAAATATACTTAGCATCCCCATACTGTGCCGTAGTTCCTTAGACCATGGTTTTGGGGTATAATAATCCACCGTTCCAATGACCCAATGTTTTTCTCTCCTAGAAGTCCGTTCCTTAGACCCCCCTTTCGAGGGCGGCTGCGGCACACCCCCGTCTGAAAAAAATTTGAGTGCCCCCCCCCCCCCCCCCCCCCCCCGGGTCTTATGTTATTGTTATGTATCTGGTATATATTTTAGGGCTCGGAATCAAAAGTTACTGAGCCAAACCACAAAATGTCAATTATCTCGAAAAGGTTAAAATCACCAAGCCACACAGCTCAGGGCTAGGGAAGCCGTCTCCCGCATTTGTCGGCGGCCGCGGCGCTCCCTGGAGCTAGGTAGAGCATGCATTGTCCCACATGCACATATTGGGGTAATGTAGACTGTGTTTCACATTGCATAGACTTATTCTTAGAGAATGAAGATAGCTATTTAGCTTCTTACCTTTGCCGGGGAAATGTCATGATACAATGGTGCACTTGATTCAGACGGTGTACCGTCCATTGTGATGTTGAACTTTAAACTAATTAAAGGCTCACTGGGATGTCGTAAACAAACGAAATTCGACGATGTGCGAAGTCGCAGAGAGGTGTATAGGTCAAGCCGCGCCAAGGCAAGGCGTCGATCGTCTCCGTTATTGTTGTTGTGATCACATGATTCACACAGCTACACGTGATGAAACTGTTACCCCCCCCCCCCCCCCCCCCCCCCCCCCGCCTGCCATCGCATCGAACATCTCCATGCATGGTCAGTGATCGTAGTAGATTATTTAAAAAAAAAAAAGATATCTTGTTAATGACTTGACAAACAAACAAAGAAAGGAAAACATGGTTTCATCCCTGATACCGACAGAGGCCGCGCTCTCGGGGAGGGGGGGGGGGGGGCAGGGGGGCACATTGCCTCCACTTTTTTAAGTACCCCAGGGCCAAAAGTGCCTTTTTTTCATTTCTGAAAAATTGCCCCCTTCCTCTCCAATAAGTGCCCTTTTTAACTACTAAAAGTGCCCCTTTTCCTTTCTAATAAGTGCCCTTTCCTCTTCTGATAAGTGCCCTTTTTCTCATTCTGATAAGTGCCTCTTTCCAAATCTGATAAGTGCCCCCTTATCTCTCTAATAAGTGCCCTTTTCTCCTTCTGATAAGTGCAATTTTACTTCTTTCCCATAAGTGCCCTTAATTTTCTCCTTCTAATAGGTGCCCCTTTTTAATGATTGCCCCCTTTTCTCTCTAATATGTGCTCTTTTTCTCTCTTGATTTATAAGTGCATTTGTACTTATAGGAACCCATTTTCCTCTTCTCATAAAAGCCCCTTTTCGTCTCTTATAAGTGCACCTTTCCACCTCTAGCTGATAAGCGCCCTTTCCTCTCCTGATAAGTGCCCCCTTTTACTTATATTTATAGCTGTTTCTTACAAAAAAAGAGCCATATGTAGCTTCAAAGAATCAGTGAGGCTTTATATAATAAGGTACAAATATACTACAATTACAATTTAAGGCAGTGGAGCTGGAGGCAAGAGGGGCACAATGCACCTCTGTCGAATGTGCCAAATTTTTAAGTTTAAGGGCAATATTTTCTGAAAATTTTCCCCAAACTCGCTCCCTCTTATAGTATACAGTGCGTCCCCCCAAAAGTTAACAGTTGGAAAAAGTCTCTCCAAATAAATATTTCAGAATATTTTCTAGAAATGTTCATTCCTGTTGATAGCTTATGGTCTCTCCTATGCAATAACACAAAAAAATCTGACTTATAAGCTTGGGTGATCAAAAACAACTTTTGTGAAAGGGTGCAAAATTCAGACCTGACAAGAATTGGTATTTGTCCTGGTACGTATGAACGAAGTTAAGAACCATTCAAAATTGACAGTTGAAAAAAAGTCTCCCCATTTAATTATTTCAAAATATTTTCAGGAAATGTTCATACCTGTGGAAAGCTTAGGGTCTCTTCTGTCATATGACACTAAAATATCTCACAATATTTTACGCTTGAGTGAGCAAAAGCAAATATTCGTGAAAGGGTGCAAAATCCATACTTGACAAATGTTTGTTTATGTTCTGGATGTTATCAGCAAAGTTGAGAGGCATGAAAAGGCTTTAAAATGTCATATTCTTATCATCAAAAGACAATTTATGAAAGAACAGACTTTGTTCACTGTACATGGGCGTCGCCAAGGGGGGGGGGGGGGGTGCGGAGGGTGCGAATGCACCCCCCCCCCCTCCAGACAAAAAAAAAAAGATTTTTTTGGGGGGGGGGCGTCGCCGGGTGGGGGGGGGTGTCTTTTGAAAAGGGCGACATGTGTAGTGTCGAACAGCTCATATCTGCGCCACCAGCACCACTGCCTGACATTGGAGTTGGTAAGTTTTGTCTTTTTTTTTTTCCAAAAGGCACCCCCCCCCCCCTTTGAAAAAAAGCTGGTGACGGCACTGCTGTATGTCCTGATATATCCCATCAAAACTTTATGGTTGAGTGAGCAAGCCAGGTAAAATTAAGACTCACCAAAAGTAACATTTTGAAACACTCAACAAAGTAGTTAATTGCTCACTCAAGCAAAAAATGTTGATGGATGTGTAATGACATACTTAGAACAAAGCCTGTTATTTCATAAATTGCCTTTTATTGAACAAAATATGGAAATTTCTAAGCCTTTTCATGACTTAGCTTGGCTGATACAAGCCAGAGCCAAGATCAATTCATGTCAAGTCTGGATTTTGTACCCTTTCACAAAATTGGCTTTTGCTAACTCAAGCGTAGAATATTGGTTGATATTTTGGTGCTTTGGTAGAAGAGACCCTAAGCTATCCACAGGTATGAAAAATTTTCCTTAGAAAAGTTTGAAACTTTTATTTGGGTAGACTTTTTCGAACTGTTAACTTTTTTCTGGCACGCACTGTATAATGAAATCAAGCAGATCTATAGTAAGTTGATATCGATGTAATCCTAAAGAAAAACGAAAGGGTTAATTCAAGGACTTCACCATGAAAAAATCTATAAAAAATTGCTCGCTCGCATATGAATTATTAAACCATTACACTAAAACTGTTGCTTGGGGAAGTTGAAGCAGTGTCCAGAACCACAATAAAAAGGAAGAAGATGATGCTTAATAACGTATATTGTATACTAGGGAAACACCAATGTCACAAAATGGTCCTTTTCCCGCTTTATGCTCACCCTTTGTAGGTGCCCCTTTATTCCCCCGAAAGTGCTCTTTTTTTGCTGGTGACCCCCCCCCCCCCCCCCCCCTCTTTGAAAGACGCTCCTGTATACCGATTACCGTATGAGGTTCAAGTTTAATTTCGAGTATGCAAACTGAGCACATGCACTGCCTTAATTCATATCGATACCCCGGGGGGGGGGCACTCACGTATATTGGTGGTACGGGGACGTGCCGCTTTGATGACCCCCTTTTTCAGACCCCGATTTCCGTTCTCTAGATACTCAGTTCCGCTCAGGAGCCGCTCAGCCCCGCTCTGAAGACCCCCGTTATGAAACATATCCGTTCGCATGCGGCCGGGGAGCGTGGCGGAGGCAGTGGTCGCTCGACCTGGTCTCGCGCCCTAGGCCCTTTCGTCGCGCGAGCCTTGAAAACTGCTCCAGCTAGCTAGCTACTAGCGCTACACGGCGCGGGCGCGGCCCCCGGCGCGGCCCGTCCCGAGATCCTGCGATAGCGAAGGTGTACCGCCGATAAAGCGAGGTTAGTTTTGTAGTTCCCTAGACCCTGTTTTTCACTCTGCCCAATAGATCATAGTTCCCAAGACCCCGTATTTTACACCTTGAAGTCAGTTCCTTAGACCCCCTTTTCGGGGATTCGTGAGGCACACCCCCGTCAAAATATAATTCGAGTGCCCCCCCCCCCCCGGATCGATACTTCACATCCGTCATCGCCATCAAAAGCAGCAACATTAATATCATAATTATCATCACCATCACCATCATCATCATCATCCTCATTATCATCATCATCAACGATCATCGAAAATCATTCATTATCTATATAATATCATCACCGTCATCGTCATCGTCATCATCATCATCATCGTCGTCATCGTTCATAGCCCAACTGGTATAGAGCCTATGAACCAGGGCCGTGCATTTTTTCATGATACCCAGGTGGAAGTATTCTTTTAAAAGGGAGGGGAGGGGGGGGGGCTGTGAAAGATGTACCATGGTCGAAGCACGCACCTCCACTGTTTAGGAGTAATTAATTATTTAAAAAGAACAAAGTGCAGCTTCAGTGTGATATTTTTGTTTGGGACATACCGGTATGGTATATGCTAAATTTGAAGTCAACGAATGAAGACCTACATTCATCAGAATGGAATTCCTTCTGCCGAAAAGCAAGTTTAAATGTCAGTTTCATGTCCCCAGATAATTATAGGAGCAATGATAACGATAATGAGATTTTTCATTAAAGCTACACCCTATAACCATATAACGACATGAGCATATAATCACGCATACTCACCATAATGTACGGGGTGTCGATCCGTGTTCATGATTGGGGGGCCGGGATGACCGGCGAGGAGCGAAGATAGTGGCGTATCTAGGGATTATGGCGCCCGGTTCAAACAATGAAGTTACGAAATTCAGCAAGGCTACCTGAAGTTGAGATTTCTTTCAAAAGTTGAACCTTTGCAAATGCTGTTTTGTTTTTCTGCTCGAAAAGGGGGGGGGGGGCACAATCGCAAATAGGGGGGGGGGCACATTGCATTGATTTTCCCTCAAAAGGGGGGGGGGCACGGGCCGGGATTGCCCCCCCCCTGGATCCGCCACTGATGGGAGGGAGCAAAGCGACCCAGCTTTGGAAAATTTTCGAATTTCAAACCTTTAAAAACTAGATATCTAGTGCATTTATCCTGCCGATTTGGGGGCGCATAATCCTTACGGATTATGAACACGATAAAAACTACTTTCGAAAAATAAACTCAAGGGCAATTTCAAAGGCCTATTGTACTGCCCATAGAAATCAGGTTCCGATTACGTATAATACGCCATTGTAATGTTCGCATATTTCTAAAGGTGATAGACAGGGCTATTGAAATTGTATTGAGTTGATTTTTCAAAAATAGTTTTTATCGTGTTTATGATTTTTCTTAATTTCCCCCTTTTTTTTTCTTTCTCTCCTTTGCGTTTTTTGCACCCCCTCCAAGTGCCGCCCGATGCACGTGCCCCCTGCTCCCCCTAGATGCGCCACTGAGCGAAGCGACAGAGCGGGGGGAGGGTGTGGGAGGGGGAATCCCCCTCCCAGGGAATTTAAAAAAAAATCTGTCTATAAAACTTGTATTTTAGAGCATAATGGTTTTTAATGAAAAGAAGGAATGCAAGGATCTATATGCCTATGGACGGAACCCCTTAATCAAACATAATGAGTTTGGATAATTTAGTTTTAGTTAATTTATCATATATTCTTATTCATTTTATCCAAAAATATTGGGGGATGATAATACAGGCCACCCCCACCTCATTTTTTTTTTTTGGGGGGGATATATATACCCCCATCCCCCCAGGATCGACACCTATGATAATGTACTTTTTAATTGCAAATCGTTATCGGGCAAATGTGACCAGCCCTTTAAAAAAAAAAAAAAAAATGTCTCTTCCAGTGGTCAATGGCTGGTAGATAGATCATATTCCTTTTGTAAAAGATAAAGGTTCTGTACAGTGCGTTTCAAAAAAAAAAAAAATAAATAAATAAATAAATAAAGCCCCAGCTCCCGCCTACGTACTAGTATATCCCTTTCCCCTTTTAATTACAGGTGGACATGAAAGACTGGGAGAACTACCTTCAATTTGTAAGAAGGGTAACGAATTAAGTGAAAGTCTGACAGAATTAAGCGATGGTCCGAATAAATTAGGTGACGGTCGGAAATATAAGTTCCCGTGTGGAAACTGTGATAAGCCAGTCAAATATAATCAATGCGGCCTTTTGTGTTCTAATTGTAAAAGATGGTTTCACACTGATTGTCAAGCTATAAGTTCATCAGAGTACTGTAGGTTATATGAATGCCCTAATGAGAATTGGAATTGTTTAACATGTAGTCTGCCATCTTTCTGTGATTCATTATTTACGGACGATTGTCTAGAGAAAGAAAACCAAATTGATGATAGACTAAAAGAAAACTATTTAAGGGTCAGTCAAACACCTGAAAACCAAGTGAAAGCAAAAACAATTCTGCCAAACCTCACAGATGAAAAAATTTCTCTTTATCAGGAATTTGAAGAAAAGTTTAACGGCAAAGGTCTTCATTTCTTACACCTTAATGTGAGGTCTATTCTGAACAAGATATCGGAACTTAGAATTCTTTTTAAAAGAATAAGCCTGTCTATTATTGCTTTCACTGAAACATGGTTAAATAATTCCATAAATGATGAAGAAGTTGAAATAGACGGATATAAAATCATACGCCGTGATCGACCCTCTGGCTCTGGAGGTGGTGTATGTTTATATATCAGAAATGATATTGCATTTAATATTATTGATGATATATGTACAGGAGATGCGGAATCATTGTGGATTAATTTGCTTATACCAAGATCAAAACCAATTGTTGTGGGTGATTTGTATAGACCTCCTAAGAACAATTTGTTTATCGAGGAATTGTCCAGTTCTTTTGATATACTAAAGAAGGATGACGAAATTATTCTTTTAGGAGACATGAATATTTGTCTTCTTCACAAATCGCCATTGGCTAAAAAATATATTGACTTGTTGAGTCTTCACGGGTTTAGTCAACTCATTAAAGACGCAACGCGCGTTACACCTACATGTTCTTCTCTACTGGATCATATTATTTGTAGCAAAGAAAATAAAATAAGTCAAAGTGGTATCATTGATCTTGGTATTAGCGACCATTCTTGTACTTTCTGTACACGGAAAAATATTAGACTGGCAATAGGTCATCACAGGACTAGTACTATTAGATCCATGAAAAAATATACAGAACAGACTTTCAATCTTCAACTGTCTGCTGTTGACTGGTCAGGAATAACTGACTGTACAGATGTAAATGAGGCATGGTCAATATTTCAACATCTCAACTTTGAATATGATAGCGCCACAGAAACGGGTAAGAATAAAACAAAGATCAGAAAATTGGGTGACTAAAGATATTCTTTCCCTAATTCAAGAGAGAAATATAGTATACAAAAAAATGAGGAAAAGAGCAAAAGATGAGACGCTCTCTAAAAGATACAGAGTATTAAGAAATATGGTCCAAAGAGAGGTGAAAAAGGCTAAGCTAGAATACTTACAAAACAAGATAGAAGAAAATAAACAAGATTCGAAAAGACTTTGGCAGAATCTGAAAAGCTTAGGATTAAAAAGTAAGAAGAGAAAAGAACAAGAATCTGTCATTACAATCGATGGGGAATTATGTCATGATAAGATGGCCATTGCTAATGAATTCAATTCTTATTTTACAAATGTGGCCGCCAAATTAGTAGACTCCCTCCTTGTAAAAATATTTTCAGCGCAGACAATGATTGTATTCGTGAGTTTTACGAAAGAAAAGGTGTACTTGAAAACAGCTTCGAGTTATCACCAATCAGTGAACAATTTGTTTTCAATGAGTTACATAAATTAAATATATCAAAAAGTACTGGGTTAGACATGATTCCAGCTAAATTTCTGAAAGATGGTGCGAAGGTTTTATATAATCCTTTAAGTTACTTAATGAACCTATCTATCTTGACGAGCACTTTTCCTGAGGATATGAAAATAGCAAAAGTGACTCCACTTTATAAAAAGAAAGATAAAACTGATGTAACCAATTATAGACCTATTAGTGTTTTAAGCGTAGCATCAAAAATTCTGGAAAAATCGGTCTGTGTTCAAATTGAAAAATACTTCAAAGAAAATGATATAATTTATGAATTTCAATCTGGCTTTCGACATGACTATTCGACTGAAACATGTCTAATTTATTTAACTGATTATTTGAGGACAGAAACTTCCCAAGGGCGCTTTGTTGGTATGGTGCTCCTTGATCTGCAAAAAGCTTTTGATACAGTTAATCATGGCGTCTTGTTGAAAAAGTTAGAAATAATGGGTTTTAACAAGGCAAGTTTAGAATGGTTCAGATCCTACTTGTCTAATCGACACCAAGTAGTGGCCATTCATGATATTCGTTCCAAACTAATGCCGATAACATGCGGTGTTCCTCAGGGAAGCATTTTAGGCCCAATTCTATTTACAAGTTATATCAATGATATGTGTATTTGTATAAAAGACTGTAAACTATTATTGTACGCTGATGACAGCGTACTACTCTATTCAAATCCTAATCCAAAATTTCTTGAGGAGAAGCTCAGTGAACAGCTATCTACATGTGTCGATTGGATGACTGATAATAAGCTTTCTTTACACTTGGGCAAAACAGAAAGCATTTTGTTTTGTTCTAAAAGTAGTTCTAAAAAGTCATTTGAATTCAAAGTGACACACAATAATCAAGTAATTCAGAGAAAAGAATCTGTGAAGTATTTAGGCATTGAGTTGGCTAGCGCAATTTCATTTTCTTCTTTAGTAGAATCAGTTGTAAAAAAAGCAAATTCTCGTCTAAAATTTTTGTACAGATATCAAAATTGTTTGAATTTAAAAGCAAGACGTATACTCTGTTTTGCTCTTATTCAATGTTTGTTTGACTATGCTAACCCTGTATGGTATAGTAACATAAACAAGTTAGAACAAAAGAAGTTGAAAATTATACAGAACAAAATGGTGAGATTCATCAACTGTTCTGGTCCAAGAACTCATGTTGGCTACAGCGAACTTTCTAAAGCTGGTTTTCTTGAAGTTAACCAAAGATCAAAACAACTCGTATTGCATCACGTGCATAAAATATATCATACTAGGTCAAATCATTATATTCGATCCAACTTCAATCTTGTTACTGACTTACATAATTATGATACAAGAAATAGCAGATTCAACTTTAACTTACCAGAAAGAGTAGGTAGCATTGAAAATTCGCCATCAAACATTGGAATACCCTTCCTAATTATATAAAGGAAATAGAAAACTTTGCTCTTTTTAAGAGGAAATTAAGGGAATACCTATCACTTGAGAGTCAGAGGAGAGAAGCAAATGACATGGTATATGATTGAAATTGCCGGAAGAAAGAACACTTTTCTTTTCTCTGCCAGGTTCATGCTGTCTAAGTTTGTATATACTTTTGTTTTTGTACGTTTTAGAGATTCAAAATATTCTTTATTATTCTTTTTGCTCCTCCTCCTCCTCCTCCTCGTCATCTTCTTCTTCTTCTTCTTCTTCTTCTTCTTCTTCTCCTTCTTCTTATTATTATTATTATTGTTGTTGTTATTATAATCATTATTACATGTTATAAATGTTGTTTTTGTTATCATTTTTATTATTCTTAAAAAAAAATTCTTCTCAGTCTGTAAATAATACAAATTGAACTAATTGATTTTGTATGTTGGGGACCCCACTGGAAATAAGCTCTCGAACTTTCGTGGGTTATCCTGTTCAAGCTTACATAATTTTGATCTGATATTCTTTTATTGTTGTATGTTAGAGGCTTGGCAAATAAAATCAATCAATCAATCAATCAATCAATCAATCAATCAACGGTGCCCCTGTTCGTCTGATCTTATGATATCATCCCTCAAGTTTTATTTCTAATATAGGTAGGCAGCGCAATTTTTTCTAGGCGAGCCCTTTTATAGTTTTATATCATGTATATTATAAGACGACCTGGGGAGGAAAAAAAAATCCACTGTTTCCATACTTAGAAACCCGCTAGCTCCATCCCCCATCTAATTATTTGGGCGGGTTGGTTCTTTACCCCGCTGAAATGGCTTGTATTCTGTTCATGTTTTTGTTTTCACTGCACCGGGGGGGGGGGGGGAAGCTTATTAGAAAACTCCCCCGGGGGCTTCAGCCCACATGCTTCTCGATTGTAGGCCTGATAGGGAGGGATAAGCCCATGTTACGTTTTTTTTCTTCTTCTTCTTCTCTTTTCCATGAAAAGCCCATGAAAAGTAATGTTATGTCAGTCGATACATTGTGCTACCTCAGGCCCAAGCACCCCTCCTCCCCCTCCCCCTTAGACCATGCAGCAAATCAATCCTCGGCGTGGCCTCGACCCGGCCCTCCCTCGTACGTGCGCCTAGCTCCTGCATGCTCCGAGCTAGCTCCCCTGCGGCGCGGCGCGGGGCGGCCGATCGACCATGTACGTACATTTTGTACGTACGTACCAGGCCAGCATGCAGTGCAGTGTGTGTGTGTGTAGTGTGTACAGTGTGTGTGTGTGTTAAGAACAGAGCTTAGAGACACTCGCATTTACGCCATCCTCTTGGGGCATTTGATTTGGTAATGTTGATAATCGTGTGTATGAATATTATCCCGGTTTACAAATATTGGTGATTATGGCATTATAAATCTTTATTTCATGTTTGGTTACGAGACAGAGGTATAATTTCAACTGATTTTGTGTTCCTTGGCTTGGGATTGATTGAGCTAAGCATTGACATGTCTAGCACGAGCAACACGCAGAGCTAGCGAGTGGTTGGAGATTTCCATCGCCGCGCATCCCCTCCCCTTGCACAGGAGCCGTCCGCTCACTGTAAACAAGAACCGCACCCTGATTCAATTTCATCATGGCAATAATTCACTGACTGCGGTTGTGAAAACCAATCATATGTTTTGCGCTTATTAGGCGAAGCATTAATTTGCTTTCATAGCCTAATTAAGTTCTCCTTTGCATTTTAACTTTTAAGCTCTGTCTTTTTTAAAATGAATTAATTATTAAGTGCTATTATACCACCAGCATGCAGTGACACAGTGTCAACTCAAACTCAAAGCATGTCTCTAGTCTCTACTGAGGTTAACAGTGCATACATGTATGTACATGTGATCACAGCTAAATTTAGAAACAGAAACTGTACTCCTTTTGGTGCTAACAGCTCATACACTCAAGATTGAGTCACTTATACATGTACAAGCTTATCTGAAGATAACCTTGTAGTCTACTCAGACTAGCTTTTTTTATGGGTGAATAGGCTTCAATAGCTATTGTGTGTATCAGCAGGCCCTTTTCCAGGCTAGATCATTCATACAGGAGAGGAAAATAATTATTTAAAATTTCACTTTCAATTCTGAATCCCCTAATTTGTGGCACAGTAAGAGTTGAAGAGTCCATGAATCAGGTAATCTAGCAAATTTAAGAAAATTAAATCTTGCTTAGACTAGAGCAAATTTGTTGTCTGTTTTTGACTGCTGCAACAGTGAATGTTGGACACAGTCCCACATAGGCAAGGGCCCATGAGTGGATCTAGTCATACATTTTCATCAAGTACCAGTAGGATGGGGGTTGCATTTCCGGACAATTAACAAAAATTAGCCTGTCAATTTTGCCTTCAGATTTTACGAAAAACATGCATCAAGTAACTAGCTGTACGAGCTCTGTGGCTTATCAATCTGGTACTGGCCACAGAGCTGTAGAGTCCATGCCATTATGGCGCTTGGAGGCAGGTGTAAACACAGAAATACTATGCCTCTATTATAAGGATGCGGGCTAACTCGGCACTAGGGCGAACTCGGCCTTGGCGGAAAATTGCCGCGGAGTGCGCCCAGAGAGTTAAAGTGATCGCAAACACTTGTGTTGAATTTCGCATTTAATTACTCATTTCAAAACACTTAAATTCAAATTATTTGATATCAATGTGTAAAATGATTAGCAAAGAAGTAATGTTGACAATTTCAAGAAGTAAAATTATGCAAAACATGAAATTTAAGGCTAAAAAAGGGTACGGTGCGTAGCGTCGACTTCAACTCTTGAAAATAGTCACCGCGCAGTGCCGAGTTCGCCCTAGTGCCGAGTTAGCCCGACCCCTATTATAATCACCCATTCCCACGCACGGTGAACCTTGCAAACCACCCTCGGTGTTTGCTAAGGTGGTTCTGGTCATATTCGACCAGAAAAATTAGCAATCGCAATCGCAATACCAAAAAAGATTATATCTACACAGTTTTGGCAGGACGGATGAGAATTTTCTTACCTTGCACATGTAGTCAGTCAATTGTTATTTGCATGAGAAACGATGACGCAACTGCCCCGAGTCGGCACTAGTCTAGCTTAGAGTCTGTGATGTGGACGTATTTAGTTATTTCGTTCATACAACTACGCGTTGTGCATCACTGCATGCTTCTCCACTGAACTCTATGTAGAGTTGAGTGCATCTATATCCCGCGCGAGTGCGAGCAAGATGGTGCGATCGCGAAGTCCACGCATGGCATGTGAATCACGTCTACGCATTGGATAGATGAACACTGTCCATTTATCCATGCGTAGACGGTGCAAAGTCCACTGATTATATGCCATGCATGGACTAGAAAACTTGGTAAAGGCCGTATCATTGATTTTACTATCTGTATGACTATTCAAACCCTCAATCAAAAATATTGTTCGTTTTTAAATGATTTGTCAAATGATATTACATTTTCTTCTGAAACCGGATCGCAGACCGATCGTGAGGTGTGCGGTAGCCTTTATTAGCAGAAAGGGGGGGGGGGGCGGAAATTGTGTCACATTTTTGCTGTTGTTTCACTCCGAACTTAATAATCAGTGTTGGGTCCAAGACCAGAGGGTCTCAAGATTGAGATTAGAACATCTGAGATCAAGATCAGATATGTCCGAGATCAAGATCGATCTCGAGGTACCCAACACCGAGTCGTGTTTTCGCTGATTGGTGAACAATTTTAAAAGCTTTTTCGTTTGATAATTTACGTAAAAACAATGTTGATCTCGAGCGATCTCGAGCAAAAATTCAGAGAACAGAAGCTCCAAGATCAAGACCAACACCTTCGAGATCAAGAACAAGATTGAGGTTACTGATGCCGATCTCGAGACTGGTCTCGAGATCACGATCAATCTCGAGGTACCCAACACTGATAATAATAATGGTGGCTTCTTGTAAAGCGCTCATGTCCGTCACGTTTTACGCTTCCTTCGCTCCAACATTTTTACCCCGGTCACAGCTTGGCGGCCAAATGTGTAGCACTCTAGCATATCGAATACCCATTCACACCTGGGTGGAGAGTGGCAAATGTGGATTAATGTCTTGCCAAAGGAAGTTAGTGGGATTCGAACCCTCAACCTTTTGATTGGGAGTCAAGTAAATGAACCACTATAACACAACACCTCCACAGTGTCTTCTTCTCTGTCTCTGACAAGCTAAACAATAAGGGATCATCTCATTTTTGGGTATGTTTTCAGTAGGTGAGTGAGTTGGGTAGGCTAGTGACCTAGTATTAGGGTGTAGATAACACAGTAAATTGTAAACTATAGTATTCTGGTCATAATGACATCTGTACAGATGCTAAATGCGCAGAATTTAAAAAAGGGATAAAAACAAGAAAAATGGCAACTTAAGAGGTGACTGATAAATACTTAAATTCTATCTAGGAAATAGGAATATTATTGAAGATATAAATGAAAATAGAAGTTTACATTCATTTCTTATATCTGCCTATATAATATATATATAGCAAACAATTATGTTGAAATAAAAACACCGCAAGACGTAAAATTTACTGACGTTTCGGTCACAGACCTTTATCAAAGTAAAAGACTGAACACATTCAAAGTAATAATAATCAGATGTATGAATTATGAAATTATATATATATATATATATATATATATATATATATATATATATATATATATATATATATATATATATATATATATATATATATATATATATATATATATATATGGGTCATTCCACAGGGTTGGGGCAACAGCATATTTTTGTGTACATCCCACATATCTTATATTATCCTGAATTTGTTGTTTGGTGAATTTTATTGTAATGAGGTTTTAATTGAAGGCAAGTGGTTATTTGATCTTATGATGAATAAATTCAATGTTAAAAAAAAAAGTAATAAGTGTTGGTGTATCTTTGTTTGCCGATGTCCACTCCTATTTTGGGGGGTACAAGTGTGACATGAAAACATGTCTTTTTCAGATATAATTATTAGCAAAACTGAATGACTTAGCCACAAATCTGTAGTTGTTTTTTACCAAGCAATATATGATGTTTAAAAGTGTAGAATGTTATTTGGCAAAAGCTAACAGTAGTTGTAAAAATTAAATCCAAAGTTAGGCCATACCACCGTTACAAGAAATGTCCACTATCCAGATTTATCGTAACGGTGGTAAAGTTACATTTTGTTCAAAAATAGAATGCACTAATCTCATGCTGCAGTCAGGAAAATAAAGGGATTGGTGATGGAAATATTTTCATAGAAAATCTTGGTTTGATAAATATAACAAGGTCAAGAAAAATATGTTTCACTCCTACAATTTGATCGCGATGTCCCTGTGCATTTTGTAACGGTGGTTGTAACTCCTTCGCTGATCTTGAAAATAAAAGAAATCAGCAGCCCTTCGGGGGGAGTGAAGGTCACGTGAGTGAAACATCTTCAAGGGGAACCACACAAATTTAAGTCGCCACTCGTCGCAAACGATGGTACAAACGGTGGTACAAACAATGAGACGATTTCCTCCTTTGTAATAGCGTGATCACCGTGATTTATTCATATTTTAAAGAAATAAGTCCGTGTAATTATCCTATTGACTCGCTGTGATACAATATCGATTTTGATTGATTTTATTGTTCAAAGTAATGGCGAATCGGGCATTTAATTTACACTACGGTCCCATATACTCATTTTCGTGTTGGAATGACAACATTTCATGATCGGTGATGAAAAAACAACGGTTAGCATTTCTCCTACGGGGCCCTCGTCAGTATCAAAACTATATTTATTATCCAGTACCAATGGAAACACTTATGAGTCATCTCTGTCCGGTTTTTAAACAGTTCTATGATCCAAATTCTGTAATTTTAGATGTGAAGTTGTGTCCTACAATAAACTTCTTTCAATGACTTGAATGAGTATCTCACTGGATTCATGCGGTAGGTTTCATGCCTTAATACTTCCGGGGTGGACCTCTGGTTACTGTCCCTCATTTAAAAAAAAACTTAACAGATTATTCAGCTACATGGTGGTTGGTGGGGATGAATGATTAGAGGGGAGGGCACTAGTGTAACGGGGGGGGGGGGGCAGAATCCCCCCCCCCCTGACAACTTTTGACAGGAAAAAATATTTTACCTTTTTTTTTTTTTTTTTTTGCTTGTCGGAGAATCATGGAGCTAAACATCTGATACCTCTCCCCCCCCCCCCCCCCCCCCCCCCCCACTTAGCGACTTTTTGAGGACTTGAGAAATTTTTTTTTGGGGGGGGTGGGGGGGGGCCAAATAAAATCAATCCATATTTTTGTAATGAAAAAAATATTCTTAATAAAGTATTAATGGATGATCGGATTATTTGAACTGCTTTCACACATTTCTCACATACACAGAAATAAAAGACAAGCATACTTTCAGAGATTTTATTTCAGAACATACATGTAAATATAACATATAAATAACATAAACATGTACATATAAATATTTATTTCCATTTTTCATTTTGCTTCTGTGCCTTCAAGGTGGTTGCAAGCTGATATTTAGACATTTCATTTTTCATTTCTTCAGAGAAACTTGATTGCAATAATTTTTGAAAATGCATTATGAATTAATTTCCACTTGCGAGGTTTGCGATCCTCCCCCCCCCCCCCCCCCAGGAATTTCTTCTTGTATTGCTGCATGATTTCAAATGCTACTTTTTGTCTTTTATGTAAAAATGTACATAAGTTAAACAACTAAGTTAAACAGTTGTATTTGTGTATTCAAGGACTTAATTTTCATATAATGGAAAGATTTAAAACAGAATTACCAACTTCTTCATTGCTTACATGTAAGCCTATCTACTCTGGAAAACTTTTAGACTGGTACGTACACATGTACATGTACATGTAGTTATTTTTGTGGCATGAATTCAAGTTTCGGATTCCCAAGTGTTGCTGTAGATTATACAGTGCATATACAAAAAAAAACAAAAAATTGTTACACTTTTGACAAATCTATCAGAACTACATTTCAAAATATATAGAAGATCTATTAACATGAAAAAATCTTACATATCCTTTGAAATGTATTTTTGACAGATTTTTCGATTTAAGTGTAACGTTTTTATTGATATGCACTGTATGACTGATTTCAGTTGGAGATGTGAGTCAGGTTATAGTTAAATAAAGACTTACTCTAGAGTAATTATTTGAGTATTTTAACTGGTTATCTACGTATCACATGTGATTTAAGAAAATACAAAACTGGGCTCCTTAAAATTTGTCCGTAAGAGATGTCAAGTGTAGAAAAGGAAATGTGCTAGGAAACTATGCCTTTATTGAATACATGTAGATGGTAGTCTGCATAAAACATTTTCACAAAACAATATTTCCCCAGAATTAGGATGACTTTTACATTAAAAGGTACATGTATAGATCAAACAGTACCTCTGTTACAGGGACATGATGTCCTAGTAACGGAGGTATTATTTTAAGAAGGGGGCTATGTCCAACAGGTATTGTTGAAGATTACAATTGAAATCAACTTCCACTTGAAAAAAAAAAAGACCTCTTCCTTTTCCTGTTGCAATCTGCTCAGTAAACTTACTGTGAAGAATTCAGGGAAATTATAACAATATATAGGATAAATCGCAATAAGAGGAAACAAACAATTCTTGAACCATTTACATACACCTTTTACCTGCAAAAAGCAATATACACTTGGGAAACATATATCTGCTTTCATACAATTTATTAAAGAAGACAGGTTTTCACAAACTTATATAATATTTTCAACAAATTATAATGGTTTCTGAGTTAAATGGTATATTAGATCATACTATACCTCCGTTACAGGGACATAATGTCCTTGTAACGGAGGTACTCTTTTAAGAAGGGGCTCCCTTCAACAGAAATGGTTGAAGATTCCAACTAAAATCAATTTTAATATGGAAAGACATCCTTTCCCTTCCTTTCCCAGTTGCAATCATTTCAGTGAACTCATTTTCAAGAATTCAGGGAAAAAGTAAAAATGGGAGGTCATAACATGGAGGGATAGAAACAATTTTGGAATCCATTAACATACACTTTGCTTTCATAATCATCTTTGAATTATCAAAAATGACCATTAAAGTTAGTAGAAATATTGTATGGATTATGCTTGTGTGAGATGATGAAGACTTGGGACTTGAAATTGATGCTGGGAGAGAGAAATGAAGCAAAGGATGAAAAAAATGTCCACTGTAACGGTGGTATTTTACCACATCTGGTAACTCTGATTACTCTACAATGAAGAGGTCTATTTACAAAATGCAAATGGAATTTATTGAAGTGGTAATGTAGGTAACTTTCAATGAGTAATTTATCTCAATTGAAACACTTTTATTTTTGAGCTTCCATGTCACAAAAATTGCCCCAACCCTATGGAATGACCCATATATATATATATATATATATACATGTATATATATACTGTATGTCAGGTGCAAAAGAGCCTGATCGGTTAAGAGTGAGCATTGGGGTGAAAATTTAATTTTCAGATTTTTATGATGAAATCACTTTCAGGTTTTTCATTAATATCTAAAGTTACTAAATTTCATGTTTGTTTAATTGACAAGGTCGGGAAAGTCATTGGATTGGCCCATTTTTCAACAGGGGTGATGAACACTAATGTCACAGACGGACATTTTCTAGAAAGATTGATTTGGTCCTAGTTTAACACTCTCTAAACTTTCTTAAGTTTTGTTAGCAAATAATTATAGATTAAACACCATTCCATTGAAAACAAAAAAATATTTGAAAATATTTGTACAGAAATGGTTGTGCCGCATGGTCATTCACATCTTGATGCAAATTTGTCCGTCCGTGACAGAAAAAATTTGTAAAAGTTTTTTTTTCCATTGGTGGGGCACAAGTGAAAACAAAAACCATGCTGAGCTATCTCACTAGCTAGAGACCTATACCATGTATGAATAAAACCTTGATCAATTAAATATACATATACTAAAAATGAATTTGAAAATTGTCACGGACGGACACTAATTTTGTCACGGACGGACAATGCAATATACTGAAATGGTAAATGCTGTGAGATTTCAAATTCAATGAATTGTTTTATTGTTTATTGGTTCATGGAACATATTTCATCCAAAATAGCATGTACCGTGAAACCTGTCTATAAAGACTGCTCAAGACAGACAAGAAAAGCTGTCTTTACGAACAGGTGGTCTTTACGTACAGGTTCCTTTAATACATGATTTAATGAGAAAAAGTTTTAAAAGGAAACAAAAATTGTGGTCTTTATAGACAGGAAGTCTTTCTATACAGGTGGTCGCTAAAGCAGGTTGGACTGTATATGGTACTGTGATCCCTCATATGAATGCAAAAATTACCCCCCCCCCACCCAATTTTTTTCTTTTTCAAGCTAATAAATTGTCATAAAAACCTAATGATTTTGCTATGGCTCTAATGGGAGCCAGCCTGCATTGTCAGTCTGCAAAAGATATCCATTACAGGTGTTTACAGAAGATGAATACTTATTTTCTTACTTATTTATTTATTCATATTATTATTGCTATTATTGTAGCTGATATTTTTGGTCATCAGCAACGGGTAAAAGTTTTAGATTCAACATTAATACTATAAGCTTGATCAATATTCAAATTAAATTACATGTTGTGCTTGAAAATTATAAACATTAGAGGTCAGATGTGGTATCAGACCGCAAGAGCCATGTTTGGACTCTATTTTGTAAGAATGCTTTGAATTAGTTGTAACGTTTGAGACAGATAGAGATTCTTTGTAGTTCAGGATCATACACAGCCAACAATTAAAAAATGTAATCACATAACATAAGAAGAAACCTTTTTAGACACTATATAATTTTAAATGCTCATTTGAATTGGTTGCGTCGACCCTGAAAAAGTTTTTTATGGGGAAAGAGGTCAGAAAGTTATAACATACATGTATGACTTACACTAGTCGTGTTGGGCAATCCCTCAACTAAACAGGACATAAAGGCTCTATGGGCTTTATACACTCAACTGTTGCTTAGGGCCTTTGTCCAGAAAGCCAACATTGTTCTTAAAGTGATAGAGACATTACTGAAAAAGTAAACTATGGTATGAGGAAGATTTAGACAATGATCTGCATTTCATGATTTGGTTTTCACCCTCTTAAACAGAACTATTGAAAAATATGAGATGTTATAAGAGTACTGGTATGTGATGTTGTAAACCAAATGAGAAATTTTACTTCCTATATGTGATAATGATCAATCACACATAATCCTATTTCTACATGTATATTACCTCTATGTTTGAAACAAAACATATGACTTTGAGCTGTAAAGTAAATTAAAATACTAAATATTGATGTTTGATTTCGGTCCACCTACATAACTGTAATGTAAAGGGTTATATTTTGAAAGCTTACATCACATTCTTCTCAACATGTTCATTTTGGTCTGTAGCATATAATGTATTGTATATGTACAGTTGTACACTCAATGAGTACATGCACTTGTACATTGTGTATACACTACAATACAGGCATCCACTTTTGACATAGATTCCACTTAAAAACTAAGTTTTTCAAGCTAAGTTTTGCTTAATACTGGAATAAAATCAATTTCAAACAAAAAGTAGAAAGCAAGAAGTATGTATGCAGGATTTTAGATAGGAACACATGCAGTTTTTAAGTTAATGTCCGTCCGTGACGCTCAAAATGTCCGTCCGTGACGCCCAAATGTCCGTCCGTGACAAAAAGTTTTCGGACCTCTAGCAAAAGTTACAGCTTGCTTTAAAATTGCATGTATGTGACAGGGAAGTCAATTTACTTGACTAACTATTGCAGTAAAAAAAAATTGTCAATGACAGTTTTTTAGATAGAAAAGACAAAAGATTACCGATAAGTCAAGAAACCCATTTCTATCTTGTCCGTCCGTGACATTGAATATTTAATGGATTCTATTTTTAGTAGGTAACCATGGCAACCAAATTTCATCATCATTTAGCACCTTCAGTGGTACCTTTCACAATGAAACATAAAACAGCTCAACATATCTCATAACTTATTTTTTACAGGCCTTCAAACTTTCAAAATTTGTCAAATGTCCGTCCGTGACTAACCGATCAGGCTCAAAATCAAATTTGAAATTTATAAACTTCAGTGCACACTGCACAGCTTATGACCTTTTTTTGAGTTGGTCAAGTAATATTACTCGGGTATTGAAATTGAATAGAAAGTATGTGTTAACAACAGTTTGCTAGTTCGCAAGTAGTTCAACTTCAAGTTTGTATCATGTTTAGCTTTTCAAACCACAGTGCAGAGCTATCATTCTCATTCAATTATATTTCAAATAGAATTGAAAATGGTTGAATTATGCTTACAAGTCTAGTTCACAATTCAGTTGATTCAGTTGATTTGAAATATAATTGAATGAGAATGTAAATTGCTTTAAAGATAAAGTTGAGTCCTGGACTTCTGGTCATATGATTGCATTGTGTAAGAAACTTTCAAAGCAATTTGGAAAGGTTCATCATGTCTACATAAGAATTGGTCTATACTGTGAGGTTTTCAAATCATCAAAATAATGACAAATTGATCCATTCTCGCTGAAAAGCACACGTACTGCACACAGAAATTGGTATGTGTGCAGTACACATGCTTTTCAGCGAGAATGGATATGGGACTGTACACACACATTAGGCATGAATGTTCGGCCCGAACACTTCAGCTATTTCTCGTCATATTTCAATGAGGGAATTTGAAGAGCAATTCTTTTCAGGGGACATTTATACTATGATTTTTCTTCCAAACTGACATGAAAAGAATGAGAAAAGCTCACATGTATACATGTATTATTTTTCACCTTTCCCAGAACTCTCAACATTCTCTTTACGAAGAGATGTTGCATTGTTGTTATTTTTTTGTTTTATTCCTGTAGATCAACATTGTACATCCCATTCATTAGGCCCAGTACAATCAATTCCTAGTTTTTCGTCTTATTTCATGAGGAGGATGGGCGGGGGCAGGTTTTGAGGTCCATTTCATGATGGGTCAGACAAAAATGGAACTGTCTCAACTTTGAAAACCTATCAGGCTGCCAAAAGTTGCATTCAATATTTCCATTGTGATTCTCTGAATGATTTCATGCAGACCTGTAATAACTTACTTAAGTACTGTTTTACAGATACTGCAATAAGAAGTAGTACATTGAAGGCATATTGATTGAGTTGTAAGTGCAGTGATATTAAAAATGTTCAAGTACATGTGCTCTACAGAGATATTTGTTCTTTTCCATTTGGGGGTCAAAGAGTTGGGTTATTTGCTCCATTCCCAACTCGGAGGTGTCAAGGGGAAATTTGGTATTGTACAGAATTCCCAAGTATTTAGGGATTATTTAAGGGCTAAATTGATGACATTTTGTTCTTCAAATTGGCAACAATAATATTTTTCTTTTAGTGCTACATGGTTCAAATAAGGTGTAATGTCTTTGAAAACAATATACATGGTTAGAAGTTTATTGAATAGTTGAAAGAAATTGCCAATTTTGATGAAAAACAATGATTTTAAACCTCTCAATGTGTTGCCAATTTAAGGATCTCAAAGCTTATTCTTGTTTTTAAAATTCCTGGCATCAAATGCAATATGGTCATGCAATAAAAATGGACATAGTGTGTACAGAAAATTTTGCTCTTTCTACTCTGGCATCTGGTATATTTTTGAGAGCTCTGGATCAAAAGTTATTGAGCCAAACCACAAAATGTGGTCAATTGTCTTGAAAGGGTTAAAGACCGTTGCTTAATATAGTACGTCTTTTTCAAACTTCAAAGGAATCTCTGAAATCATTTTAGAGCAAGTCAAATATTGATAGACATTGTCCCCATCACAATCTTATCAGATCTCAAATTAACCAAGCTCAAAGAATAGAAAAAGAAATGTACGCACGCTTGATTTGTTTGTGCGTACATGTACCTGTGTGCTGACGTACATTGTAGTAATGAATCACGGAACGACGTCACACCGGTCAAAGGTTCTTTTGAAAATATATGTTGCAGACCGCTCTGTAGTTAGAAATAAAGTGGTTGTGAATAATTCCAGGCTGTATCTTAAAGATAAGACAAGGTTCGGTCTATTGTTCGGTATACTCCTACCCATACATATTTTATATAAATGGCACTTCCAAATTTGTGCAGTGTTCTGAATATCATTCGACAATTGTGATCAAGTTCAGTCATTGTGTTGATTGAATCTAAGGTAGATTTTGATTTTTGTGCATACATGTCCAAAGCTACACTGTGTTTTGTTTTACTCTTGTAGACTGAGTAACTGTCTGATTTGCTGTATTGCCAATTGCATCAACATTAAAAGGGAAGCTCAACTTATCCAATTTGGAAATTGTGATTTTGATATGCCAGTCCATATATTTTGGTTGCTGGAAACTTCTGTTAATTTAGCATTCAGCATCATGGATTTATTTGTACTGAAAAGTTTTGAGGTAGAAAGGCATCTTAATGAAAGTGTGGGATATGCATTGATTAACAACGTATACATGTACATGTAATATACAAACTCTATCTGGGAATGAATGTTTTCTTCAGATCTGGACTGGATATGCCAAGGTCCTGGGTTCCAATATCAGCATGACACTTATGTCAAGACATTAATGATGATGTTTAATACATGTACTGTATTTTTCTGCTTTATTATGCAGATTGTACCAACTAGGAATCTTATATCATCATGAGTTATCCAGGCTATCCACCAGCAGGAGGAGCCGGCTACCCTCCGGCAGGACAACCTGGCTACCCCCCTGCTGCTGGCGGCTACCCGGTAAGTCATCTCCTGTGCCTGGAACTGGTACTGTAAAGCCAAGAGACTCTCGCAGCGATGTGTTTTGCAAATTTCTCAAGTGGTTCAGATTGGTGAAGTTTCCTGCTGCAAAATCGTCAAATGTCTTTGTGAACTCTTTAAATGGCATGCTTTCTACCTGGAATAAAAATTCACTAATTTCCTTACAGCCAGCTGGAGGTGCACCAGGTTACCCCCCAGCAGCAGGCTATCCCCCCACCACTGGCTACCCAACAGGTGCGGCTCCACCCCCAGCCGGAGGCCCACCCTATGGAGCTGCTCCAGGATACCCCCCTGCTGGGGGAGCTGGCTACCCCCCTGGTGAGTCAAATGTTCCCATCTATCTTTTTAAAGTTGACTCCAGCTTTCAAGTGCTTTCATGAATAGAATATTAAGTATTCAATAGTGACTACCATGGTTCATAAGTGTTTCACTATCCATGCTGTTTTTCTTTTAAAAAAATGAACTACATGTAGGCTTTTGCTGCTTCATTTTTGTAGCTAGCAGATAGTGCATGACAATATTTTTCACCTGGTGAATCAGATTTTTTATCCACTGTTAATGACTAGTGGAATAACCTTTTCATGGGATAGTAGTCACTCACTTGCTATGGCTAATAACTTGACTCTTAGTGGCTTGCACCTATTTTTTAGGATTCTACAAATATGATCTATCTAATTGCAACATTTCTATAAGTAACTATAAGTACTGTTTGACATTTTCAGGATAATGGTTCCATTAGTTTAAGTCTAAGAATACTGGGAAATATTAGAATAAGGAAAACAATTTCTCTTGGTGTTAGTTTGTCTAAAGTGGATTTCATGCATGCTGTCCTTTGCACTTTGGGATGGTTTCAACATGCAAGAAATATTGAACAGTACATCTTTAGGCGATCATTTTCCAATGGATATTATATATTTTGGTTGAATTTGTTAAAAGATGTTGTAGGTTTTTTTAAAAAACGGGTTCAAGGATGTAGGCATTCTCATTGGTCATATTACACCACGTGATCGTGCATTTTTCTTACCTACCGTCATGACCATGGAAAAAATTTCCCATCAAAAAGTGATGACCCTCAGCAAAAAGTGATAATGCACGGCTGAGATGCGCGTATGTGTACCTCTGGCACGTACAAACTTAAGACGCGATAAAATGCACGTACATTTAGTTTCATATAGGAAAGCCATGGCAAGGACTTTGATGCCCACACTGAGATGCGCAATATACTTTTTAGCTGCGCTCAGTGTGATGTACTGTAATCAAGGAAAGCAAATGGCCGCCTCCTTGACTGTGCAATTCTTTGCATTTTGATCAGATTTTTAACCAATTTTTTGACTTTATATTCATATTGTTGACCCGATTTATAAAACAAATAATTCATGTTTTGTGGGTTGAGCATTAGTGATATTCTCTGCACAAAGTTAAGTCACAATGAGACGGATAATGTACTCGACAAGTCTCGTTCATTATCCCATTGTGACTTAACATTGGTGCGGTGCATATTCACTAATGCACTCGCAAACATGAATTATTTGTAATAATGTTACATGTTTATGAACATAAGAATATGAGATAAGGTTTAGATTGTTAATTACAATGAATTGCATTTTTAAATGGGCACTTTAGTTAAAAGGCAATGATGAAAGCATTAGACTAGGGAAAACCCCTGTAATAAAGTCATAATAACAAAGTATCCAAAGTGGTATTTAAACATCTATGAATCATTGTACTGCTGGCAGAAGGGCGTATGTAAGTTGCACTGTTGCGTTAAGCAGAAGGTCTTTAGCATTAAAGTACTGGTAACTTTTTAAAAATGTGCTATTTTCATAAGAAACTACTGATTTTGGTAGTTACCAACCATTTTCAGCTTTTCAGTAGTCGATAAAAAGAGAAATCCTTGTCATGTTTTTAAAAATGGTATAAGTCTAAGATGTACATGTACAGTGTATAGAGCAATTCAAACTTGAGAAGCAAGTTACCAGAAATTTGTTGTAATGTATTCGTGTGTGCTTACACTTTTTTGCCAACTAAATGACGAAATGTATACAACCTTGACTTTCAGCTTTGATGAAGCTATCAAGAAAAACCATTAAGGCTTATGTTATAATATAACAGGAATAGGAGGAATTTAAAAGGAAGGAAGAGGAGAAAGAAAGAAAACTGAATAGAAGCAGATTGATCAAGATATTAAGGAGGAACTTTGATGTACATGTACTCTGATGTACAGTCATCATGGTTGGAAAGACAGTAGGATACAAAGCAGGAAAATCATACGGGATATTGTTGTAAGAGGAAATGGATGGAGGTTGGTGTAATTCTTTGAAATGGGACATATATGTACATACATGTAGGCATGCCTTTGGGTTATACAGGTCTGTAGCTTTGTTTATGCACATGTGGTAGGTCTCTATTAAATGAGGAAGTGAGTAGTGACACCAACAAAAAAACAACCTCCAAACAAAACAAAAACAAAAAACAGTGAATAAGGAAGTAGATCTGTAGATTCAGACAGCAACGGTACTTTTTTATACATGAATGTACAATATTATGAAGGTTTTTTTCCCCCTAATATATATATATGTTAATAATAATCACATGGCCATAGTACATGTAGGTACGTGTAGGTACATGTACATGTATATTACATGTAGCATCGACTTAAGAGTCCACAATGTACAACATCTCCTCCTTCTCCTCCTCCTTCTTCTCCTTCTTCTCCTCCTCCTGACAGTCTCCAAAAGGTTTTAGCCTGTCACAAAGAGCTTTGATTAAAAAAAAACTGACATACTTTCAGCATACCCATCAACATTTATTTTTATTTAATGTTTCTGTAATCTCTGAACTTCCAACCAGTGCTTAAGCACATACAACACATATATACAACACTAGTGCAATTCATGTAATCTTCCTGTAGCACAAGTAACTCCCCCCCCCCATATCCTGTGTACTCATTTTTCGAAACTTATGTGCCTTATCCTACAGCACCAGGTTTTGGAGGTTATCCCTGTAAGTTTCTCTTCTCCGCATTCCCATTGCAATCTCATTACTAACTCTAAACCATGCTCATTACACCAATGCTTTTATGCTGTGACACATACTACTAATCAGGCCTGATTGCAAGAGATTTTCTGTACAGATTTGCCATTCTACATACTGAGTTGGTATGCATTGCAGTCTGCCAAATCTGAATGAAAAAATGATTCTTGTGTCAATTAACCTTCCTCCAGTTATTGTGTAATTTCATTCTACAAGTTTTAAATCATCGTCTGTTTTTCGTACATGTACTGCCCGCTTTGCTTTGTAACTCCACCCACGAGTTCTATGGGTATCTACCAAATAGGTAATGTCACTGTGATGTAGCTGTGGACAACTCCCCCATTCGCTCTAACACACAAAATGACTAAAATGTCACTTTTTTTCAAAATGCATTACTCAGTAGGATCTTTTCGTTCATGAAGACCTTTAAAAATATGCTATCTCCAATATATTTTAAGTACAGCCCCGAAGGTAAAAGCGCCTCGAAGAAAACCGCAAATTAATGATATTTTTGTGTATGACAAATAGGTGAGTTGTCCACAAAAATGTCACAATTGACTCACCAAATTGCCAATTTGAGATTCTCATAGATGTAGTGATCTCATTTTTCAAACATCCATAACTTTCTTAGTCCTTGTCCGATTTGTTTCAAACTTTCACCATCCTGTTTTTCTTATTTTTGTGCTTTAACACAAATCATCTTTTTACCAAGGTTGGATTGCCCTTTAAATAATGCCAACAGGAAATGACAAGAACAAGATTATGAGGAAAATCAGTTTCTGAAAGTAATTTGCTTTGTAGTATATGCTACTAGATACTAGATGTATATTAGCCTTTGATCTAGTAACAGTAGGCCTAAAATGTACTTCCAATTTTGTTTAAATAATGTGTTGAGCCATTACTGACCTAAGCCGTGGAAACACTCTCTTCATTCTATGGAAGGATGAGTACATAAAGTTTTTAGGCCTAAAAGGTACTTGTTACTTGTCATTTTCTGCTTCAGTGCATTGAACCCCAATAAAAATGCTAAGAGATAATAAAATTTTGCTTTAAAAATTGAGGCCAATATGCATGAATATTTCATATATTTTTTTGTCAGTGTGTATTTATGTGATATTAACCAAGTATTTTTTTCCAAAAATTAATAGACATAAATCATTCACATGTATTTACAAATTCACATGAATGTTTATACATGTATTCACATGTTGTCATATTCATATCAATATCTATTCATGTATTATAATTCACATTACACTGTTTATCTTAAATCATTTCTGGTGTTCCGTAGAAAGGAATGAATGATACATGTATCGATAAAAACATTTGCTATTTTACGCTCTCTCTCTCTCGTGCTTTCTCCCATCTCTTTCTGATTTGTTCTTCCCCCTTTGCTCACTTTCTCTCTGTTTTATTCTCACACCTCTAACATTGCCTTCAGTTGCTACCAGTGTGTGTGCCCACTTAAAATATAATTGCATGTATATTTTGATCGAATAAGGAAATGTACATGTTGCTTGTTATTGATTTATACATTTTCAAGATCTGTATTACAAGGCCCCAATGTCATCATAATAGAGCACATACATGTATGTGGTTAATTCTCTTTCTGTATTTCCATATATGGCCTGTGGAATAGCCAGTACCCTCCGTGATAAAGTACACATTCAAACTATCATTTGCTCTCTATTCCTCTCTCTGTCTCTCTCTCTCTATCTCTATTTTCTCCTTTTCCTTGCTTGTGCTATCTCTCTCCCCCTCCCTCCCCTCCCCTCTCTCTCTCTCCCTCCCCTCCCCTCTCTCTCTCTCTCTCTCTCTCTCTCTCTCTCTCTCTTCCTCATGCTCTCATATGTTTTAAATTATGGTATTCTTGCTTGGGGCAACTCTACTAAGTCTCAATTGGATAGACTCTCAGTTATACAAAAACGGGTGATGAGAATAATTTTGAAAAAGCCTAGACTAGCTCTGTCTAAAATATTATTCTTTGTAAATAAAGTGTTGAGACTAAACGATTTGTTTTATTACCAGTTAGGCAGTGTAATGTATCAAGCACAAATTCATGAATTGCCTCAGGTATTACAAGCAATGTTCAAAACGAATGATGGAATACATACCTGTAGGCAATCTACACGACAATCCTTTTTCTTTCATTTACCATTCTTCGTACTCACCTTGCCCAGAAAGCATTAATTTACACTGGGCCCTTTTATTGGAATCATCTTGATTCAAATCTAAAGCAAGCTTCCCCTCTTAATGTACATTGTAAATCTTTTAAAAGAAATCTTAAACATTATCAAATTAGCTCTTACAGTATAAGTTCATAACAATTGTATTTGCTTTTCTGCCTGTGTCTAAACATAACAAAAACAAAACCCTTCCTTCAAGACATCTTTTTGATCATACTTACACATACATGTATTATGATGTTTATCTGGATTTTCTACTTCTATAAACCCAATGCAATAGGCTGACATTCACTGCTAATACACATTGTAAGCTTATTTTATTTTGACGTTTTAGTGATGTTTATATGTGTTTATTTCTTTTTTTCACGCATATCTTGTCTCGTCTCTTTACTGCCATATCTGTATACATAATTACATACATGTATTTTGTAATTCTCTTTTATTGGGGAACCTAGTTTTAACAAGCTGTGCTTTTCCTTAGGTTCTCCCATGATACTGCCTTTTCTATTGACTAATGTAAATTTTCACATTTGATTACATTGAAATTGTTATTGATTATGATATCTGTATTCGATATTTGAACTATGTATATTTTCAATTGTAATGTTCATGGCAGATTTCTGCAGTATATGAAATAAATTCATTCATTCATTCATATGCTTGACATTTTTCTCACGTTGTCATCATTATGTACATGTAAGCTCATCTGACATGTATGACACAGAGCTTTGCATTTTTATTCAGTTATTTAATTGAGTAATGAGATACTGGTGATTAATTTTATATTACGTTCATAATTTATTGAATTTGTATTACGGGACCCTCATTATTTATACAGAGCAAAATATGGTAACCCTCTTTCTTTCATCATTTCAGCTGCCCAGCCACCTGCACCCGGGTACGGTGCCCCACCTGCTGGGGGAGCCCCTGGATACCCTCCAGCAGGTGGTTACCCACCAGCAGGGGGCTACCCCGGTCAGCAACCTCCTCCTCCAGCAGCTGGTGGCTACCCCGGTCAACAGCCCCCACCAGCAGGATATGGCCAGCCCCCAGCAGCAGGATACGGCCAGCCCCCTGCCGCTGGTGAGTAGGTGTACAAGTAATTCTAGTAAATGTAGGTTCATGCGGGTTTACACTAGTGTAACCAATGGTGCTAATACAAAGTGTGTGGGATATCAGCAAAAAAACATGATGTAGGAATTCTTCATGACGAGGGTACCAACAAGGATAATAGATCTATGTCAGTGCATACTTTCAGCCTGTGAAATTGCTTTTATCCATAGGTTACACTACAGCAAGGATACTTTGATGCTTTTCAACCACAGTGCATATCTCTCTCCCATTAGGTTACCCTCAGCAGCAGCAACCCCCAGCAGCAGGCGGATACCCCGGTGCTGCACCGGCAGCCTATGCTGCAGGGAGCGCACCAGGCTACCCTGCCCAGCCAGCACAAGGTCAGCAACCTCCGCCACCATCATCTCAGCAGCTCTATGGAGCCGCCGGCGCAACGGCTGTAGCAGCAGGTCAGTCAATGTAGTGTCTAGACTGTTGTAAGACACATGCTCCTGTGACAATTGCTCAGCAATCAGTATCCTACGCTGACCAAGTTTGTAACTTAAACCCTTGACCAAACACTACACGTGTACCTAACCCTAATCCTAACACTAACCCTAATGCCAAACCTAACCTAAAACCCATTTCCAACCCTATCCCTTATCCTTTCCCTAACCTGTTATCTTTGATGACATCAAGCCAGGAGCGATTTTAGCTGAAGTAAATGACAGCACTCTCTGCACACCTTCACACCCCATTTAGACATGACATGGACATGGTAAATTGCTTACAAAAAAAAAAAAAAAAAAAAAAAAATCTGCAGCAATACTTTGAGTGTAGATGAATGCTAACTACATGTAGGCAATATTTTTTTTCTTCTTTTGGATGACCCCTGTACATATTCATGTATTTGTATCTACATATGTGCTATAAGATACAGGAATGTTAAGTGCATCATTGCATCAATGTTTTTTAAAATCTCCTTTAAACTGTGGTTTTCTGCCTCATTTGTAAATGACCATTAGATTCACTGCTTGTCGACTCTGGTTAATTCTGTCAGTTCCATTTTGATTCGTACCCTTAAGATCAATATTAGGTTATCATTCATTTGGTTACTCACCGTATGTGAGTCAAATCATTTGTAAATTGGTAAAACTACACTACCCGTAAATGGGTAAAACTACACTACCAGCACATTTGTGAAACAATCCTTCATATGCAAGAAGAGGTAGTTGAGTACCAGTGTTACATGAGGTTGGGTTGTGCAGTTTTGAAGATCATGTAATACTCATTTAATAATACTACAAAATCCATTGTAGCTTATTGATAGCTGTGGTTCAGCTGTGTGCAAAAACCAGGGGGTCACAAGAAAGATTTTGTCCGTTATTTTCAGTACTTGTTTAGTGAAGGATTCACAATAATGGTACAACAGTCATTTTTCTTTAAAAATACACCCTGTACTACTTGTGAGCCTGATCAGTTAGTCACGGACGGACATTTGAAAAATTTTGAAAGTTTGAAGGCCTGTAGAAAATAAGTATTTAATCGAAGAGAGCTATTTTATGTTTTATTGTGAAGGGTATCACTGAAGGAGTTGAGATTTCATAAAATTGGGTTGCCATCGCTGCCTGCTAAAATTATAACCCATAAAATATTCAATGTCACGGACGGACAAAATGCCTACTCTTAACCGATCGGGCTCTTGCATGTTATTCAAGTGTCTGATCATTCAAAATCTTTACTCCTGAGTATTTGTAAGTCAGAAAAAAATTAATTTATATGTTTCTATTTTATTGTTACATACATCTAGCATGGCCCTATTAGAAGTTGTGTTGGTCAAGGTCATATGTGAAATTGTCGTTATTCAGGCATCTGGTTGGTCTAAGAACAAATTTAAGTAATCACATTTCTTCAATGAGCTTTAAAAATTTATGAGAGGACAAAAAGGTAGGGGTTACCTGTTCAATCTGGATAAATCTGTTTAAATAGTCATGTCAAAGATATATATAATCAAGTGAAAAGTTGTAATCACTATACATATGGGAATTTCAAATTGGCCGAATCGGCACAGTCACTGTGATGTAATGGCGGTCAACTTTCCCATTCGCTCCAACACACAAAATGACTAAAATGTCAATTTTTCAAAATGTATAACTTGTAGGATCTTTTGTTTGTTGAGGACCTATAAAAATGTGCTATCTACAATATATTTTGATCACTGACAGAGGGAAAAAGTGCTGAGGAAAAAAGTCGGAATTTAATGATATTTTGGTGTACAACAAATGGAAAAGTTGACTGAATATGTCACAATCGATCCACCAAATTGCCAATTTGATATTCGCATAGAGGTAGTGATCTCATTTTTCAAATATTCATAACTGTTTTATTCTTTGTCCGCTTTCTTTCAAACTTTCACCTTCCTGTTTCTCTTATTTTTCTCTTTCACACAAATCTTATTACCAAGGTTGGATTGCCCTTTAAAAATTCAGGTGTTCCATAGCAAAATTTTCAGGGGTTGTGTTTTTACCCCTGTAGTAATATTTTTACCAAACAGTATTATGTATTAAGTCTATGTAAATGTCACAATAGATGAGATTCCAATCCAGCTGTTTTGATTTTGTCACATGTAGATTGCTCATTCGATCTCTAAATCTTGGAAGAGCAAAGAAGAAAATATGTAACCAATGCTACTTAAACCCCCAAAATGTCAAATATTAATCCGTTTCTTCTTTTCTTTTCAGGTTTAGCAGCTCAACAAGACAAACCTAGACCAAAGGTAAAATAATGTAGCATTTAAAGATCAGTATTTGGGAGGAGAATTTTGCTAATTATTGTGTCACATTGACGTATAACTAAGTCAGATGGGGAGACAAAACGCCTGTTTGGACCATTTTTCATCATCCTAACATTGCCCTTCGGTCCATTGCACCTACTTAATTGATTGAAAAGAAATCTCAAAGCAAGTTTGATTAACTGAACAGAAAATTTGTTGTACTTGTATTGATTCCATGAAAAGATAACAATATTAGTTTTGGAAATGAGATATAGTTAAACTCTTGGGAACTAGTTAGGATTAATCTCTTATCCAAAGTCACTTAATGACCTAAAGACCTAAGCAAGCTAATGGGTAATAGAAGATTGATGTAATAATATATATTTGTTTAAAGGCTCTGCTTTGGTTTTGAATCCTAAATCTCATTGTCCAAGATCTCTTGTGTTTCCACTGAACCTGTGTTCATTCAAGCTAATTGATTTCATTTTAATCAGGGATCCATACTCACTTGACACAAGGGGGTCATGTTAGAATATCGTCAAGGACGAAGGGCTCTCATGCTGAGATGATTGTTAAAATGCAGGAGTCTTTTTGAAGTACAGATAGTCATTTACACATGGATCCCTAGTATTTGTGTGTTGAACCCTGTCTTGTATATTTCCCTCCATGTTCCGTCCAGGCCCCTCCTGCAGTCCAGGAACCGGTAACCTCTCAGATGCAGAGGATGGCCCTGACGGATCAACCATTTGAGACCCATGGTACTGTCAAGCCTTACCACCCATTTGATGCAGAACAAGATGCCTCTGCCCTCCGCAAAGCCATGAAAGGAATGGGTAAGTAGAAGCTTCTCTCTCAGACGCCTCTTGAAGATGAGGTGTAAACAAAAAAAATAAGAAAAATAAGAAAAAAAGAAGAAAATTGTTCAGGAATTGAAGTTCGACATGGTTGTATGAATAAAGTTATCGGCAAAACCGAAATATTATGAGCATTTCATCACAGCAAGACGAAGGAGAAATTTTCAGAAAGCTATGTGCAATAGATGATCAGCAGTATAATTTCCTTATGATGGAGAGTCATAATGGGAAAGAAATTAATAATGGGTACATCAACTAGTATACACACTGTTTCTAATATAGTTCTTAAATTGTACCAGAGGAATATCAACCCATACTTGATTTAAAGAATTCGACCAAGAGTTAGAAATGTTTACAGCCATGCACTTTCTAAAAATGTGATTGATCAGTATAATATTGAGCTTGCCATTTTGAAGGGCGGGAAGTTTGGATCAGTAGGGATAAGGAAAATAATTATTTCTTAACATTTTGAATACTAAGCTTGAGATAACTTGGGCTGGAGTTGATGGAATATTCATGTTATCCCTTTCAGGACAGGAATTATTTAAGAGCTAAATTGATCACATTTTGTTCTTCAAATTGGCAACAATAATATTTTTGTTGTAGTGCTTCATGGTTCTAATAAGGTGTAATGTCTTTGAAAACAATATACATGGTCACAAACTTTGTCGAATAGTTGAGAAACTTGCCAATTTTGATAAAAACCAATGATTTTGAACCTCGCAATGGGTTGCCAATTTGAAAATATTATAGCTTATTCTCACTTTAAAAATTCCTGGCATCAAACGAAATATGGTCAGGCAACAAAAATGGACAGAGTGTGTGCATAAATTTTTGCTCTATCTACTCATGCATCTGGTATATATATCTAGTATATATTCGTTAGAGCTCTGAATCAAAAGTTATTAAGCCAAACCACAAAATGTGGTCAGTTGTCTTGAAAGGGTTAAATACTAAAATCAAATTGTACCCAATGAGTTAACAAGACTTATTGCATTGATCAGGAACTGATGAACAGGTGATCATCAACCTCATCACGGCTCGCACCAACGACCAGCGCCAGAGAATCAAGCTCCAGTTCAAGACGATGTACGGCAAGGTAAAACGAGGGAGTTGGGACACGACGGTCCTTCCTCTGGCATGTTTGTGATCCTCCCACGCCAAAGTTGTGCCACATTACCAGTTTGTTTTGTGCCAATTTTACAGCTTTGCCATTTCCTTTGATCAAATGCTCCAGCATCGCATCGTTTGTCGGCCAAAGTTGTGATTCCATTTTGGTTCATTCAGTTTGGAAACATTGTTCAGCACTGCTGTTTGTTTTATAATGTCAATCAACTTCACCCATTTTGTTTTTGTTACCTTCAATTTGTTTTTTCCCCTTTCTTGTCTCTTCTGTGTATCTTTCTATTTCTGTCTGTCAACACCTCTTGCTTTATTTGTCTGTAAGTCTGTCTGTCCAACTGTCTGTCTTGTTGTTCTCTGTTTCTATCTCACTCTGTCTTTCCTTCTTCTTTTTCAATATATCTGTCAGTCTCAACATATCTCCCACACTGTCACTCTCACAGACGCACAGATATACATATGTACACTACCACACATCCAGTCTATAATATACTCCCTTTTCGCCGTAATATTTCAGTTCTCCTGTTCAAAGTTATTTACTTCTTGTATCTTGATATCTTCTTATTTCTTATTTGTTATCTCCCTTTAATATTATTCTTTACAGGTACCTGTGCACGATTGTTGCAGCCACGTACCCCCATACTCCAATAACTCCTTATAACTAACACAAGTTTGCTGTGGATTTGTTCATGTAACATATCTATCTATGTACATGTTTTATGTTGTGCTGTTAACCAAATGTAATGTTTTGGGGGTTTGCTTTTGTGTTTTGTTATCAGGTACGGACGAGAAGACAATCATTCATGTCTTGGCTAACCGAAGCAATGCACAGCGTCAGAAAATTAAGCTCCAATTCAAGACCATGTATGGCAAGGTAGTCGAGAGTTTGATCTTTGCGCTTGACAGAAGTTTGATAAGCTCACTAACTCCGCCCATTTCTACCGTCGTATATGACCTTGGCTATATGGCATTGCAAAGTTGTGACTGAATGCAAATTAAAATCAGAAGCAACTCTATTCAGTCATCAATAAATAAGCTACATGGGAAATTGTTATGCTGAACGGCTGATTTTCTGAAAGTTTGATAGAAAAGCACCATTCACATATGACACGGTGAACCACCTCGGAAAATATGGCCACGGCAAAATGAATCGATGTAAGCATAGTGTGCTTTACACCTCTCTATCTTATAACATGCTGATACGTAAGTATGATTATGAGCCTTTGATGTGTACAAGCTGCTATTTTCTCCTCCATCTGCCATTTGTTGACGCATAAAATCTTTTAAATTTGCCACAGTGGTTTTTAGAGGTGGTTGACAGTGTTATGTCTGAACGAGCCTTAACTTGTATTCAGTCGCATCTTGTATGTTAAAGGAGTCCCTTGAAACAGTGGAATAAAACAAACAAGCTCTGCCAATTTCATTTCAGTCTCAAGTAGAATGAAAATCTATCAGTAATTGTACTGCTTAGTTAATCTAATTAGATGCTAGCATGTAGAATATAAGTATTATTTACATACAAACTAGGAATAGATTGGATGCACCATCATGCATGGCATGCTTGTGTAGTAATCAAAGGGATTGGTGTAAGCATGGTGACCCATTCCTCCCCCTCCCCCCCTCCCCCCTCCCCCCCCCCCCAAAAAAAAAAAAAAAAAAAAAAAATTAAAAGGATGGGATACAATATCAAATATCTTGGGATATCAAATACCCCCTGAATTTGAACATTATAGGTAAATGAAGGGACATGGTAAAGTACACCTTTGGGATATTGAGCATGCCCCCCCCCCCCCCCCCCCCTTCTTCTTGATTTGACTTGTGCTAGCTTTATCCTTTCTCAATACATGATACCATAATCATCATGTTCTGTTCTTGTATAGCGCATATCAAATTATGATATAACATCCCTACATGCTTCCAAAGAGGAAATCATTACGCCAGCTTTAGCTTCGGCAACTGTAGTGATGGGGATCCTCTTTTGTGGTGATCCCAAACCTCATGCTGATAGAGAATAGAAAAGTACAGACTTCTCTTTGCATATCTTCCTGGGTCATGACATTACTTATTTCACGTGCTTAACATGCCCTGGTAATTTTGTCTGTAATAAATATAATGCATGCTCTGTATCCCTGCATTCACTATCTGTTGGGAAACCTCGTGATGGCCTTCTTTCCTTAAACTCTCTCTTGTTGCTTTTTTCTGAAAATAATATGCATGAATTCATTCATTTTGTATTGTTAACCATTTTCATATATATTACATCTAGATCTCTAATACTTTTCTTTCATTTTCATATCAATCCCCTAATATGACAATATTATGTGTATACATGTATGTATACCCTTTATATTGTTTTCATAATTTCTCTGTGAGTTGAAGCTTATGAATAAGCAAATTTTCAGGTGCATGGTTGGTTTTGCCATCTTTTGTGATTGAGATATGATTTTTTTTTTAAGTTATGCAAATGTAGATTTTTAATGAAAATGAATGCTCAAGTTGCCAGTATTGCATATGAAATATATATATCAATTAATCATCCTTCACCTTGTTGGGATCTAGCTAGTTGGGACAGGCATACACAAGCTTTAAAGAGAAGGTCGAGTTCTGGGAAAGTTGAACAAATAATTTGTGAGCTTTCTCATTTTCTTATGTTAGTTTGGAAGATTATCATAGAAGAAATTTTCCCTGAAAAGGATTGCTCTTCAAATTCCCTCATATTCGAAATATGACTAGAAATGGCTGAAATGTTCGGGCTGAACTTTCATGCCACTTGTCTGTGTGTAGTCCCATGAACACATTTCCATGTGCAGTGCTTGTGACTCTCGGCAGGATTGAGTAAATTTCTTCTCATTTTGATGATTCCAAACCTTACAGCTTACCGCAATTCTTATGCACTGTGTAATCAACCTTTCAAAATTGCTTCCAGACAGTTTTTCACAATGGAATGGCATGACCAGAACTCAATTTTATCTTTAAATACATGTATATAATTTACTTTAGGTAGTTTAGTGAAATCTAGAAGCATGTAAAACTGCAGCTTTTTAACTAAGAACCGCATCTGGCCAATATGCAATCATCTTTCTTGTAACTGTGATCTAGCTAGTGTGGGCATAGACATTATATCATAATTTAGACTTCAGTGCGTGCATGCCATGGTTAGAAAGATCCTAGGTAGGGGAAAGACAAATTTTTGATCTGCCAAATGCATTCTTTTGATAAAAAGCTGAGGTTTTATGTGCCACTACTTTCCATTATGTACATACTGTACTCATACTGTGCAGGCATAATTTTGCCTTCTTTTGCTCAAATATGAACTTGCCTGTTTCTGTATTTTACGAACAAGTGAAGTGAGCAGCAAAAATTATGACACTTACATTGAAAATGTAACCTTGTCATCAAAATATATTAGATGATATTTGAAATGCGTCCTTTTGATAAAAAGCTGCAGTTTTATGTGCCACTACTTTCCATTATGTACATACATGTAGTTGTGCGGGCATAATTTTGCCTTCTTTTGCCCAAATATGAACTTGCCTGTTTCTATATTTTACGAACAAGTGAAGTGAGCAGCAAAAATTTTGACACTTACATTGAAAATGTAACCTTGTGATCAAAATATACTAGATATTTGAAATGCATCCTTTAAAAAAAAAGCTGCAGTTTTATGTGCCACTACTTTCTATTATGTACATACATGTAGTTGTGCAGGCATAATTTTGCCTTCTTTCGCCCAAATGTGAACTTGCCTGTTTCTATATATTATGAACAATTGAAGTGAGCAGCAAAAATTATAGCACTTTCTTACAGTGAAAATGTAACTTTGTCATCAAAATATACTAGATAATGTTTGAAAATTACAAATAGACTATCTTGCTGCTCAAATAAAAGTTGATGGTTGCCTGATTATGAGATGGCTTCCCAAATACTTTGGTAATTTCAAATTCTTTGGGGTGTGGGGGGGGCACCTCATACACCTATGAAACAGCTGCCTTAACTACCTCCATTGAGAAGGAATTTAAACCTGATATGCCCTATCCTTTTCTTTTTCTTAGAATCAATCAATGAAATGCTGAATATTCTTCAACTTTTGCAGTTAATGAAGGAATTTGGAGACATGTCATTCAACAGTTTTACCATTATCTTTCATTTTCCAAGGACTTGATCCATGATCTGAAATCTGAGTTGAGCGGTAAGCTAGAAGACCTCATCCTGGCTATGTTTGTTCCTGGTCCTCAGTTTGATGCCTATGCTATCAACAAGGCTATCAAGGTGAGTGATATGATCACCAGTCTTTTCTAAAATACTGGTCTTGAAAGTGACCAGAAATCAGTGTACCTATCTATGTACATGCTTAGATTAAATCTTTGCAGATGTCACCCTGTGGAGATAAGAAAAAAGAGGAAAAATTGCTGCTGTTGCTGATAATTTTTTTTTTTAGATTCAATAAAATGTGCTAAAAGACAATTTTCTCTCTGTTCTTTGGGCAAATATGAGATGTTAATTGTTCTATAACTTATTATTTATAATTCCATACTGCTGAATATCATTCCGATAATTTGTTTATATTCAGTATGCTTGTTTTAAGAGGAAGAGTGCGGATTCCCCAAATGGGCTGGAATCAATAGAAAGCATCACTGAGAACCTCTGTATTAAGACCTATTAAACATGTACATGTACTTGTCGAATTTAAACACTGCACTATGAACAGCAACTGACAATGTGCAAAGAGGTGATATGCTTTATACAATTCATCCTCATTACATCAGTCGTGTTAATTCATATTTTTACTGTAGATCATAGAATTATGTGTATGCTCTAAATTTTTCTTGATTGTTATGGCATGAAGCTAGATGTACATGTATGTGTAAAATGATTGTGTTTTTATTTTAAAGGGAGCCACTGCTCGATATCCCTGTACGTTCAATTTCATTCGCTTGCCCCTAATGCAAGGCCGTGCATAACAACAATCTTGGAGCAGCAAACAAAATTGCCGTCGAGGGTGGGCTAGTTTGTCGGTTGGGTTGTTCAGTTCGTCTTTCTTCGGTCGAATGCGTGCTGCATACACACAATTCATGCGTTTACCGAAGATGTACAGAGATTCCTGAATATTACCCGAGCCAAGCTCCAAAACACCACGATTGGCAACTTTTCGCTCCCTTTAATGCCATTTCTTAAAATAGTTATCAGTTATAATAATTATCTGATGAGTGGCAGAGGAAAAGCTTCAGTTTGTGCAAAGCTAATCTCTAAATTTGTAGTACTGATTACCTCTTTGTTACCAATTTTCAGGGTCTTGGGACTGATGAGGAGATCCTAATTGAGATTCTGTGCACCAGAACCAACAGAGAGATACATGAGATTAATGAGGAGTACAAGAAACGTGAGTTGCACTTGGTTCCTAATAGATTCTGCCACTATCAGGACTACTAATCCTCCATCCTCCATCCCCCTCCCCCATCAACCCTTAGAGACAACTACCCCTAAGAAAAATATAATCCATCCCCTCCCCCTGGACAACTAGCTGCTAGGAAAACTACCTCCTAGGACAATGGCCCTAAGACATTACCCCTCATTATAAAATTACCCCATTTTCCGTCAGATAACTACATGTACCTTAAGGGTAATTAGGGGCTAATCTGCAGGGGGGAGAGGATAGTTGGGGGGGGGGGTAGTTGTCTTAGCATCAATGCTGCAATCTTGTCAATGACAGTTGGATGTGAAATAAATCATACGTGATGATTGATTTCATGAAATTAAAAAAAAAAAAAAACATAGAAAATTGATCTTCATTATCTTCACAACAGTTTAAATACACATTTTAAAGAACCGTTTTAAAGCAACACAGATTGGCAGTAAGTATTGTAATTTTGTTAAAAGTAAATGGTTATGTGTGGATTCCCCATCTATAACTTTTATAATTACTTCCACAGAGTTCCGTACCACAATGGAGAAAGATTGCATTGGAGACACCAGTGGACATTTCAAGAGACTTCTTGTCTCCATGTGTCAGGTGACTAATCAATTATTAAATTTTCGAGCAAGTACTTGTTTTTTCAAGGGTATGATTTTTTATCATTTTACTTCTCGTTGCAATGTTCTTGTCTAAACCAGAGATAATCGGCCTGGGGTCAATTGAAATATACATGCTTGTATGAGTTTCAAATATCATGGGAATGCAAAATTTAATGGATAAATACAATCTCATGGAATTCTTTAAAATCTTGTCTCTAGTCATGATGATACCTAGGATATTTGTGACCAGGCACCACAAAACCACCAAAAAGTCGCACTGTGTGATTTTCAGTTAGAGCTCAATCAATGTGTTTTGGGTTGGCATGGTCATATTTTAGTTTTGGGTATTTCCTGAAAGAGTATACTTTTTTCTAAGTAATCTAAAAATTTGGAGGCACCAAACAATCTAAAAGTGGTATTTTTGACAGTTTTTTTTAATTGAAATTATGTGTGTCTTCTCTGGATTTTGGTGTATTACGTTTCTTTTTTACGACCCTGAATACTTGTCTCATTTTGATCTCCCAGAACTTTTAAGCAGAGTAAGTTCTTGCATTGATACTCTTGCACTATGATGAACAGGATATGCCTAATTAGTATGCCAAATTTGAGGACAATCTGATAATCCCTTCATAGAAATTTTTATTGAGTTCTAATCCTCCTTTTGTCACGTTAGCACAACACCTTGCAAGTCAGAGTGCTTCAATAGACTGCAAACTTTAAACCCTTATTTCTCAGAAGTAACATTGTGAGGGACTGTCCATTCTACTCTTTGTACAGTGAGTTAGGAACATCCAATGCTAATGAGTTATATATCATTTTAAAGCTGAGAATCTCCTCTTTCAGAATCAGACCTTAACTAAAAATTCATATCTGGTGACTTTGTGGTGGTTTTGTGGTGCCTGGTCACATTTGTGTTTGTTGTAACATGGTACAAATAATAATAATAATATTAATAATGGTGGCTTCTTGTATAGTGCTCAGGTTGATCACGCAGTGACTCTCATGGCGCTCCTACAATATTACCCTGATCATAGCTGAGTGGCCAAATATGTACCGCTCTAGCATATCGGGTCCCCATTTATACCTGCGTGGAGAGTGGCAAAAGTGGATTAATTCCTTGCCAAAGGGCGTTAGTGCCAGGCTGAGATTCAAACCCTCAACCCTTTGACTGAGAGTCAAGTGAATGAACCATGACACCTCCAGAATTCTTATTGAATTCTTATTGAAAATTAAAATAAGTTTTTCTTCTTTTTTCAATATCAAATGGGGGTATGTGACTTGTCATTATAGTTTGAGCTATTGCAGTATGAACATATTTCTTCTGTTTGTTTTTTTTTTCAATTGCGCAGGGCAACCGTGATGAGTCTAATACTGTGGACATGGCCAAGGCACAGGCAGAAGCCAACGCCCTCTATCAGGCGGGAGAGAAGAAGTGGGGAACCGACGAGTCCGAGTTTAATCGTATCCTGGCTACAAGGAACTTCGCTCAGCTGAGGGCCACATTCAAAGAATACACCAGGGTAAGTAGACACGAGGGGCTTTAGGGGTTGACTCTATTGATTACATGTATATGCAAATAAAACCTTAAAGGTATTCTGTTTAAAAAAAATACTTTGATAAGACGCTGTAATTTACTCTAACAAACTGTCAAATGTGCTGAAACACTTATGAAAGAAAAATAAAAACAAACCTTGCATTGTCCTGCCAAAGTGGTACTATTACGGCCTGTTACGGATGGATTATTTTTTTACCTCAAATAGTTGTATATTCGGCAGTGTTCTTCAATGTTTCATCAGGAAAGACTTTCATACTATTGGAGTGTCTTGATTAGAATCACTGATAGATTGAGTGGGGGTGAGGGGAGGGTCACTGTTCTCAAATATTCATCAGTAATAGATTTTATACCAGAGAAATTCAGTGTGACCCGGATGAACCTGTTGAATTTTGTCTGGTGTGATAAGGGTATTTTAATAATTAAATGGCAAAAGTGCATGTTCTGAACTGGGAGGTCCATCCAGTGTTGGAAACCAAATAATTATCTGCTCTCTGTGAGAAGGTTATATGTCTCATTGTTGCTTCCTATATATATATTTTTTCAGTTATGTGATTGTTGTAATTTGTGGATTTTAGTGATCGTAACACTAAAAAAAAAACAGGCAATGAATTAAAGATAAAGTTGAGTTCTGGTCCTGCAATAACATTGTGAAAGAAACTGTCTCAAAGCAATCAGGAAAAGTTGATTATATATAACATAAGAATTGATGTATGCAGTGAGGTTTTGGAATCACCAAAATGAGAAGAAATTCACTCAGTCTGAGTCACATGCACTGCACACAGAAGTGTTTATATGGGACTACACACACGTTTGGCCGAACATTTCAGCTGTTTCTTGTCATATTTTGAATGTTAGGGCATTTGAAGAGCAATCCTTTTCAGGGGACATTTCTTCTATGATAATCTTCCAAACTGACATTGAGAAAGCTCACAAATTATTTTTTACTTTTCCCAGAACTCAACCTTCTCTTTATATCATAGAATATTGAGTAAAAGTGACCATCTTTTTCTCTATTTTCAGATTGCCCAGCGTGACCTGTTGAACAGCATTGAAAGAGAGTTCTCTGGCAACATCAAGAATGGGCTGAAAACAATCGGTATGTGACTGAACAGGAGCTAATGCACGAAATTAATGTGTACAGTTCTGCTAACAACCCAAAAGAATGTCATCAGATTTCTGTGATTTTTGTTCCTCCTAAAGTGGAGTAAGAAGTACATGTATGACAAATGACACATATTTTGATCCCTGCTCTTGATCTGTAAAATTACATTTGGTTTTACCTGTGTGAGTACCTCCCTGTCAAGTTTGGAGGTAGTGGAATCTAAGTAACAGTCTGTATTGGAATTCTCAACATTCAAAAACTAGTCATGCTCAACAACGTATTGCTTCAATATTGCATTTCTTCCTAGGAGTGTCTATGGCCTTTAATACATGTATGTCTTGGATACCCAATTTCTTTCTGTCCCTGGCCTTTTGGTACTTTATTTTTACCCAGGGCCCTCTGTGGTAGCAGTTTGAAACTGGAGAGGCAGTTAACTGATTAAAGGGCTGTCCAACCTTGATAATACAATGATTTGTGTGAAAGCAAAGAAATAAGAAAAACAGGATGGTGTGAAAGTTTGAAAGAAATCAGACAAAGAATAAGAAAGTTATGAATGTTTGAAAAATGAGATCACTATAAATTCTGTGCGAATCACAAATTGGCAATTTGGTGAGTCGATTGTGACATACTGCCGGTCATTTCTCCTGTTTCGTACACTCAAATATAATGTATTTGATGTTTTCTCCTAAGTGCCTTTTCCCTCTGGGCAGTACTCAAAATAGATTAAAGATGGCGTATTGTTGTAGGTCCTCATAAAAGAAAAAGATGCTAATGAATAATACATTTTGAAAACAATGATATTTTAGTAATTTTGTGTGTTGGAGCAAATGGGGGAGTTATCCACCACTACATCAGTGACATTACAGATTCAACCAATTTGAAATTCCCATATATGTATATATAGTAATTACAACTTTCCAGAATTCATAACTTTCTTATTGCTCGTCCGATTTCGTTCAAACTTTCACCAATCTGCTTCTCTGATTTGTCCTCTTTCTTTCAGATCGACTTGCCATTAAACTTGGATTTCCCTTTCAATAGAACCAGAGATGAATAAATGAAATAACTAAATATTTTGATTTGTATCTCTTATTCTCTTTCCTTTTCTCCATTCCTCTCTCTCTGATCATCTCTCTTTCTCTCTGTGTTTTCCTCTTCCTCTCTCCTCCTCTCTCCATCTCTTTTTCTCTCTCTCTCTCTCTGTCTTTTTGTCCCTGTATACAGTGCAATGTGTCCAAAGCCGCCCGTCGTACTTTGCTGATCGTCTCTATCGATCCATGAAGGGAGCTGGTACTGATGATGACACTCTGATCCGTGTGGTTGTCACACGCTCAGAGGTAAGGAAGGATCTACAGATCTTGGTTCATATTTCTAAAGCTGCCTAACTTTAGTCCATGTTTCACCCCGCCTAAGTGCATGGAATTAGGCTGCAGATTTATGGAGTGCCAAATGTCACCCTCTTTGTCCTTTACAAATCACCATAATTTTATAACTGAATGCAAACAGAATACATTGTTACTATAATGACTTTGATATCTCATTTTCATTTTCTTTGCAAGTACTACTTTGAAATTTTAAGTCAAGTATTGCCGTCAAAGATCTTATGCATTAAAATGCAATTGCACATTTCTTTGTTCTGTGGGATGGCTCTTTAGTCATATACAGTGCGTCCCAGAAAAAAGTTAACAGTTGGAAAAAGTCTACCCAAATAAATATTTCAAACTATTCTAAAGAAATTTTCATACCTTTGGATAGCTTAGGGTCTCTTCTATCAAATGACACCAAAATATCAACCAATATTCCACGCTTGAGTTAGCAAAAGCCAATTTTGTGAAAGGATACAAAATCCAGACTTGACAAGAATTGATATTGGCTCTGGCTGGTATCAACCAAGCTGAGTCATGAAAAGGCTAGAAATTTCCATATTCTGGTCAAAAAAAGGCAGTTTATGAAATAACAGGCTTTGTTCTATGTATTTCTTTACATATCCCATCAATATTCTGTGCTTGAGTGAGCAAATAACTACTTTGTTGAGTGTTTCAAAATGTTACTTTTGGTGAGTCTCTTAATTTCACCTGGCTTGCTCACTCAGCCATAAATTGTTGATGGGATATATCAGGACATACAGTGAACAAAGTCTGTTCTTTCATAAATTGTCTTTTAATGATCAGAATATAACATTTTTAAGCCTTTTCATGACTCTCAACTTTGCTGATACCAGCCAGAACATAAACAAACATTTGTGAAGTATGGATTTTGCACCCTTTCACAAAAATTGGGTTTTGCTCACTCAAGCGTAAAATATTGTGAGATATTTTGGTGTCACATGATAGAAGAGACCTTTTCACAAAAGTGGTTTTTGTTCACTCAAGCTTAATGAGAAGTCAGATTTTTTTTGTGTTGTTGCATAGGAGGGACCCTAAGCTATGAACAGGAATGAAAATTTATGGAAAATATTGCGAAATATTGATTTGGGGAGACTTTTTCCAACTGTTAACTTTTTGTCTCGGCCGAACGAAGTTCGCGAGGGGACTATGAAACGGGCTCCGTACGTGTGTGTGTGTGTGTGTGTGTGTGTGTCCGTCCGTCCGTCCGTCCGTCTGTCCGTGTGTGCTCAAATGTTAGAAAATGCTACTTCTTCGTCATTTCTTGGCCGATTTTGATTCCGATTGTTTTATCTGATAGGGCTGGGTGGGGGCTTCCAAACTTCTACACAGAATTTTGAAATTCATTAATTATGCAAATTTATGCAAGTTTATTCAAAATCGACGAAAAATGCTACTTCTCCTCTATTTCACATCGGATTTTGATTCCGATTGTTTTATCTGATAGGGCTGGGTGGGGGCTTCCAAACTTCTACACAGAATTTTGAAATTCAATAATTATGCAAATTTATGCAAATTTATTCAAAATTAACGAAAAATGCTACTTCTCCTCTATTTCACATCGGATTTTGATTCCGATTGTTTTATCTGATAGGGCTGGGTGGGGGCTTCCAAACTATTACACAGAATTTTGAAATTCATTAATTATGCAAATTTATGCAAGTTTATTCAAAATCGACGAAAAATGGTACTTCTCCTCTATTTCACATGGGATTTTGATTCCGATTGTTTTATCTGATAGGGCTGGGTGGGGGCTTCCAAACTTCTACACAGAATTTTGAAATTCAATAATTATGCAAATTTATGCAAATTTATTCAAAATTGACGAAAAATGCTACTTCTCCTCTATTTCACATCGGATTTTGATTCCGATTGTTACATCTGATAGGGCTGGGTGGGGGCTTCCAAACTTCTACACAGAATTTTGAAATTCATTAATTATGCAAATTTATGCAAATTTATTCAAAATTGACGAAAAATGCTACTTCTCCTCTATTTCACATCGGATTTTGATTCCTATTGTTTTATCTGATAGGGCTGGGTGGGGGCTTCCAAACTTCTACACAGAATTTTGAAATTCATTAATTATGCAAATTTATGCAAATTTATTCAAAATTGACGAAAAATGCTACTTCTCTATTTCACATCGGATTTTGATTCCGATTGTTTTATCTGATACGGCTGGGTGGGGGCTTCCAAACTTCTACACAGAATTTTGAAATTCATTATTCATGCAAATTTATGCAAATTTATTAAAAATGGCTGAAGGTTCATAATGTTTTCATGTTTTATATTTCAGTTGTATACATGCATTGTTGGTATTCTCTTCTTTTGCATGCAGTAACATTATTATTTTATTCACTAAAGTTTTTCACTGAAGTTTTAAGGTTCAGGCTAGTTAATTTCCACAGATCTGCACTTCCGGCGGGGACATTTATTACGCATTGCGTAATTTACTCATTCACTTGTTTGTTGTTGGATGCACTGTATAGTGGGTTTTGGGGACCTTTAGAGGGTAAATTGTGGGTGCCGGTCTATTTTTCTTTCTTTTCTTTTTTATGTTGTTGTCGCTCATATGGCATCAGTTTCTGTTAAATATATTCATAGTCATTCTACAGCTTTGCAATTGATCAATTTGCTATTATCTTTTTTCAAAATTTTTTTTTAGATATTATATTGACAGAGGCTCTGTAGGTTTTTAATTGATCAATTTTGTATTTGCTATTATTTATTTTTTTTTATTGTAGATTGACTTGGTTGAGATCAAGAAGGCATTCCTGGAGAGATATCACAAGACTCTCAGCAAGATGGTGTCAGGGGATACTAGTGGGGACTACAAGAAACTCCTCCTGGCTCTGATTGGACCTGACTGCTAGACTCTATCAGGACAAGGACTAAATCCTGTTCCAGGACTGCAATTGGTTCCTTTACATGGTCTTCATTGGCTCAAGGTTTATATTGTGTACCTGTGCTGGTTCCTAAATCATATCTCGGAACCAGTACCAGGTCATGGTCTTCTTCAGATCAAGATTGACACGTGAACCTGGGCTAGTTCCTAAACTAAAGATTAGGAACCATTTCCAGGTCTTGTTTCAGAACCTAGTTCTAAGGAACCTTTCTTTGACAAGGACATGTAGAAGAACCAAGGCCTAATCCTAGATCAGGGCTGGTACTTGACTGAGGTTTACATATGACTTGCTCTATAGAAAGATGTTAATTAATAGGTTATAATTATCTTCCCCCTAATCCAAGTCAAGTGCTCAAAATAGAAGCATACTTGTTTTTAAATAGTGATATAACTGATCATTTGATCCATCTCTGCGTAGAGTACTAACATCCACATACATGTATTTATCATCATGGTATTTGGAATCATTGTGAATATTTACTAAATATTGGTAGCAGTGTATCAAAGTACAGATGAAAGGAGTTTCGACAAAGATGCTTATCATATAATGAATAGAATGAATAAAACGCCAGGTATATAATTCAGTTGGAAAATATATGATAATGTTTACTGCCTTGAATTGAGTAAATAATTGGAAGAAAGTGATTTAAAATCCATCAGTTTATGGAATTAATGGAAGTGATCATTTTTTGTTGTATCCTACCTCTTTCAGAGCAGTCACTGACAATGAACTTGGGTTTGGGTCAAACACTGTGCAGCGTTATAAAATTTTACATCTCATTACTTTGGAATCATACCATCTTGTGTATTTTTGTTTTCTTCAGAATTCTCTTTTCACCCTTTTCACATTTTTCCCTCAGTCATAGCTACATTGTCTTAATCACTTCAGTGAAGAATGCATGGCTGAAATGATCCATTTGGAATAATTTTTATTACATTTTGTATTTTGGGAAGGGAAATACTCTTGAGAGTGGGAGTCCTTGTAGGGCAAATATTTTTCTTTAAGTTAGTAGTCTTTTCCAGTGTCTTTCATAACTGAGACGCAAAATGATATTATATGATTTGTAAACAAAGTTAATTATTATTACTCAGTTGGTTCGATAAGATCTCAAGCAAATTTAGCACCTGTTAGGCAACTAGGAAGGACTTATCTGTTACAAAATACAGATCTGATGTAAAATGTATAAAGAAAAAAAAAAACACATTTATTACATCCTGATTACCTCTGTTTTGATTCATCAATTCTTGCCTGATCGTGGTTCATCATTTTGAAGAAAAACAAATGTAAGAAAATCAAAGAGTGATATATTTTAGAATTTACTCTATTCAGTGAATCAAATTCATATGACAAATGTCTTAGAATTGAATACATATAGAAGTTATATTACAAATATAATTGTACATTCAAATTAATCCATATATATGATTACTAAATCATTCATTGTATTTGAATTGCCTTATAGTTTATCCAATATGTAAATGTACATGATTTAATTTTCCATATCATTTTTTGTAGCTTATAGTCAATGTTGTTGTTGTTGGTATAACATATGTTTGTGACATGACTATTGTTGATAAAATGAGTAGTGATGAATATCATAGCCTTTAGATTATTTGTTGTGTGCCCAGCTAAAAGACACAAAAGCAAGTTGTTACATTATTTCAATTGTTTTACAATTTAGTGTTTGATTACTGAGAAGTAATAAGCTGTCAACTTAACAGTTTCTATGATGCACAGGCTGGAATTTGTTGCATAGATGTATTTAAAAAAAAAAAAAAGGTTAGAAAGTGCTTTTCCTGAATTGTACATGTACATTTGTTTTCTGTGCATCCATCTGTGCTCTCTGCCTGGCACACAACAAATTCAGTTAGGTGTTTGCAAGGAGTTACCTCCTTGGTGTTTGCGAATGTGGATGTGCTGATGTTACTGTGAGCTTTGATATATAGAAGGGGAAGAACGTATATGCATTCTCCCACTTTGGCATTTGTCACCCTTTGATTTCTCGTGTATTGGATTTGGTGTTGAAATACCATTCATGTATCCATGCTATTAAACTTTTCCAAATGAGCGATAACAAAAATATCTGATCAAGAATGATTGTACTCATCTAAAGAGATTGTTATTTGTACATTTTGCAATTTAAGTATGCTCTAGTGATGTATGTCTTTTTTTGTTGTAAGGAGAACTAGTGTGATGCATTTACATCAGTGTTAGAAACGAATGTTGATGTCCCCTTCTGTCTACATGCAATACATGTGGACCCACATGTAAGTGCAAAACCTTGGGGAACAGATTGTAAAGTGAAGTTGTTAAGTGAAAAGCACAGCCCTAACCCCCCCCCCCCCCCAGAACCTGATGAAATTTGGGAGGTGGGAGGGGTTGTCCTCTGTTAAGTTGCTCCAACTGTGTAGTAGGTTGGAATATTTAAGCATGATTCTGAATCTTGGCAATAATTATTCATGATCTCTGTAGAGAGCCATCAGGTCTGTAAGGGTATCAAATTTGCAACTTTGAATGCTATCGCTTCTCTAACGATCTTATGGTCCTCAGTGAATGATTATTACACTTGGTCTTCGTTTATAATGATAATAATAATATGTTACATTTATATAGCGCATTATGTGAGTACTGTACTTCAATGCGCTTTACAATGTTATTTATTTTACCCCTGGGTCCCGTCTTATAAAGAGTTGCGATTGATTCGAATCGAACGCAACTTAAAATTAATTGCAACTGTGTACTTAGGAGATAGGAGCTGCGATGGATTTCAAGTTGCGATCGATTTGAATCAATCACGACTCTGTAAGACGGGGCCCAGGTCGTTGAATTTCAAGCCTGCACACAAGTGTGCACCATCTCCACTCCTTAGGGAGCATTCCTACCATTTTGCACTGTTCACATGCATGCATGTAGGGGCAGTAGGGCAGTGGCAAAAATAGTCGCACTGACTTTCAGCAATCCTCACAGGTACCCATTATCTGCTAGGTAAGAGTGGCAATGTAGATTAATGTCTTGCTAAAGGACGTTAGTGCCGTGGCGGGACTCAAACCGTGAACCATGTGGTCCACAGTCGGGTGACGTATCGACTACACCACGACTGGATATTATTTTTTAATTTCCTTGTATAATTACATTGTATCATTCATATTAGATTCTCTTTAGAGTTTTGTTTAACTACTTGCAGTATTTTGTGTAATTTATTTTATGAATATAATAAAAGATATTTGATATTATCATTATAGGCATCTCTGCTGCTCTAATTCAAAAGTGAGGAAGTATATTTCATATGGAGCTTGGTGCCAAAGATTAGCAAGTTTTCAAGTTTTACAAGCCTATTTCAAAACTGTTTTGTAAATCTTTGTTTGCTTTTTGTTTGTTTTGTAAGAATTTGTATGCTTGCTTATCAATTCAATTCGAAGAAGAAAAAAGATATTCTTTATTTACAGCCTCTGGAATAGTATTTATGCTTTCGCCTTCTATATATACATGTCATCAATTTTGTTTACAGCTAGTGCGACTAATATTCTACATAATGGTGTATCTGTTGTTAATTATAACCTTTCTCATTTATCATGAATATTGGTATAGTGGAACCCTTGTAAGCTTGGATAAATTCACATTTGTCCACGCTCTTCGATCTTGGTACTAGATAGTCTCAAAATTTTTGTATCTCATTCTAATTAATATCAAATTTTATCTTTTCAAGTTGTCCTCATGTGCCTAGTGAGGGTGTGTTGTACGGATATGTTGTATAATCTTCATGAATATTGATATTACAGAGTGTTTAATGATTATTGAAACAAGTAGCAGCTGTCCCGTAGGAGTTAATATTAAAAAACCCATCCAGCACAACTAGACTTGACCTGTGTGACTTTGTCTTGTATTGTTTCTTGATTGAATATGGGGTCATCTGACATTTTCTCTGGCGACAATCGCTTTATTTTGTCAAAGATACAGGGTTACACGGGGGTGTCCATCTGTGTTCATGATGGGGGGGGGGGGGGGGGGGGGAATGACTGGCGAGGGAGCGAAGCGACCGAGCGGGGGAGGGTGTGAGACGGGGGTATCCCCCTCCCACACCAGGGACTTTTTCAAAAATCTGTCTATAAAACTTGCATTTTAGAGCATCCCTAAATGGTTTCTAATAAAAAGAAGGAATGCACGGATCTACGCCAATGGACGGCACCCCTTAATTGAGAATAACGATGCGAGCGAATGAATTTTCTTCAATATTTTCGAATTGAAATTGTGGCATTTCTTATTTCCGGCATTACCCGGAAAGAACTCTGGAAACAAATCGGGATATCTCGGTATAACCCGAAAAGAACTCGGGAACTCGGAATAGCTGACTCCCGAGCATTTTTAAGACGGTCAAAATGCTTAAGTGTCTCTTGCCGATCGAGCTCCTCACAATCTGCAGCATTTAGAGCTCGTAAGCATGGTAACGGGATGGGCACCCAACCCGGCAAAGTGTGATAGGGCATTATAACAACAGAGGAGATTAAGAAAAATATTAATATTTATAGGCAGATCCAAATAGTGGAAAATTCGACCCCCTCCCCCTAGAAACGAAAAGTTACGCAGGGTGCCCGCAAATAGCTTATCATAATTATCCCATCTTTGTATAGCTTGGGGGGAAAAAATAAAAGAAAAAATAATGATAATTACTTATCATATAAAATTGGAGGGTATTCTAAAGTTGTTCCAAAGTCCTTAGATGAGCCATTCAGGTATGTATGCATAGGCGTATGAAGGGGGATCGGGGGGCTGCAGCCCCGTCCCCCAAGAATATTAATATTACTAAGCATTTGGGCACCCGCCACCTCATTTTCGGGCAGTGAAAATAACGGTCTCTTTGTAATCTTTACATCTTGTCTAAGTTTGCACATTTTGATGACGACATAATTACATTTTTACAATTCTAAAGTGTCACATTTTTGTTGGCTCGCTATAGCTTCGCACGCTCGGTGTAATTGAAAGACCAAAAAGTTAATAGATACTGAATTCGGGCAAAATACGTCAGTCCCGTTAACCTTTGTATGTATGTGTAGTGATACCCAGTGGCCCGCGACGTAATTTCAAGAATACTTATGCACCTTAGAAAGGGTATAGAGAACTGTTTTCTTGTTTGTCAATATTAACAAAGTAAATGGTATATGATAATGTTTGATTGTTTGCGATAAGGAACAGGTCGAAGTAACATATAGGTGGTTGGCGTTGGGGGGAATCGTATTGATCTTTGGACTGTACTGAAGAAAACAAAAAAAAAAAAGAAAAAAGAAAGGAGTTGGAAAAGAGTAAAGACCAACATCGTAGTGATTTTGTCCGGTTATTGAAGCTGTAAAGTTGTGAGAGAGGAGTAGACTTATACTTATAGTTAGTTCAGCATTACTTATTTCACTCCAATTGGTGAATTAGCCGAACCATGGCAAAACGGGCACCAGCAAAGAGGGTGGCGGTAATTGGGGCGGGTCCCAGCGGTCTGACTGCCATCAAGACGTGTCTTGAAGAGGGTCTTGAACCCGTATGTTTCGAGAAGACGCACACCTTGGGAGGCCTGTGGTACTACCGAGAGGACCGGACGGAGCTGTCATGTGTATTTCGTTCCACCATCATCAACACCAGTAAGGAGACGATGTGCTTCAGTGACTATCCCATCCCTGACGACTGGCCAAACTTTCTCCACAACAGTAAAGTTCTTCAGGTGGCTATCAATATTATTCATTCGCTTTCGAATAGGCACTGAAACAAGATCCTCGATATTTCTCTTTGTTAGAAACTTCTATAACAGGGGGTTTGGATCTGACAGGAAAGCAATACCCAGTTGGCAAAAACAAGGATTTTAATTTTAAATAATGGTTAAGCCCAAAGGATTTTGAATTGCCATTCAAGATTTTGTCATAAAGTGCACAAAAACTAGATTTTCAATAGTGATTGCGATCAATTATGCCAAATGAAATTTTTAATTAGGGCATTAGATACTGCTCAATACTCCACCCCGAGTATAGTGATGTCCATAAAGGAATCTGTCTTATTCCCAGAGTTATGCTCAAGACTATCGTGAGAGTTGCAGGTGAGGAGCAGAGATGCGACTCCTGTCATCATGCTCCTTAGGCTATATTGACCCCGGACGAACATATTTTGTCCGTGAATGTGTCATGAAAACGTTTCGACTTTTCCCCCTTAATGAAGACTACACAAAAGAGATGAAACTATAAAGAGATAGAAAGAGAAGATTAAGAGAGGGGGAGGGGAGAGAAAGCGAGAGAGAGAGAGAGAGAGAGAGAGAGAGAGAGAGCGACTGAAAGACCGTTGTCAAAGCTACATGAAAATACAAATTCAAAAAAAAAAAAAAATTACAGGCAGCTGGTTGTACTTATGCTATGGACTAACTCTCAAATGTACCGACAAAGTATGACAGAAGCCATAATCCCCGGCCCTTCGCCTCTCCCACCCAATTACTTCTGCCTGGATATGTATTGTTACCATAGATATTATAGACTATTACTTAGTACTTGCAAAGAAGGGGAAACAATTCATGATCATCTTCTTCAAATTCAGTACTTTGGGAATTATGCTGATCACTTTGGGCTCAGGAGATACATCAAATACAAGACCAAAGTCAACACAATTCTCCCTGCGGACGACTTCGACTTGACTGGACGATGGAAGTTATCACTGACGACCACGGATGATGGAGTGACCAGGGAGGAGATATTCGATGCCGTCTTCGTATGTACCGGCCATCATTGCACTCCGAACATCCCTCACTTTGAAGGTTAGCTCTTTTATTCAAATCCTGCGTTGCCAATTTGACGGCAAACGTGTTTTTTTTTGTTGTAATCATTAATCCAATTCTTTCTCAACAATAATATCAGTGACAGCATGGTGCATGTGAATATAATTTATGGAGCACTAAATCCATGGTAAACATAAAAGTTAAATGATTGAATGATCACCGACTAATAAAGGTATCATGAAAATAAGCATAACATACTAATGTATATATATATATATATATATATATATATATATATATATATATATATATATATATATATATATATACAAATCTGTCTTGTCTATCTAATACCAGTATCTATTTATCTGTCGCTCCTATAATGACAAACCAAATAATCAACCAACTTCAACCATCAAACTGTTGATACTTACGCGTGAACAGAAGAATGACAAAACTTGCAACTTGGCAAAACTAGTTAATTGAAAATTTAATTTACTGGCTTCATCTAGGTTTGAAGGACTTCAAAGGAGAGGTCATCCATACTCATGATTATCTAATCCAAGATAAGTACCGAGGGAAACAAATCGTGGTCATCGGCATGGGAAATTCAGGAGTCGATGCGGCCGTTGAGCTCGGCAAAGTGGCCTCAAAGGTAAGTTGGAGTTTGTTAAACTACTGACTCGAATTCAACTGGATCTTTCGAAGACGGACTAGATATGGATTTTTTTTTTCTTCTTAAAATGTAAATTTTCTTTAATGGAGTACCAAATGGTCATTTGAATAGTTTCATCGAAACTGAATTATTTTCTCCAGACTCTAGACTCGGGACTCAAGACTCAAGACTCAAGACTCAAGACTCAAGACTCGAGACCCAAGAACTCAAGACTCAAGACCCAAGAATCAAGAACTCAAGACTCACGACCCAAGACTCAAGAACTCAAGACTCAAGACTCAAGACTCAAGACTCAAGACTCAAGACTCAAGACCCAATACTCAAGAACTCAAGAATCAAGAATCAAGGGTCAAGACTCCAGAATCTAGAATCAACAGTCAGGACCGCAGTGTCAAGGCTCAATACCTATGACTCAAGACTCATGACTCAAAAACGCAAGACTCAAGACTCAAGACTCAAGACTTAAGGGTCAATACACGAGAATCAAGACTCAGTTAAGACTCAAGACTCAATACTCAAGACTCAAGACTCAAGACTTAAGCCTCAAGATTCAAGACTCAAGACTCAAGACTCAAGACTCCAGATTCTAGAATCAAGACTTAAGACTCAAGACTCAAGAACCAAAGACTCTGGAGTCAAGACTCAAGAGTCAAGCGTCAAGACTCCAAATTGACAGGAAGTTATTCGAAATTAAAATCACCCTTATCCTATATTTGAAAAAAAATAACATTTGACAAACCTCATGCTGCAATATGAGTGCCGAATCTCGAAACCTCGAATCGTGTGTGTTTTTGTTTTTTTCATGGCTTCTGCAGTTGTACTTGAGTACGAGAAGTGGAGCTTGGATCACGCTTAGAATGGTCGACAAATGTCTTCCTGGTGATCTAGTGAACAGGTTCGAGAGATCCTATCCTCTTTGGCTTGCCGAGTATTTACTTCGCAGACAAAGCATGTGAGTCCAATATTATGGGCTGGTCCCATATCCCCCATAACGATAACAATCACTGTAACTGTAAACTCATTCCCATATCCGTCTTTTGATTTGAGGTTTATGAAGAAAACGTTTTGAGCCTTCGGTGGCATATTCTTTGATATTCTCTATCGACAGAAATATTTTCCACAATATATGTATTTTGATTATGTTATATCATGCTCTAATAGTATCACATTTTAATTATTGTAATATTTGTGTGGTCTAATTTTTCCCACTATTACATTACGAGACTGACTTTACATCAGAAAAAGGCTATTAGAATAATTTCAATGCTCCGTTTAACGCCCCCACCTTATCACTTTTTTTTTCATAAATTACGTCTACTGAATGTGTACGATATTATTAAATTTAACATTGCAGTATTTATATTTTTGTGTTCTAAAGACCTAATATCTCAGCTAGTAACGTCTAAGTTTTCCTTTAAGTCAACAATATAATACTCGAGATTTATTCAATTATCATTTACCTCTAGTCCGAACTTTGATTCTATATAATTCAATATTTTTTAAAAGTCCTTCTTTATGGAACAAGCTGCTATACTTACTGAAATCGCTAAACACTTTCAAACGCCTATATACAGATATAAATCACAAATCATAAATTTGCATTCTGCAAACAATACTTGATATACTTGATATACTCGAAATATACACACAAAAAAGAGTCAATGGCAGAAACGTGAAGCTATATTCATCATTTTATTTTATTTATTTGATTTTACCAGATGAAATCACTTATCAATCAATGAGGTTAAAATACATTATTCAATCACTAGCATTTTACCAAAGTTAACTATTGCCATGAACTTGCAATTTCAAATACTCACCAGTGTCTAATCAAGGGAGATTGGGAGGGGGGGGGGGGGACTTTTTCAGTAGAAAGATACCTAAAAAGTAAATTTATTTTTTTTGACTTGTGCAAACGGCCAGAGAATGCTGGATTCACCAAAACACTAATTTATAGAAACATGCAGAGAACTTCCAATCACTTTTTGTTTCACGATAAGCTGATGTCACTCAACGTTTTAGTTTATGCTAGGCGATTTCTGCTAATCTTTTTCTATCCAGTGTCATTAATGATTCATGACTCTGGATTAAAAGAGGTGCCGTGGAATTTCAGCCTCAATGCAAAATGACACTTGTTGTGCTCTGAATTAATCACTGATTCAAACAGATTTGGTGGTCTTTATTTTTCAAAACCTGAAAACCTAATTACATATTCAGAGCATTGTTTTAATGATATTATGCAAAGTAATGTATTTTATGAAGTAGTAAAGAAGAAAAATTGTGAAAAAGGAATATTAGCGGAAATATGAATACAAGAAAAAGGATTATTGGAAATATATACTTGTTCATTACTGAAAAAATATTTTCTTTAAATTCTAATTTTCAAATAACAAGGAAGCGCGTAGACCACAAGTTCCTCGGAATCGAACCCAACTTTGGAATCACAGCTGCCCATCCCACGGTCAACGATGACCTACCAGGATGCATCGCCAGCGGTTGGGTCAACATCAAGCCCAACGTCCGTCGCTTCACCGCCGACAGGGTCGTGTTCGAAGACGGTTCCGAAGAAGACATTGACGTGGTCGTTCTCGCTACCGGGTACAAGATCACCTTTCCGTACATCCCTCAGAGCGTGCTGCCCATCAGTGACAACCATGTCGAAATGTACAAGTTCGTATTCAACCCTCAGCATAAACACCCCACCATGGCCGTGCTGGGCCTAGTCCAACCCATAGGGCCTATCTTTCCACCCGCCGAACTTCAGGCTCGATGGGCTTCTAGAGTCTTCAAAGGTAGGTGAAAATTCACCCAGGGGCGTCGACCCCACCCCCCCCCTTCTCTCTATCATTCAAATTTTGCCTGGACGTCCATTTTTTTTCTCGACCAATTCACGAATTTATATTGATTGATTGATTGACTGATGTATTGTTCACACGGATTTTTTTTATTTTTATTTTTTTAGATATCAAATTACAAAATATTACGTGATAATAACAATACAATATAAGAAGGCATATATTGTGAGCATTTACGTCACAATAGTAAGCATGGTAAGTGTAGAAAAAATAGCACGAGATAAGGATCTGCCGTATAGCTCAAATAAATTGATAATGGTTTGGATTGCGATGTCAAGGGGGGTCAGACATGTTATTGTTATCTTATTGTTTATCAAGTAGGCTAAGCCTTCAAATTTTAATGTGAGGTATATTCCAATGTTTCGCTTAATGCTCTAATACCAGATTATCATTCTTTTTCGTTAAAGGCATCAACCACCTGCCAACTAAGGATGTTATGGTGAAACGCATTCGACAGAGGCGGGAAGCAATGGCTAAACGATACAAGAAGTCTCCAAGACACACAATTCAGGTAAATCCTTCTGACCCTTTCTTAATCAAGACTTTTCTCCGAGAGAAGTCGTTAAAGATCTCAAATTGAGACAATTTTGATTATGATTTTGAAGGATGGTTAATTGGTTGCAGTGGCGTAGCGTGAGTCCAGACATTTAAGGGGCACGGGAATCATTGGGGGGGGGGGAGGGGGGCGCTGGTCTTACTCAGAGGATGAAATGCAAATTAACAAGGCCATTGATTAGGGGAAGATGCAGGAGGGGATCATAGGCTCTTATTTCCAAGGTCCATCGCCATTTTCTCCTCTCCTTTTCTTCCCCTTTTCGCCATTTTATTCTCAGGAGGGGGGCACTTGCTGACGTGCCCTTCGTGCCCCATATCTTCGCCACTGGTTGATTTGGCTTGATCGGTCCCGCCATGACAGACAGCTTGTTACATCAACAATGTTTCGGTATTCGTTACGATCTGTGACAAGAACAAACACTTCCGAAAAAGGAAGGGCTGGCAACCAGTTAGATCTTTGATACTGTCTATCCCTCTTTTTCTGATTCTTCCTTTTTTTCCTATCATGTCTATAGATCTTACCTTGCATTATCTATATATAAAAAGGCATGTCTTGATGTTTTAGGGTGTAGCTCACGTATTCCATCCTTGTCATTTACAGTTTAAACCCCAAAATGTGACTTTGGACTTCAATTTTGTTTTTCACAGATCGACGTCATGCCGTACATGGACGAAGTCGCTAAAGAAATTGGGGCCAAGCCCAACTTCTTTTGGCTCCTCCTCACAGACCCGCTCCTGGCCTACCACTACCTGTTCTCTCCCTACATACCGGCCCAGTACCGGATCAGAGGTCCTCATCCTTGGTCCGGGGCCAGGAAACAAATGATGACGGTCTGGCCCAGGATCATGAAACCGTATAAGACCAGGCACGGAGGGACGCACTCTATGAAGGAAATGGTGTATAAGAGATCCGGCTTCAGCTACATCAGGTTTTTCCTGGTGCTGGGAATTATCAGTGCCTCTGGTTTAGCGTTGATCCGTCGTCCATCTTGGCTTAAGGAACAGATGGAGTTACTCCTGTCCATCTTTAGACGCTAACTCAGTCCTGAAGAAATGTAAAGTGTCTCAATATCTTCTCACTCAAGTCTATTAACATTGACCATATTCCTACAGTATCCAATGACTTTTAGAAATTAGCCAAACAGGCACTATTCTTTTCGACTCCCATACTAGCTCATTAAGTTTTGTTCATCCATTAATATACAGACGTATCATTAGCATTTGCCATCATCTTGGCTAATAATTGACGTATGTCATTTGCACTGCCGACTGACAATATTACATCGTAATAAATCACCGTTTGCTTAATAATTGAGCATGAATATTATCACCAGTTTATGCAAGCGTTTAGATATTTTCAGAAATAGAGAATTGGCTTTTGATACGACAGCCACACTAAATAACAAAAGTTGTGCCAATCACTGTCACGTGTCTCAATTAACCCCCCAAAACCCGATCCTTTCCCTATTTTATTTTGCAAAATGCATTTTAGGTGAAACGTACTTTCTCGGACAGAAGGTCTAGAAATCGACTTGAAATTCAGTTCACCATACTGAAATATAACCGAAATGCATAATATCTAAAAACTGAAAAAAGACCTTAATGTAGGAAAGAATCGTGAGAATAGTAGAGAAAGGTAAAGCTTATTGATGAACGATGAAAAGACGACCAAGCTCTGGGACACACGTTGATATAGTTTAACTTACACAGTGTACCATTCCCCTAAAAATAATTTATCTACAGCTATAATCTATAAAATCAACCTCAAAGCACTTTACGTGGCCTTCTATGGGTTAACGGTTAAGAAGTATGAAGAAAATGAAGGAAAACATAAGACCCAACTCCGAGTTCGGTTCCGCGCGGGCCATTATTCTATGCCATAGTTCTCTCTTTCTCCTCTTTTACTGAAGTCATCACTTGTTATTATTTCTAATATAATGATTTGTACACGTACCAGTGTCACAACTATTCTGTTTTGTAGTGTAAAAAAAAGGGGGGAGGGGGGAATAATGTAAAGTATATATATTTAGTAATCATTTCCATATACTCAGATCACTTGTATTTTTTTTTTCTCTCAAAAGGGTCTCTAAAATACAAGCGGTGCTTTTTAATAGACTCCTCCACTTTTGTTTCTTTACTATGCCTAATATTACCGAAATTATGATAGTATATTATTGTTTATTATAATTAATGTACTTAAATTCTTTTAATGTTTCCATTTATGTAAACAATTCTTATCGCAATTTTGTTTGATATTATGTTATACCAATTTGTATATATGTAAAACATTGAAAGACATCATGTGCAAAATAACAGAAACCTTGAAACTTTGAAAATTCTATGCGAGCGCGTGTGGGTGCGTCGACTAGTCTTCTCACAAGTCGCTGTTTTGTTTATTTTGAGTGTATTTGAACTTGCAATATCTCTTTATAGAATCAACATTTGAAGCTCATATTTCGAATATAGTATAACGACATGGAATCCCTAATATACAGAGCAAAATATTTCTTTGTGATTGGTATGAAATAATGTTACATTTTGTTTTATCACAATATGCTATAAATAATATGGGAATCAAGCTACTTGTGATTTTAATGCCAGACGGTTAGCACAGCCATGTGGCAAATGTCTGGTGAACATGATCATAAGCATGTGAAGTTTAGCCTCAGATACTGCCATAAATACATTTATTATTGTTTTTCATTGTATGCTTGAGCGGAAATAGACTTTGCATTGAATCGATTTGAATTGAACTGACTAATGAATTATGTTTTTTACATCAGTTGCGCTGCAAGGCCATATCGTCAACACGAATATTTGGAATGCTCTTTAATTGACCGTCAAAAATACCATTTAAAAAAAAATACGAAAAAAAAAGATGACGGAATGGGCATGTTTGTAATAGAAATATTTACCCTATGCATCAGACCTGAAGTGCAAGACTGAGTCAAATTTTGCATATATATATATATATATATAAAGCATAAGAGCACATTGAGAGCACCATAAATTGAAACAAAAGTATGAATTTGAAGAAGAGCAGTATTATGATATTTGCATTTTTGCTTTTTTAAACATGCTATTTTAAGACACTTGAACATCAAATTATTTTCTTTTTGCCATGTCTTTGCTGATATACCACCAATTTCCCTCACGCTTCAGTTAATAATCAGGTAGGTATTGTATAAGAAAACTCTTTCATGTGGTATACATTCGTAATTTATGCTAAATACACTGCATAAGCTAATTTGTTTTAATACTGTATCTTGAATACAATGTACATGTACATATACTTCTATTCAGAACTCAATGAATTGAAATGAAATGGAATTATTTTTTACTTTAATCGTATTGAATCTAATTCAAATTATAAGTGCTGTAGTCATACATTGTATGTATTAATGTCATAAGATATTTAAGAGCGTAAGGGTATAATTATAGTATATAATAACAATCCCTTTTTATGTCTGATGATTCCTATATTACAAGAATAAATTTGTATTCTTAACAATTATAACTCTGTATTGCTGTAAACTGTAATCGCATGAATTCCTGTTGTGGTTTTATTATATTCCAAACACATAAAGCCCACCGCACACTATACGATCGACTACGATCCGATTTTGGAAATAAATCGCAATAGCATTAGATATAGGCATTTTAACAAGTGAAAGTTACCTGATTCAGGTTCTGAACAATAATATGAATACTCAACTTATGAATTTGATGGGATGTCAGCCTTAAATAAGGAATAAGGGCCAAATCAGTTTCAAATCGTATTCAATCGCAGGACTGCTCTGACGTCACTACGATTCGGAGCCGATTTGGCCTATCCTCCGACTAGAAGGCCTATCATATGCTGTTATTTCGATTTTACTATCTAAAAAGTATGTAATTATTCAGAGCCTCAATCAAACATATTTTTTATGTGTTTAACTGTTTGTATCTAATGCTATAACATTTTCTTTCAAAATCGGATCGTAGACCGATAGTATAGTGTGTGGTGGGCTTAAGATAAGTTCATTTTCACGACCCTGTCCAAACTCCAGCTCGGCAATAAAGTAATCAAACACTTTAAATTGAACCTGTGATCTCGACCTACGTTCCGAGGAGCAAACTCATTAGAATGATTAGAGCTGTCGGGTCATCGATATGTGTGTATTTAAACTGATAAGTTCCAATCGTTATTCTATGAAATATCTCGTGCACTTTATAGAAACAAGGCACGGCTCTTGGTTAGAGAAGTGTATACTTAGTCATAACCATGCGAATTTTCTACATCTCATTAGTCGTGTCACTTGTGCCGCTGTTTCCACGATAACTGGCAGATTTACGGGGAGAGGCATAACCTACACGGCCCCCTTTAACACCCAGTACACTGTAAAAAAAAATTGCCGTTTTTTCAAGGGAAATTTCCTGGCAGTCAGGATGCCGGGAATGCCCGTTTTTCCACAGTACATGTAAAATAACAGATTTCCGTGTTGTTTTTTTCTTTGTTAAATAGTAGAAACTTTAATTTCTAACAGGAAAATCTATGTAAATTGAAACGGAACCATGGAAACGATTTGTAATTCAACAGGGTAACTTATTAAAATATGAGAAAATGTTGTTGTTGTTTTTTTTAACTTAACAGTGCTTTATGTCGGGCGATTGTAAATATATGCTGATTTCCGGTAAAACAACAAACTTGCTGTTGTTTTACAGGAAAAAGACTGTGAAATTGAAATAACGGCAATAACTTGTAATTTCAAGGGCCAGAAAACCTGTAGTTTTACAGTTATTTTTTACAGTGTAGGCATATCTTAAGTACATATAAAAAGATGCCACCCCCATTTCATTTTTTTTTCTCGCTTGTCAGATATACGGATTTGTGCCCCTCCCCTCCTACGAAATCCTTAGATCCACCCCGTCCAGCGTTACACGTCAAATCCCGTTTTATCGGATTTTGAGAAATGGTGTTTTACTGTTAGCGTTGCGTGATAATCTATCTCAACACTGATGTCAGTATTAGATGAAGTTGCTGAAGAACTAATTTTCTGGTGGTGCTCTGGAGAACCTGAGTTCCATATTGGTGGTAAGTCAACCTCCTGGACGAATACATCATACGTTTAATGTTAAGTTTTATGTTGAGGACAGGTAAATCTTGTAAATGCTTTGGCAAAATTATGAATTTTGCTGAGTACTGCAGTTCTACCAAGTCACTGTAAGTATATACTCAGAGTGGAAGAGTATGGACAACCATATCGAAAAAAAATGAATTTTCCTCTCATCGTGTAACTCCTTTCAAATCTTTGCACTGTTGATCTTAAATGAATGGATTTCTAAAAGTTTTTTTTCCAATTAAAAAAAAGATGAACTAATTACACTCTATTAACTAATTGTTTTGACACTGCATGGCTGCATACGTGTTTCTTGATTAAACGTTTCAGTAATGAATACGGCGTTACGTTTTCAATTCGAGGACTCTTTTATTTTCCTTTAAAAACTTGAGAGCTAACTCTGCAGTGAGGTGTCAAGTAGCGTGCGTATATGGCCAGGGGGCGGGAAGTCTTTCTTCATTAATGAAATGTGGCGAATTAAAGAAAACCTTAGTTCTGGTAACGATCACCCCCCCCCCCCCAAAAAAAAAAAAAAAAAAAAAAAAAGAAAAAGAAAAAAAAAGAAAAAGGAAAGAAAAAAAAGAAAGAAAAAAAAAAGAAAAAGAAAAAGAAAAAAAAAAAAAAAAAGGGGGGGGGGAAGAAAAGAAAAAAAAAATAAGAAAAAAAAAATAGAATGGAATAAAATTGTTACCATAAATTTATGTGTATAAATAAACGTCATGTGTCTGTTGATACCAAAACATATTGAATAACTGCTGAGTAATCAGCAAAATAAACGAAGTATTCCATGCATGAAAGCAAGCAACCGGTGCAACGTTGTCCTCCGTATACTGAAGAATAGCGTGGGTACAGCCATTAAAGGGGCACTGACGTCATGGGGGGGGGGCGGATAGAGGGTCATCGGAAATATAAATTTGATGAAAGCGAGAGAAAAAGCCATTTAGTTTGTTGAAGGGAGGGGGGTGTTTATGGGGTTCCTCTCTTTTCTTTCTTTTTTTTTCTTTATTCGCCATGATTGTGCGGATAGCACAGGAGGGGCATGTTACTACAATGGAATGGTGAAAAGGGAAAAAGTGGCTAAGCTAGCCACCAGCATGTGTACATGGTTTTCAGCTATCTTACTAACAACTGGCTGGCCTATGCTTTATCACAAAGTTGTAATTATTACATCATAACAATCCCCAATGATTTTTAAAAACGTTTTCTCGAAATGAATTAAGCTTCACTTCGAGTACTCAAAATTTGCTTTAACAAGGCCCCCGTCTAGATGAGGATGCTGGAGTTAGTCCTATCATCTTCTTTTCTCATCCTTTTCCCCCTTCATTTTTTTTCCACCATTGTATGAGGCGGGGGGGGGGGAGGGGGAGGGGGGCATCCGTTCACCACATATCTACTCCACTTTGCAACGAATGGCAAGGTTCATGCCTCAAGTTAAGTAACGTATATTGATCTCTAATTACTTAGCCCTAACCATTAGATAAATGTTTGCTGGTTGTAAACGTTAATTACAGCGGTATCAGATGATCTGT